>QLTV01001802.1:1305065-1318288 GCA_003457575.1 Thermophis baileyi | reverse complement strand
TGGGCTTAAGACGTATGGGGGCTACGTTTGGGTCGAGGTTAAATGAAATAGGCGTCCCCACATACTTGCCCAAACTGTCACTGAACACATCCTGGAACTCGTCGAAAATGTCACTGAAGTGTGAACTGCTGACGGCGTTGACTCCGGTGACTCCCAGCCCGAGCGCGTCGAAACAGTCGAGTCCGAGTAGACTGGGGAGGCAGCCGTTGACAACGGTGAGCTGCAATGGGCCGGCGAAGGCGTTGAACTTTACGGCGAAACAGCCTTGACCCATGACGGGGATCCTGTTCCCCTGGTAGTCAGTGAGGCGAACCGTGGATCTTTGAAGGCGGGTAGACCGGAGACTCGGAAGGGCGAGTTTCAGCGTTTGCCATGCCACTATGGAGACGGCAGAGCCGGTGTCGACCTCCATTTCAATGGGAGCCCCCTCGATGGAGACGACGACCATGATCTTTCTGTTCCCTCGACAGTCAGCTCTGGCGACCCTTGTTTGGTTCGTCTCGGGTCTTGGTGTTGCGGTTTTCTGGCGCGGTTTTTGAAGATCGCGCCGAGAGCGATTTGACAGGTCTCCCCTGAAATTGTTCTGCGCATGCGCGTCTTTCGGCAAAATGGCGCGGCAGACTCGCGCCAAATGCCCGCGCTTTTCACACCGCTGACAGATAGCGTCCCTAAAACGGCATGATGCCCTCGGATGGCGCCCCCCGCAGATGGCACAGAAAGCGGGAGAGTCCCTTTGGGGTGGCATGCGCATTCTGTCGGTGCGGCAGACGTCATCGTCGCTGCTTTCTGGGTCATCAAGGTCGCCCTGGTGTATCGCACGCGGAGGTCTGGGCTCCTTCTTGGCGGCCACGAACCGATGCAAGGACTCGGCAGCTTTTGTCGAGGATTCCGCAGCCCTGGCTTCGTCCAAAGCGGCGGCCAGAGTAAGGTTCGGCCTGGCCAGGAGCCGGCGCTGCAGGCGGATGTCCTGCATGCCACAAATGAGCTGGTCCAAAAGTATGTCGTCCAGGTCGCGGAATTCACAATGGCCGGACGCTTTATGGAGGGCTGCAGTTGCTCCGCGGTGTCAAACACCTCGGGGACGCAGTGACTCAAGAACACAGCTCTTTTGCGGTTGTCGGTCAGACTCAGCATATCGTTTGCTTCAAGGAAGCAGTCGAATCGCCGCATGTGGGAGTCGCATTTCTCCCTGGTCGGGTCGAAAGGCGCCGGCGGGTGGAAGGTGGACATAGCGGCAGAAGGAGGCAGGAAGTTGTCTGCCTGGCTGGTTGAAAGTGCTGAAGAAGCTAGTCACAGTTCTCCTGGCCCAAGCCTTCGTCGCCACTGTTAGATAGTGGGTAGAGATGACAGGAGACAGACTTCCAAGCAGCTCTTTATTTCAGCTCTTGTATCAGCAACCAGCAAAAAGCAGTCTGACAGCTTGCCCTTTTATAGGGAGCTGTCAGATAGACCAGCCAATAGCGTTTGAGCTTTTTCCCGCTCAAACGCTGGACCTGGTTGGAACCATGCAACACAGTTGAAACAGTTAGAACATAACATTTAGCATATCGATTTATAATTTATTGATAAGAGATAAGAAATGGGAAGAGGAGACATTTCATTGAAATATCAGAGAAGGTGAATAGCAATAGCAATAGCACTTAGACTTATATACCGCTTTACAGTGCTTTACAGCACTCTCTAAGCGGTTCACAGAGTCAGCATATTGCCCCCAACAATCTGGGTCCTCATTTTACCCACCTCGGAAGGATGGAAGGCTGAGTCAACCTTGAGCCGGTGAGATTTGAACCGCTGAACTGCTGAACAGTCAGCTGAAGTAGCCTGCAGTACTGCACTCTAACCACTGCGCCACCTCGGCTCTTACTGAAAAGTTACTGAAGTTGTTTGCACTTGTCTTGAGAGAGGAGGCAGTCATTCCTATGTCTTTTTCTGTTTTTTATTTTTTTGTTTTTCTTTGCACTTTTTCTTTTTAATTCTGTTTTGTATTTATTGTTTACCTTTGTATTTGTAAACTTTAATAAAATTATTACAAAAAAGAAATAATAAATGATCAGAATAAGTTCACTTGTGTTTATGACAAAAGTTTTTTGCTCATGAATATATAACCAGATACAAGTTTTCAGCTATCAATATATTCATGTTATTTACAGCTAAATGTTAAGACTCATTAACCTGCAAAGGAAATTCCCTTTTTTGTGATAATTTTCATTTTTTTTAATAGAATACAAGCTAGTTATCAACACAACGTTTTGCAGTGTGTGTTCTCTCTAAAGCCATGTCCCCCCCAAAATGCTATTTGCAGTACAGTCCTATATACGTTTAAGGACAATAGGTTTTACTCACTGGAAAGGCGTGCCTTACAGTGTTGCATTTATTCACCAGGGAGCAAGTCCCTTTGAATTCAATGGGCCCAACTGCTACATAAACATATAAAAATTCCCTTCTCACCCTTATGGGTGGCATGTGTCTTCCTAAATTTTGGGTCCTCTACCAGAGGCCTGGGAGTTTGGAGGTTCTGCACAGTATCTTAGCTGCTCCTAGCAATACATTCTTCTGGACAGAAAGTTCTGATGCTGTTCCTGGAGCCACTCTCCAAGTTCAGATGTCACAGCCCCAAGTGACCTTACCACTCTGGGATCACCTTGGCCCTTTTCACATCATCTCAATTCCTCCTTCAGATACTTCTCCAGCTTCTCATACTTCTTCCTGATGTTGCTGTCACTTAGCACCACTACATCTATTCTATTCTATATCAATTCCAGATTCTTGTCAAGAGAACCTGGAATTTATTTTTATGTGAGTGAGTGAGTGAGTGAGTGAGTGAGTGAGTGAGTGTGTGTGTGTGTGTGTGAGAGAGAGAGAGAGAGAGAGAGAGAGAACTGTTAATGTCACTTATTTAAATACAGCTGCACAGGGAACTCAATTTTATTTTTATAATGTTGTTTAGTCTCCATCTTCTACTTCCTTGACCTTCTGCATTTTTACAGCCTGTTAGCAATTTGAAACACTGCAATGAATCTTTTAAGATGCAGTCTAAGTAGCCTGCATATCAGCATGCTTATAATGATTTAAGATTCACATACAAATCCAAGCATAGAAAGGTTGGCAAAGACTCAAATATTGCTTCTGATTTCAATTATCTTTCAACAGATGTATTGTTATGGCTTTACAGCTGTCAAGGTATAACAAAGGGCAAGCAGCTGTGCCCTTGTTTCTATGAGCTGATGATGTTCTTCTGATCATGTATCACAGGTCCCAGGGGAGAATCACTAAACAGTTAACTGTGATCTGTTGCACAGAATAAAATAAATGCTACTACTTTCCAGCCAAACCAGTGCAATATTTTTGTGTTTGATTGTCATTTTTCTTCCCTGCTGCCCACAAATTAACAGTACAAATTCCTTTCTAAACTGATAAACATAAAAAAGTTGATTCTGGTATAAATTTGTAAATGTCAATGATCTACTGCAGGAGTACAGTATATAGCCCAAGGCTCAAAGGCTGCATCTAATCCCTGAAAGCTTTAGATGAAATCCTTCAAAAGCTACCATCATACTGTACATAGCAGTTAAGACAATAGAGGGAAATCATACAATATTTGCCTGGGGAACAATCAAGATTGCTAATTATTTTAGTTACACTTAAATGTGAATGAAATGAAATCAAATTTAGTTTATGTACTGCTCTCTCCCACTGTGCCATCAAGATAGTTCATACTTTATAAACAGTGTTTTAAAGGAAAAATGGAACTATTCTTCATTATGTTTCTGAATCACTATTTTAATCATTAATTTCATCAGTGCTTAAATTATTTTGCCATGGGCCAGTATTATTCTATATCTCAGACAGCGGAGTCACTTTCACAAATTTCAGATACCATAAATACATGGGTACCACATTAATTCTATGTCTCCTTCAGAATCCTACAAATGAGATGTTGTGCAGGATAGGAGATGCAGTTTTCTTCCTGGTTTTCTAAATAAAAGTGTATAGCATCTTGTTGGGAAAGTGGAAAGGAGTTCCTTCAAAGTCCATAGCTTTAAACAGAAACACTGCAAATGAAAAATAATTCCATTACAGAGCTTGCTTCTTTTATGGTTTTTGTAGTTGATTGCCTTCACTCCTGTCACAAGCAGTTACCTTGACTCCAGTCACATTTAGCCCAGACATTCATTTAAATTCATTGCCTTGACTGGCCTTAGTAGACAAAGAAAAACGGGATAGGAAATGCCTACAAATATCTCATGTGGAATCATTCAGGTAATAAGTTGGATCTTCTAAAGCAGATTGTAAAAAGATATATTTGTGAGCAATATCAAAAACGTGATAAATTTGAGAAATCAGCACGGATGTGTCAAGAAACACGTTTTGTCAGATCAATCTTTTCTCAGTTTTTGATTGGATTTCTAGGGCAGGACAATCCCTAAATGAGGAGGGGGTAGCTGCTGTCAACCATGAGATTCTGGTATCAAAAGAGACTATCCATAGAAACCACATGAGAGACCTTGTTGATGCAGCTGGGCCCAAGAGGACAATGCCTTTCTCAAGGATCTTGTTTGTGGTTCACTCAAGACTCTAATTACACACTTAATAAAAGGGCATCCAGAATAAAGGTGCTAGATTTGATTCTACTGAAGTGGCATTTGCTGCAAAGTGGCATTCGTGGCAGGAAACTGGATTGTAAGCAGTAATCGATGCTTCTCTGAACAAAGGGGTGTCTCCTTCCACTGTAAAGGAAGCTGTGGTTTGCTCCTGCTCAAGAAGCCTTCTCCCATTCTATTTTAGGCAACTTTTACCTGGCTATACTTGTGGATGACTTATGGAGAGACTAGATCAAGAAAGCACAACCTTCTGGTTCTTCTTAATCTCTTAACAGTTTTTGATACCATTGATCATGGTTGTCTTCTCCAAGGGACTGTAGCGGGGGAATACTGTTCCATCTGCCTAGACACCTCCACTCGATGGAATGCCTCAGGGAGCTTTCTTCTCTCTATTCTTTCTAATTTCAAGATAAGGTACCTGTCAGCCTGGAGTTCAATATAATCAATATGCCGATGATATCCACTTATACATTCTGTTCCCAAGCTGAAGAGTGATTGATGGTGAAAGTACAATCCAATGCTTAGAAGCTGTCAGGGTTTGGACTGAGAGGAATAGGCTCTGCCTGGACTTCTCCAAAACCAAGTGGCTTTGGGTTTGTGAACCTAACCATTTCAGGAAAATTTCATCTTTGTGTCTAAACAGAATTGTACTCCTGCTCCAAGGTAGCACACAATTTGCAGGCTCTCTAGACTCATAGTTGTGCTTTGCTGAGCAGGTGGCAACCATGACTAGAAGGGCTTCTGCTCACATACAGTTGCAACCATTCCTAGAGTGGCAACCCTTGATGACAGTCATTTATGCATTCGTAACATCCTCTCCTCAAGGGTGCCCCTGAAGATTATTTAAAAGCTTTAGTTGATATAAAATATTGCAGGCCATGCAACTGAATTTGTGAGCCAATTTGAATCTGTAGTTACAGAAATGGATGAATATCTATGTGAACTAATTGTTATTGCTTGAAGATGTAGTTCTTTGCTCACTGGGGACAATTACAAATCAACAGAATAAAGAACATCCTTACAAAGCCTGTACAACCATGGGTTCTGATTGTGGCCTGTGATCATTTACTGCTCCCAAGCAATGTGCCAGAGATTTGGAAGCCCAACTAGATCAATCTGCCCAACCCAGGAATGTATTCCTGAATAATCAAGTCAGGTTTCAGGCCAACAAGATACTTTAAATCAAATAACTGTCTCTAAACTGTAAAGAGAACTAACATTAGCATGTTTTATTATCCTCACAACAGCTGTTCTCAAGGGCAAATATAAAAAAATCTCTGACAAGTTAAAATCATGCCCTTATGGAGAAGGATTTCTGGAACCCATATATCTTGTTATATTATGCTTTATATCATCTCTTATATTGTGCCAGCTATGAGGACATTTAACTCTCTACCAGGAAAGCAACCAGACAATTATTATTTATTTTATGTACAGTTACTTTTATTAGACTGCCATGATTTTGTTTCCTTGAATATGTCTATATTTGGTTATCTGTAAAACTAGACACTCCCTTGTCACCTCAATGACCCAGATATAATTTTATGGCAATTTTATTTTGTTTGAAATAGAAATTGTGTAATTGTTTTCATTACTACTTAGTTAACTCGCAGAATTCTGGTCAGTGACCATTAATTCTGGTCAGTGACTATCACTACTTCTGAATTCTCTGATATTTGGTTGGAAGAAGTAGGTGGACAAAAAGAATACTGAGGTCTTCCCTTACTATATTCTGCCATTCATTTTGCTCCTTGGATTTCCCATAGTTACTTAAACAGATCGAGATTAATGCTGATAGTCTATGGGTGCCATGAATGACTGACTTTAGTCCAATATTTCATCTTATAGTCCCTCTTTATATTATTCAATCAAGCCTCTTTCATTTTAGCCACATCCTGAGCTACAAGTAAAAATCAGTTGCATAGAATACTTCTCCTGTCAGAGGTGATAGATCACCTATTGAACAGGATCACTGAACATGGTTTCATAATTATCACAAAAGTATAAAGCTATCCAAGCCCAAACTCTTGTGCGACATTTGAAGAGGGAATGTCCATCTTGCAACTTTCTCAATTATCAAGTCAATTATAACTTTATGCCAGAAAAATCAATGGGAATCTTTAGGTCTTAGCTCACACTGAGCGAGGAAGGCAGTACACCTGTCCACGTTCCTATTTTATGTTTCAAATAGGACCGCTAATGATTGGCATCAAATATCAATAGCTACAGGGCCTTGGATGGGGACTGATATGGGACCATCAATTATCGGTTGATGATTAGGACATATCAGCTAACTACCTGTTGAGTTAACTGACATGTCCTAATAAATTGATTGGGATTGATACTTGGTTCTTATACTGGAGCAAGGCACTGGTGATTTAATCTACAGTTAGTGGCAATGCAAGAGAGCCTATATCATATTCTTTAGGCAAAGCCTAAATTTACTCCTCCCGCAATTTTGGGAGGAGTAAATGAGCAAATTTAGCAGTCACAGGCCACTGAACTTTACACATGCACAACTGTAAATCTCTTCCAATATTTCATCCTTAGAGATTGGTTTTCCAGGCTGAACACAATTTTTGTCTGTCTGTCTATCTGTCTGTCTGCTGTCTTTATTATTGCAGACAGGAGGCAAGTCATATACACAGAAATGTGTTCCTTAGAGTACACAAAAATCAACTCCTTTATATAGGTGTATATGCCAAAGTTTATGTTCTCCTGCCTTTCCTAGTCCATGGAAATTGGCCTTTATTTTGATGGTCAAAGGGCACCATATCTTTATTGAGCAAATAGTGTTCTTTAACATGAGACTTCCTGGTTCTTATGTTACCAGCCTTATTTCTTACAGAAGATATGGACATCTGCTTCTAAAAAGTCCTTTTACTGTTAATATTTGGAATCTCACTCATAATTAGTAATCTAGCCAGTATTTACTAGCATTTCACTGGGAAGAAAGGGATAACTTGTATATGTGTATAATGCCCCCAGTACAACAGTCAAAAGACCAAGGATATTTGTTAATTTTTCTCATTATTTCCCACCTTCAATGTTGGGACAGTAACCAAAAGGACAGTTTGTGGCACTCATGGGCAACCCAGTGAAAGAAATGGAAACTAAATGGCAATAGAAATAAGAGGATTAGAATAACCTCTGACTCAAAATTGAATCATATCACATTCTATCCAATATGTTGTTTTCAATACAGAAACCCGCAATAGCACAAATGTAATTCCCTTTCCCCTATCATTTTTTTCCTTCTTACTGGCTAGAAAAAATAATTTCAAAACAATTATATGCCTTCAGTTTCCAGTTTGAAAGCATACATCTTCACTTAATTGACAAAAGGACATATTTATGGGTTAATATTGTAGTTTTCATGCCTACAAATTTAACATGCTATTTGTAAGCCAGGCCAGTAAGATTTGTCTCTTGATAAATGGGACATACAGTAGTTCACTGCAATTAATCAAGCAAGCAAGCAAGCAAGCAATTGATGGAATGTCTCACCTGCCACAAAATCCCCAAAACCAACGGTGGTCAGAGTGACTACGACAAAATAAAAAGAGTCCAGGGCTGACCATTCTTCAATATATTTGAAACTGACAGCTGGAATGGTGACAAAAACAACGCATCCGGCCAGGATGAAAAGAATGGTAGAGATCACACGAATCTTTGTCTGACTCACTTGTTTCTTCTGCAAAAAGAAAATGATTATCATTTGTGGGTTTCAGGGCACTGGTTTCAGAAACTGACACAAAATAAATTGCTGCCTGGCAATATCGTATTAAAAACCATCCATCCATTACGAATTGCAAACAGACTGTAAACATGAGAAATATGCAATACAAGTTTTAATCTCACAACTGTGTATATCAAATCACAGTATTTCCCCCCCACTGTCAAACTTCGTAGTAGTAAAGTTTGCAATACTCCAAAGAGAAGAATGAGTGGCTACTAACCTTAAATTTTACAAAAGCGTGACAATTGCTCTTTAAGGAAGAATAGAAGCAGAAGTAGAAAAAGAATAATGGAAATGGAAGTATATTTTGTGTGTGCGTATACTTGAATCAAAGTATGATAAAATGATTAGTCATTCATGATTTCATGCTTCAGAAAAGAATGAGCTTTCATACAGTATGCATGCATCATTTACTCTGCATTGCAGAAATATGCACTTTAGATCCAAAAAAAGGGCAGCACAATTCACCTGGATGGGACCTACAAAAAAAATATATAGTCTGGCTCATCAAGGCATGGGGACAATATGCTTTTCTTTACTGAAATGCTTTACATCATATAAGGGCCAGTATCCCCCACAGTGCCTGAACAGAAATCCAGTTCCTACACATGAGACATAATGGCACATCTGCATCTCTGCAAAAGGTCACATAGTTTGCAAAGTTTTATAAAGCTGCTTCAAAAGGGTACTTCACATCAGTGGTGAAATCTAAAAAAATTTACTACCGGTTCGCATTTTTTACTACCGGTTCGAACCGGTAGCATTTCACCCCTGCTTCACATCTACATTCATCAAACCATTCATTCAACCATACCTCTGAAATCTACACTAAATGAACAGCCAACCTCACATCAAGAAGGGGTTCGTGCTCATCCCTAAAGGCACAACACCACAGCCATCCTATAGCCCCATTATCAATTGCAGGTTGATAATTTTATTATTCACCAAGGGAGTTGCATACCCTGCCCTTGAATGATTAAAATAATATAGTTATCCTCAACAGTATGGAAGTTTATCCTGCACAGTATAGAAGTTAGTCATCAATATATTAGCATAAAACTAAAGGATTTTTTTTTTTGCTCAGTGTGGGACTTGCTCTTCTTTTCTGTGCATGCAGTACTTCCAAATATAGCAGGACTGGTTTCAGATAAAGTGCATTGGGATAGAGCAACTTTAAAATTAGCTTTCCCTAACTTGATGTATTCCAGATATGTTGGAAGTCCAACTCCCACTATTCACAATCAGCTGTTGCCATGCTGGCTGAGAATTCTAGCGATATAATCCCAAAATACTTGGACAATATTGGCTTAGAGAAGGCTGTTACAGAACATTGATGAAATGAAGTGTCATACTATATTGTTGTTCCCTTCCTGCCCCCTTTCACAAATACAAACATAGAAACATACATCCATGCATAGAGAAGATGCTTCAAATATGAAATATTCAATTGAGGAGATCCGAACAAGTGAAACAAGTGCAGGATCGAATCTGGGTTGGTGACTGGGACCAGAGGTTTAGTCTTCTGAGCTTTCAGACTCATGCTGGAGCTCATTCTCAGGGAATTTCTCTCTAACAGAATGAATAGTTTAGAACAGGGGTGTCAAGCTCGCGGCCTGCGGGCCAGATGTGTCACATGCTCGCCCCGTCCGGTTTAGTGAAGGGGGGGAAAGTCCCGATACGTCACGTGACGATGCCATGATGACACGAGTTTGACACCCCTGGTCTAGAACATTCTGATAGAGAGAAGTTCCCTGAGGATGGGCTCCAGCACAAGTCCAAAAGCTCAGGAGACTAAACCTCTGGTCCCAGTCACCAACCCAGAATGGACTTCAACTCCACACTGGTTGCTGGGGAATTCTGCAAGTTGAAGTCCACACATCTTCAGCTTGCCAAGGCTGAGGAACACTGCTTAGACTGTACAGTTTAGGGAAAGCTAAATAGAGATTATATAGTAATGAAAAGTTTTTTGATTGATTCCTATCTTGCCTGCCTTTTCCTCTCATAAACACTTGGCTGTTCATACAAAACAGCAAATGAAGTAAATAACTTTTTCAGGGCTCATATAATTTCAGATTGTAGGTAGAATGAAGGTAAACTGCAGTCATTTGCATGACTGAAGACTATTTCAGATAAACTCTTCCTGCACAAAGAAAATCTGCATTCAAAGAGAACAATATTAAACTAGTTTTACACCTTAGAATGCTACTGTCATTTTAAGGGTATCGAAAGAAAGAAAAATCCGGAAGTTATCATTTGAATGATTCCCATCTGCTGATCGAAACACTTTAGAGCAGTGGTTCTCAACCTTCCTAATGCCGCGACCCCCGCCCTGCCGCCGCGACCCCCGCCCCGCCCCCTCCCTGCTCCCTCCCGGCATGTGCACGTTGCCAGGCGAGAAGCGATGAAGTGACAAAGGGGGCGTGGCACCAAGATGGCAGGCTAGCGCGCGCGGCCCTTTCGTCGGCGCCTGCGCATTTGAGGGCTGCCCATGCATCGCACCATGCCCGGGTACTCGTATGTGGACGGATAGAGGAGCGGTGTCTCGGTTCCTAAGACCATCGGAAATATGTGTTTTCCGATGGTCTTAGGCGACCCCTGTGAAAGGGTCATTCGACCCCCAAAGGGGTCGCGACCCACAGGTTGAGAACCGCTGCTTTAGAAAGTGCACTTCCACGGCAATTAATATGAACTGGGATGACTCTAGATTAAATCATTACACACACACACACACACACACACACACACACACACACACACTGTTCAGGGATAACAAGTTGCACAGAATAAATTAATTCCCTTCCTGATCTAAATCTCAGCTTCTTCTGTAAAGTTATCACAATATCAAACAGAAGATACGAACTGAGTTAATTGCAAAGAGAATCATCCCTTAGGAGTCAAGAAATATGCCAAAGAAAGAAGTAGGAAGTGATAAAGTAGCTTTTTAACAGCATGTATATGTTATATTTAATTTAAGGTTACCTGACAGCCTATTGGGCTTGTCAGAGATACTTGGAAGGAATGCCCTCTGGCAAAACACAGAATTGCCGATGTTCTATTGCAACTCACACATTCATTAATTTTTTTTCCTGAAAGTCCCTCAGCACTACCAGCTAAGAATTCTGTAACTTTTATAACAATTTTCCTAAATTGTGAAAATACATCTATGAGAGAGGTGGCATCACTGGGTCCCATTAAGCCACATTTTTCAGAAGCGCAGATGCTTTGCCATTAAGCTTCAGAACTAAAAGAGAAAAAAGGGGGGGGGAATAAACAGCTCAGTCTTACTCGAAAGACCTTTTCGACTCGTGCAATGCCCTTCCCAAAGATGGTTCCAAGCTGGTCACCTATGCCAGCTAGCAGAAAGCCAAAAAGCGGGATCCCAAAGATGGCATACAAAATACAGAAAATTTTTCCGCCTTCTGTGCTTGGGGCAATATTTCCATAACCTGTTGAGAAAAAAGAAGAAGTTGGTTGTGAGCTTTCTCTTCTGAAGATTGTGAGGAGGAGAAAGGAATGGCACTAAACAGGAATGGAAACATTCAAACCAATTCTTTTGCACTTACCAAAGACACACAGCTTCTCAAACCAGAGTCAGAACCCTGTAACTTGCATATTTATTTATTTATTTATTTATTTATTTATTTATTTATTTATTTATTTATTTATTTATTTATTTGATTTATTTATTTATTTATTTGATTGATTGATTGATTGTTTTGATTTATTTATTTGATTTATTTATTTGATTTATTTGTCAAACATGTACAAGATAATAAGTATAGGTATGAACATAAACATGAATAAAGGAAGTAAATACAGATAAATGGGGACAGTAAGACAGGGATGGTAGCAGTGGTGGATTGCTACTGGTTCACCCCAGTTCGGGCGAACCAGTAGCAGTGGTGGCGGGAGGCTCTGCCCACTTGATTGATTGATTGATTGATTTGATTTATTTATTTGATTTATTTATTTGATTTATTTGTCAAACATGTACAAGATAACAAGTATAGGTATGAACATAAACATGAATAAAGGAAGTAAATACAGATAAATGGGGACAGTAAGACAGGGATGGTAGCAGTGGTGGATTGCTACTGGTTCACCCCAGTTCGGGCGAACCAGTAGCAGCGACGGCGGGAGGCTCCACCCATATTTATTTATTTATTTATTTATTTATTTATTTATTTATTTGATTTATTTATTTATTTATTTGATTGATTGATTGATTGATTTGATTTATTTATTTGATTTATTTATTTGATTTATTTGTCAAACATGTACAAGATAACAAGTATAGGTATGAACATAAACATGAATAAAGGAAGTAAATACAGATAAATGGGGACAGTAAGACAGGGATGGTAGCAGTGGTGGATTGCTACTGGTTCACCCCAGTTCGGGCGAACCAGTAGCAGCGACGGCGGGAGGCTCCACCCATCTGCCTGGACATCATCACGGACGATCTGCGCATGCGCAGAAGGTTCTGTGCATGTGCAGAAGCACTGCGCGCAAGCAAAGCATGCATGCGTTCACAGTTCCGAACCGGTAGCGAAGGTAAGTGAAACCCACTACTGGATGGTAGGCACAGTGGTGCGCTTATGCACGCCCCCTTTACAGACCTCTTAGGAATGGGGTGAGGTCCACAGTAGACAGTTTGAGGTTGAAGCTGTGAAGGTTTGAGGCTGTAACAACGGAGTGGGGTAGAGTATTCCAGGCGTTGACCACTCTGTTGCTGAAGTCGTATTTTCTGCAATCGAGTTTGGAGTGGTTTACCTTGAGTTTGTATCGATTGTCTGCCCGTGTATTATTGTGGTTGAAGCTGAAGAAGTCGTTGACAGGTAAGACGTTGTAGCAGACAATTTTGTGTACTATGCTTAGATCGG
>QLTV01001802.1:1281260-1303844 GCA_003457575.1 Thermophis baileyi | reverse complement strand
ACTCTTTCTAGAGTCTCAACAACTTTTTAATATTGTGATGACCAAAACTGGATGCAGGATTCCAAGTGTGGCCTTACCAAGGCATTATAAAGTCGTATTAACATTTCACGTGATCTTGATTCTATCCCTGTGTTTATGCAGCCTAGAACTGTGTTGGCTTTTTTGGCAGCTGCAGCACAGTGCTAGCTCATATTTAAATGATTGTTCACTAGGACTCCAAGATCCCTCTCACAGTTACTACTATTGAGCAAGGTATCACATATACTGTACCTGTGCATTTTGTTTTTCTTGGCTAAATGTAGAACCTTACTTTTTTCACCATTGAATTTCATTTTGTTAGATAGCACCCAATGTTCAAGTCTGTCAAGATCCTTCTGTATCTTAAGCCTATCTTCTGGAGTGTTGCCTATTCCTGCCAGCTTGGTGTCGTCTGCAAATTTGATGAATTCCCCATCTATCCCCTTGTCCAAATCATATAATCTAGCTAAAAGCGATGCCCACTTTTAGCTGAGGAATTTGGAGTGTTTAGACACACCTATGTTAAAAATTTTGAAAAAAACTTCTATAACCCTATAACCAACAGGTGCCATTAAAAAAACAGAAAAAAATGTGATTTTATAATGCATTGCTATCTATTTCTGTGTGACTTCATAATGCTGTTCGTTTCTATGACTTCATAACACACTGCTCAGGCCATCGTTGTTGTTTTTTTAGGTAAAACCTCAACTATCTGAAACTAACTTAATCCTGTCTTAGGACACGGTATCATGGAAATTCAAGCATCAGCTTGCCATGTGATACTACAGTAGAAGCCAAGATTAAACATAGGATGAGGCCTGTATATTAACTGCTTCATATTCCCCCTTTATTCAGGCCAGGAATTTGACTATTACAATTATAAGTATGCATGCTTTATTTAATTATTTGTTTTGCCAACAATTTAAATGAAATATATTGTGAGCAATGTATTAATCCTTGTACCTGCTTTTATTTCATTTTTGTATATTTTCAGTTTATCTTTACTGATAAGCTTTTAAATACATTTAAGATGCAAAATATAGCTATAAGCTCCAGAAGACTAAATGAAGGGGGAAAGGGGGATTATAGACTGTGTCCCTGCTGACAAAATAAAGCAGATTGGGATTTGTGTGCCTGAGTCTATGGTTAATGAGCTATATGGAAAACTTTCTAGTACTTCATAAGGATATACTTACAACGATGGATTCATAAATGTTTAATATCACTTGGAACTTCAACAGAAGATGGAACTTAGCTTGCTATAAAGTAATAGTAATGGCTGGTAGCTTTTTAAAAATTCACATTCAATAAACAAAACTAAAGCAAAACATTCATAGCAAATTGTGAATAGGCTAAACAGGTGGTACCGTGTTTCCCCGAAAATAAGACCCTGTCTTATATTTTTTTGAACCCTGAAATAAGCACTTGGCCTTATTGCCATGCACTCAAAAGCCCGATTGGCCTTATTATCAGGGGATGTCTTATTTTGGGGGAAACAGGGTACAAGTTGAACTTGTTAAATATGAGACAATACATATCTTTACATTCAAGATTTGGATTTAATGTTTGGTTGAGCTCTTTAAAAAGTATAAGCTGTAATCAATATTTTATAACTTAAAATATGTACTGCAATCTGTAAAGAATCCCCTAGCCAGCTATTATTAAAGATTGGTTGCCTATGTTTGGTTTGGAAATATAAGCACTTAACATGCAAATGCTGTAATAATATCCAGAAATGATTCTGCAGTTATAACATCCATCATTATTCTCTAGTAGCATTGGGGGGGGGGGGGGGAGTAACGGAGATGTGTATAAAAATTAGACTCGCTGTATTTGGGTTTTAAAAATCTAGATGACCAAGTAGATGGCAGCAAAGAAATTCAAAACAGTGATTCTTTTCTGCCACTTATAGTCAACTAGAATTTTAATACCAGATGCCTAGCCAAGTTCAACATCTATCTTCTGCACAGATGTAACATACAGTACAAGTACAATTAAGAATCGTTCTCTTTTATGTTATATGTCACTCAGCAAGGCGAACTCAGACATTCATGGGTTTTAAGAGGAAAATAATTGACAGAAAGACAATAATTAGAAGCTATTTCAATTTTTATAAATATTTTGAGGCAATCACCACTGAGATACAATGGAAGGGATTTCAGAACTATGTCATTTCTTAATATTTTGATTGATTTTTTTGTTTGTTTTTAGGATCTTATTCTTATATTTGATTCTTTTTCTTTCCTCGCTCTCCCCCTTTTTTGCTTCTTACAGTACTTGATTATGTTTTGGAACAATGACAAACAACGGTCATAGCAATATTAATATCATACTTACAATTGTATAGAGATCTTTGGTTATTTATTGAGATGATATAATAAACTTAGTCATTTGAATTTAGTTTATTAATTATAAATCTGATTATAATTGTTTTGGTCCAGTATTGGTCGCCACAATATAAAAAACATGTTGAGACTCTGGAAAGAGTGCAGAGAAGAACAACAGATGTTTAGGGGGCTGGATACTAAAACATATGAAGGTTGCAAAAATTGGATAAGTCTAGTCTAGTGACAAGAAGGTCTAGAGGTGACATGATAACAATGTTCCAATATTTGAGGGGCAGCCACAAAGAAGAGAGGGTCAATCTATTTTCCAAAACACAAGAAGGCAAGACAAGAAGCAATAGATGGGAACTAATTGAGGACAGAAACAACCTAGAACTAAGGAAAAATTTCTTGACAGTGAGAACAATTAACCAATGAAATGACTTGCCTTCAGAAGTTATGAGTGCTCTATCACTGGAGGTTTTTAAGAAGAAACTGGAAAGCCATTTGCCTGAAATGGTATAGGGCAGGGGTGGGTTCCAACTTACCTCGTTGCCGGTTCACTCCCTCCCGCACCGCGTGGGCGCGCCTTGTGGACGCAGTAACAAAAAAATCCGGGGGGGGGAAACAAAGCTGAAAAAAAGATGGCGACCGCATGCACAGTGCCGGAAGTCGGCTTCTGCATATTTTCCCACATTTCCCATATTTTCGGCTTCTGCGCATGCTCAGAAGGAAAAAAAAATTAAAAAAAATTCAAAAAAAAAAGATGGCGGCCCCCATGGACCGGCACCAACCGATCTGGTTCGGTGATGTCATCGTGACATCACCAGCGGGCCACTACCGGTTTGGGAGAACCGGTCCAAATCGGGAGGAACCCACCCCTGGTATAGGGTCACCTGCTTGAGCAAGGTGTTCGACTAGAAAACCTCCAACTCTTTTTTCTGTGTTTTTTTTTAATGATTATTTTTCATTTTTATTTTTTACAGTAACAAAATACTTTTATTCTGTTTTATAAATCCTAGATTTATTTACTGGTGTATTTATGTTATTCTTTATCCATGACATTTCTTTCTATCTTTTTCCTTCTTTCATGTAACAATTTATTCTGTTTCTTCAATGTTTTGACAAATACAATATTAATTGATGTGTGGGTGTGGGTGTGTATGGGCGTGTGTGGGGGGGGAAGGAAGGAAGGAAGGAAGGAAGGAAGGATACCAGAACTGTATTAATAAAAGGAATTTTGTAATGTACCATATTGCCATTGTTCTGCACCAGAGAGAACAGCAATTAGCATGTTGTTCAGGCATTATTCTGCTATCTGAAAAATATTGACTTGTGTGGCAGTCCTGCATTTGAGGATGGGTGAGGTATCTCTTTGCTTAACTGTGGCCCAAGGAACATTCCAGTGAAGTGAACTGGCAGATGGTAGAGAGCCTATCCGAAGCCTCCCAAATCTATTTCTTCAGCAACCTTGTTCAGACCCCACACTTTTCCCTTTCAGTTTGAGCCCATTTTCCCTTTTATATGATGTTTATTATTAGTAAGTAACCCCTTACTGTTATAGTTAATTCGCTTAAGTCATCCAATCTTTATCCTAAAAAAATCATGTTTAGATCTAACTTAAATAGCTCAGCCACATAATTGAGTTCGCTGTCCAATGCACATCAACACAGCTGCATAACCTTTTAAAATTAAAATCCGCACTCATCACAAGTTAGTGAAAGTTCCTTCTTTTTTACAATTTAGCTTATGTGAGAAAGTCTTGTACCATTTAATCTTTTTAGGACTTAATTATATGCAATGATAATGAACTTTTGAATTCCTCCCCACCCCAACACACACAACTGGGGCTCTCTTCTCTTATCAAAGGAAGACCCAAATCTGCAACCAGGACAGACAGGACTGCTGCACAGATAATTCATTAAGCTTTGCTTCAATACGGGTTGAAGTCATTTATTTCTAAATTCCTCTATAATTATAATATGTGAATAACTTTGCTGCTACCCTGGGTGCACCTGGTTGATCACTGTAGGGAACCAGATGTTCAGCTTGATAGACCTTTGCTCCAACCCAGCTGGGTACTTCTTACATTTATTTGCTTAGTAAGCCTGCAGCTCCAGATCTGGAATGTTTATTCATCATTAAATCTGTCGGTTGGGAGAATGCCTCTCCTGCATTTGAAATGCAGTCCCCATTCACTGGTAGATCTGCCTTTGCTCTTACATGTTAACTCACTTGAAAGAGGGGTGTGCCTGCATGCACTCTTTTTTAAGAGACAATTTTTCCCCACCACTTAAGTATAGCTATTCAAAAATTGCAAAAATCTGCCAGTTCTAATTCAACTGGTGAGGAACGCAAAAAAAACCCAAAACCTATTATCGAATGAAATGGCTAAACAACATCATGCAACAGCATGATTTGTATCTCAAATGAACAACAGTTCGGTTCTAATTCCAGAACAATCACTTGCTAGTCTTAAATAGTGGGGCTGAATTATAAGAGCCATTTCACCAGAAAATACTAGCATTTTTTTTTTCAGTTTAATAAACAGAGCAAACAGAAGTCAGCTTTGGCTTTGTAAAAAAAAAAAAAATGCTGCTTTCTATTATTTCCAAAGGTAAACTAGGCAATATGGCTTGTGCGTGTGTGTTAAGTGCGCATTTATGCACAAAACAGAATGAAGGCTTGCAGTAACCTCTCCTGATTGTTCTGATTCCATTTGAAGAAATACAGCAAAGGTAACAACTAAGGCAGCTGACAGTCAAATAAACCTACTTTAAATCTTTTTTTTTTTCATTGTCAGCTGAGTCATTCCCATTATTCTTTCAAGCCATGTGTTGTGTTATGCCATGTCCTTGGGAATCTCCTTACTTTGCCCTCTTTGGCTACTGGCTATTATTCAATGTTGGTTGATACATCTGTTAAAATATTCTATAGCTTTATTCCTGATTAATTCATTTTATTTGGGGTGGTGCCTTTTATTGATTGATTTAGACTCCGTGGTTGGCCTCCATACTTCAGACCTCCTCTGAAAGTAGTAGTTGATAGGCTATATACAGTAAAGCCTGTTTTCCCCATATCTGGTCATACCAAGACAGAATCATTCAGAAATATAAATTAATAAATATGCATAAATCGATACCTATAGTAGTAATGACAGTTCCTGCAAAGAAAAAGGCACTTCCAAGGTCCCAGTGGCTGCTGCTATTAGAAGAATCTCCAACGGGGTTGACTCCTGCACTGGTAGCATTCATAACCCGCTACAAAAAAAAATAAAAGCAAATTGAGAGCAGAATATATTGTAACGGAACGAAATATCTTGTCTTCCAAATGCAAGATTGACGGTGCTTGCTGCCAATGCTTTTCTCTAAAGTTCCAGGCAATAAAAAAAAATTACCCATTGTCTACTACTTGGCCTCTCTGATACAAGATGTCCCACACAATTTCTAGATGCAAAGCCATATTCCTCTCTCACTGAGTCAAAGTTTCTCCCAGAGTCCATTGGAGTTGTGTAACTGTAACTCTTTTAAGTATAAAATAAAATAGATCCCTTCAAACACCATGGGTTCACAGTAATACACTAATTTACATGGATACATCTCAAGAAGATGCAAGATGCTGCATTTTGCAAGATAAAGAAGCCAAAGAAAAGAATTTACCTGTGTAAGTATTTAAGATGCATGCTATCCTGTGTATCTTCTTATGTCAACCTTCCTATTCAAACCTTCTCTAATATGGTGACCTTCACCATTGTTAAGATTATAAACTCTAATATACCCAGCTGTCTCTAAGTTGATAGACCATGCTGGAAGGAATTTTTGGAATCTGTAATTTGTAAATCTCTTCTAACAAAGTGGGCGAAACCATCTCTTCATGCATGGCAATTTTGCATCTTTTGAAACATTCATTCCCCACAATATATCATACATTACTTTTTTACCAGCATTTGCACCATGATATAAAAATTAATTCTGCTCTAACTTTTCAGCTTTTATATGCAACACAGAATTATTTGCTCCATTTTCTCTCTCAGCTACTTTGATACTTTGATTTTCACTTCTCAGTTTGTCATGTGATCTAACATTTACTGCAAATAGTTCAATCTTGGTATACAACACAGCTTCATTAAAATGCAAGTGCATTTATGTCCTCAATCAACACACATCTACAATCACTACAAGCATCTTATACTTATATAAAAGCATAAGATATCATACTTTTATCTATAACTACAATAAAAAATAAAGGTAATATCACGTATTCTTATCTTACTCTCTGTTCAGCATTTCCAACACGTTCAATTTAATTATCACACATACTTTCTTTCTACCATATAACATTCTTATTACATTCAACATAGTCATGCAAAACATTCCATAATTCAAAACTCTTTGCTTCCTCATCTATTTCTTCTAAATTGACAAGCTTACAATATACTTTTTTTCCCTCATATTCATGTTACTCAGTAACCTGAAGAACAGAAATCTGGTTTGCACACTCTTTGCATAGCACAAAGTGTTGCACTTTTCAAATTTTGCTCACTGCTGCTTCTCATCCCTTGCAAGCATAATTCTGCCAACTTTCCCACGATACATAACAAATCAATATAATTTTGCATTCATTCTTGCTTCCTTCTCATGTATATAGGAAGACAATCCAGATACTCTAGAGACTACCTTGCAAGTCAACATATTATTGACTGCTTCCCAACTACAAGTATATGTAATATTCTAATGTGCATTCAGGATTCAAGAAACAGAAATCTGGGATTCCCAAGAGATTTTTTTTCCACTTGAAAGTAGAAATGCAACAGATTAGTAAGTCTTGAATCACATGCATACCGGTTATATATTCTCTTTGAGTGCTAATTTGAATGAGTGTCCACATTGTCAAAATGGAGGGTGAAACAACTGAAAATTCACCCCTTTTTTACATGACTAGCATGCATTGCACGCACAAAACAAGACAGGGCTTCACTCACACACACTTGTGCCCCCAATTTTGACATTGTTGGCCTCCTCTCTGGATGTCCCTTCTATCCAGGCTTTTCTCCCTTGGGCCTCTGATTTCTAAGCCATTTTCTTCTGCATGGTCCTCAGTAATCTAGAAAACTCAAATTCTCCAAAAGCTTTTTTTTTTTTTGTCCCAAGCAAAGGAAACAATGCATGAAGAGTGCATAATCTGCTTAAGGTCTTCTTTCTTTTCTGTGTAGGATGTTGATGTTGTTTCAGTGCAGTATTTCCCTCCTTTGGAAAATAAATGCAATGCTGAAGTCCTCTTTATATTGTTGTTTTGTACTTGTAATCGTCTTTTTCATTATCACACACACAGAGAGAGATACACACACACACACACACACACACTTATGCTGGAGACACAGTTAGTAAAAACATGTTTTTACACTGTAAAAGTGAAAATAACAAACCAGATCTGTAAAAGTCCTATACAAGAGGACGACTTATGCAATAAAGAAAATCATCTTCCTTTGTGGCCAATTAATTGCCCACATTACTTCTGTTGGTGTGAAAACAAGTAAACAAGTGGTGACCTATTAAAGCTGTGCACAATTTAATGGCATTCTGCATTTAGTTATCATCAAGTGACATTTATGAGACTACTTGGCTGGTATAAAAATTTGGTTAACAAATACATAACAGAAAATGCTGCCAACAGAAGTTCTTTCATTGTCTTCAAATTTAGTTCCACATGCACCATATTTCATTAATCTAGACAAGAGTTTATGATTGTTATTGAAATTTGTAAAAAAATGAATCAAGAGTTATACTATTACCAATTATCTTTCAAAAGGTTATGTAACAGACATTTCAGGTTGCACCTCAACTTTCCTACCACATTAGAAATGCAATTTATTTTTTATCTTGTTTTTCTTTTGGCTAGGAGCTAACATAAAGCTCTTCTCCCAGGCCAAGAACTCTGCGCTTTTACCTTTTCTTGCTAAATGTTTTTTATATTCGTTTCACAAATGGATTCTCATGCATGAAATGAACAAGGAGCCCATGTAGCAATTGTGGTGCCATGTTAAGATGAAATGGCAATGGCACACAATGTGTCTCGCTCAGCAAAGATAACCTAATCCCACCAGAAAAGAGAGCACATTGGTGGTTTTATTAAGGGCTTCTAATAAGTGGATGTGTTGGGCAGGATATTAGCAACAGACAATCAAAACTCCAAGTTGACTGTAGGAAGTAAATGAACTAAGAGAATCAAAAGATTTGTCCAGGAAAAAGTAGGCCCTTGGAAAAATGATTTACCTACATACTCTGCTAATGTTTCAGTAACTATTGTTCCAGGTTACTGAAAGAAACTGTCACTGCAGCACATCAAACCTGAAAATAATACCAAAATGTATGTTTATCTAGGAAACATTTGCATTTATATAAAGTGAAGTACTGAAGTTTTCAGATACTGGAGGCAAACATGAGATTGTCCTATGTAGAATCTTCTCACTCTTATCCCAAGAAGAGACTGGACTGCCATTTGTCAGAAATGGTGTAGGGCAGGGGTGGGTTCCAACTTACCTCGCTGCCGATTCGGTCCCTCCCGCGCCGTGTGGGCGCGCCTCGTGAGCGCAGTAACCAAAAATCCGAAAAAAATAATAATAAAAAAAAGCCGAAAAAAAGATGGCGACCACATGCACAGTGCCGGAAGTCGGCTTCTGCGCATGCTCAGAAGGAAAAAATAAATAAATAAAAAATAAAAAAATAAAATAAAAAAAATTCAAAAAAAATTCAAAAAAAAGATGGCAACCCCCACATACCGGCACCGACCGATCCAGTTCAGTGACATCATCGTGACATCACCAGCGGGCCGCTACCGGTTCGAGAGAACCGGTCCGAACTGGGAGGAATCCACCCCTGGTGTAGGGTTTCCTGCTTGGGCAGGGGGTTGGACTAGATGACCTACAAGGTCCCTTCCAACTCTGTTAATCTGTTAAGATCTGTTAAGAATACACAAACAGCTCAACAACTGTAGGGAAGACTTACTAATTAGCAAGACCCCAGCATTACCACAAATGAGAATGTACAATGAACACACATTCTTCAAATCTATTCTGGAATATTTTTCTTCTTGGTTCATCTTTACTAAACTAAGAGAAGTATGCTAAAATCTGACCTGCTATATATGGGAACAGTTCAATGTATGTTCATTAGTAGATTCAAAGAATTTTATACTGATTTTCTGAGGACTATTAATAGGTAGAACTGAACATTGAAAGCAAACTCCAGGATGTGAAGAAAACTCTTACTTAAAGGGAACAATAAATGCATGATTTTAGATCATCATGTGAGGAAAATGTTCTTCCGTCTCTTAACTTTATTCTTTTAAACTTTTGTTTTCCTTAGGCAGACAGCACCTGGTGCAATGGCGAATGTTGCTATGCCCATTACAAAGAGACCCTAATTTTAAAAATCCATATCGATATAAATTGCAAAGTGATTGATTCTTTAAGTCCAATTCATTCCACACATTTCTCCCAGATGGCCAGTTTGGGGGTCATTTTATATGTAGAATCTCTGCTTCTTATCTATTTTTAGCAGCTACTCTCATTTGCCTCTTTACTTGTCTAAAATCCGTTCCAGTTTTCTGACATTTTACTTTTCCAAAAACAGTTCCCGTGAGGCCCCCTAAAATCCCTTAGGACAAAAGTGAATTCCCCTGAGCTGAAGCTTGTTTAGAATACCTGGCTTTTACAATGAAACAGCCTGCCTTTTCGTTAGCAAAAAGATCATTCTTTAACAGACTGAGGTGAAAGGACAGGATAAAATGCCCCATGCTTGGCCCAAAGCAGAATCACAATACTGTATACAGCTCAGGCTACAATAATGCAAGGAGAGTGGGAGGACCAGGAACAATTATCCGGAAAGGTCATTGGCTTCTTTAGCTGGATAGGATCAAGCTGAGCCTGGATAGACATTCGTTCTGGCTTTCATTGGATTCCAGCCCTGAGCAGGGGGCTTACTCAGTGGCCTAAATAACTTTTTCCAATTGTACGACTTTAAGATGCTATGCTCAGGTAAAATGTCTTGGATAGCCACATTAAGGATACATCCTTCTCTGATTTGTCATTTTTAGTCAAAGTTTCTATCTCCCAAGTCAGTATAGACAGGCAATTCTTATGGGTAATGACTGTTATGCCCAAGACATCTGAACCCATAGGGACATCGGCATAAACCAATCCTTTAGTAGCAATAGTAGTAGCATTTTCTAATCTAGAAACTCCCAATTGCTATATAGGAAACATTTTAAGATTACCATATCTCCAAAACTTCCTGGAGATGTCCATTTCATAGCCTCTATTGGTTAGGAATAGACAACATGGATGTCTTATTTGCTTTTAATTAAGGCTGGAACAATCTCTGGGCAGTCTCACTTTACCATATCCCCCAACCTCCTCCTATTTTCTGTGCCTTTCTAACATCCTCCACTGTCTCAATTCTCTATGATCTCTTTCCATGTTTCAGTTATTTTGTTACTTTCCATCTTCTCTTTCATTCAGGGGACAAAATGAAGAGATATGCCCGTGTAAGCCTTTTTAAGCTCTCAAAGAATGGCAAAAGGTCAAACAACCGTCTATCTAAAATGTCTTCTTTTAGGAAATTCAAAACCGGTATTTTAAATTATTCTCACTTTTCATTCTCTTTCTTCTTTCTCTTTCTCTTTCTCTTTCTCTTTCTCTTTCTCTTTCTCTTTCTCTTTCTCTTTCTCTTTCTCTTTCTCTGTGAGAGAGAGAGAGAGAGAGAGAGAGAGAGAGAGAGAGAGAGAGAGAGAGAGAGAGAGATCTTGCTTTTCCTCTCTCATCTTCATCTCTCCCTTCTCAATATTTGTGAATGTCATCTCCTGCCTTCTGGTGCAACTTCCAGAAGATGTTATAGAGTTTGGGACAATGCCACTAAGATAGTTTTTATTAATTTTTATAGCGGTCCAAAAATAAACTCAGGCTTATTAACCATGATAATTATTTCTAACAGCTAGTAAGAATATAGCAGAAATGCCTCTAACTGAGGCTCTTTTGCAGACTCTGAATGGCTTGGGGTAGAATGTTCATGCCAGACCTCTTCTTTATTGCAAGGGTTATATTCACCCTTTGTCTGGAAGGAAAAATAAACATACATAAACTGAATATATGTTCAATTTAAACTGAATGTACAACTGACTTAAGAAAAAAATTTATAGATTGCCTTTAACAGAAAATGTAAAACATGTATTGCAGGCAAATGCAATGTACATTACTCAGTATGAAGTCATTTTCCATGCTTTATTTCTTACTATAAGCATCATTAAAGGTAACTAAAATGCTGACATATAATAATTGCACTTAAGCTATTGTAAAGGTTATGTCATATTCCTCTTTTGGCAGCAAACTCAGGTCTGAGCAATTTCTCTCAGAACACCAAATGTCACTCAGAGGACCAATTAAATAACAATCCAGACTATAGCATTGTTTAGTATAGATTAGAAACAAGTAAACAAACATTGCCAGTATTTCTTCACAATTTAAAATAGGGTGAAATATATACATATATATTGTTTATGAAATATATACAAGGTGTATGTTTTTTGTTCCTTTCCTCTATATATACAGTAAAACACTCATTTTAATTAATATGTCCTTGTTTTCATCAACATGTACTGTATTTGAGATTTTTTGTGTGTGTTTTTTTGTTTTGTCAGTTGTACTGGCCTAATGAGCAGTAACTATAATCAACTTTAATTCAGAAATTAAAATCCTCCTAGCAAGATGATGAAATATATTTTATACGATCTGAATGTTGCTGTCAGATCATAATTGCCTTAGATTGCTTCTCATGTACTGAATTCAGATCCAGAGATTAAACTGGAAGTTTTCATTCAGTTGAATCTCTATAGAGCTGCGGTGGCGCAGTGGTTAGAGTGCAGTACTGCAGGCTACCGGCTGCCAGCAGTTTGGCAGATCGAATCTCACCAGGCTCAAGGTTGACTCAGCCTTCCATCCTTCTGAGGTCGGTAAAATGAGGACCCAGATTGTTGGGGGCAATATGCTGACTCTGTAAACCGCTTAGAGAGTGCTGTAAAACACTATGAAGCGGTATATAAATCTAAGTGCTATTGCTATTGCTATAGACTTTTTAATCACTATTTAAGAGCCACCTAAAAAGATAGCTGCAAATTTAGGAATCATGTATTGCTAGACACATTAAGCTAGTTACATTCAGAGTGGGTACTCTGACCTATTAGCTTCAGACTCAGAGCCTCAAAAGCAGCAGTGTTTTTTGATTAGTAATGTATGGTCATTCTGCTAACCCTTTTTCTTTTTTTTTTCTTTTAACTTCAAATTTACATCCATAAAAGTGAAATAGCTCATGAAGCTATATGCATACATTAATTTATTTATTCTATTTATACAGCTGCCTATCTCACAGAATGTAACTCTGGGTGACTTACATTTAGGAACTCCTAGTCAAATTATATGTTTCAATTAATTCTTAAGTAAAAAGACACAAACCTTTGTACATGGTATAAAACTAAATACCAATTATTTCTGCAAATATGAATATTATTTATTTATATTATTTAGGTGCAGTTGTTTACAGATTCAGAATTTAAAAACAACAAACATGACAGGTGAGAAATTTGGATACCTTTACAGTAATATATCCTTAGTCAGAAATAAGTTTCCCAACATTTTCTGTAATCTTTCTACTTTTGGTTCTGGATCATTTTCCCCATCTACAGAACCTTTTTCCCTATTTACATAACTTTTCTGACACAAAAATATTCGTAGGCTTTTCTGCATGTTTGAGATCTCCCCATAGACGTTCAGTACTACCGGTATTCAAATCTAGGGACTATGAAGGCCATTCCAAAGTATTTATTTTTTCTTTTCTGTAAGCACTTCATTGTTAATCTGGAGGTATGTTTCATATTAGTGCCTTGCTGAAAAAATATTTTGACCAGAGATTGCTATTTATTTATTTTTTGCATTCAGGTATAAAACCAAAGGTTTTTAGATTTTATAATTTTCCTAATAAAGCAGTTCAACAGAGCAATCAGGTGGAGTTTCCTTGTGTGTATATCCTCAAGACAAAGCTAGAGAGCCACCTGCAAGAATATATGAACCTAGCTTCCTTCATTGATCTGGGAATTGGACTTAGTGGTCTAAATAGTCCTTTCAACTCAATGATCCTTGGACAACAGTATAGCTTTACCTATTGTACTATTCACATTGTAGTCAGCCTTATACAATTTCCAGTATTCTTTTTCTCAGCCATACCATTCTGGCTATTTCTTTTTAACTCACCAGATGTATAGTTGCTCACTCCAAAAAATTGCTCTATCTATCACTGCAGGAGACATAGGATTCTGCCAACTGATGAAGAGGGAAAGATCTATCCTGCATGCTTTTCTTCCTTTCAGGACATCCTGATGCAGATAATTTTCCAAGCCATAATTGCTACTTTCACAAAGTTAAGTGGTAAACACAATATCTGCTGCAATTAGAATGTGAGCATGAGGCACTATTAGTGTGGGAGATGCAGAAAGTGAAAAAGAAACCATGTGGATTTAGCATCCAAGATAATTTTCTGATTGCCTTTTCCATACTCTCTCTCTCTCTCTTTGCCAGACTCACGTGCAGCTCCTAACAAGTTGCACAGGGTTCAAAAGGAATCTTCAATCTCAAATGGTTAGGTAGCCATATTTAAACAACATTTACTGGAGACATCAGCCCTTCTCTTAAAATCAAAAACAGAGACTTTGGAGCTCCTTCTCATAGCAACAAAACAGAAGAGGGAGAAAAACATGCAGCACAGGAAACAATTTTTTTTATTATAACTCGTTTAGATTTATTAAAAGTAAATTTCCCAATATGTAGTATCCGTTCTGATGTTCTCACCTTAATCAATGCCTCCAACGCCTGCTGGGACACACAGTTGTTCTCTTGGAGGAATTCTGCTTTATCATTGGCAATTCTGGTTTTCTGACTGCTTTCTTCTGGCTGTTCCAAAGCACGAAACACAAGACCTCCTGTGACCAGATAGGCCACTACCACAAAGAAAATGGCTACTACTGTTTTCCACTTCATGACTGTCTGCAAACCCTGTGAGGGGGTTTCCATACTGGCAATCACAGTTGCCCGAGGAGACGAAATAGAGAGTCGTGGTGCTGGCTGGGGTATATTAGTCTTATTGGTCACAGGCACACAACCTGAGGGAACAGTTGCCGGCACAATCACTGAAATAGAAAACAAAAGTGCTGTGTTAAATCTGTATATGGTATCCTGGCTTTTTCTGTAGCTGCGTTACACTGAATCACAATAATGGTTCAATAATTTCCCACACTGCCTGGTAGCTTTATCCAAACCTGAGATGTTTGCTAGCCTAACTAACTAACTAAAGACTGAACGTGCCAATTCCTATATATAAATAATTGGTTGTGTCACAAAGTTATAACCTTTTTATATTTTCAGCTGCTGCTATATAAACATAGTTATTGCTAATGATAATAGCTTTTCAAGTTCATGGAAAATTCTCCATGTTAATTCCTACACAATATGAAGCAGACTATGTGGCTTCAGGACCTCCATAATAAATCCTTGGTACGAATAATGCATATGGTCTGGTATTAGAGAGTTAATAAATATTTTCTGAGGAAACTTTAACTGGATGCAAGGTTTTCAAATGGGAATTGGACTAGAGAATCTACACCCGCACACACGTACTGCTTCTCTGATTGAAATTCCACCTCCTGGGAAGTGGCAATTAATCACCAAAGATGGGGAGTGACCATAGCTCAAACTGTTTTCCCACAAATTAAGAGACGATTTTCTAATTAACTGTTGGCTGAAAAATAATGCAAAGTGCCAATATAGCCATGTTGTTTCTATCACAGACTTGGAATACATGCCCTAATTTGAGAAGCCAAAATTCTCAAAGCTGCTCTTCTTTTGCCCTCAATAGCTAGTGTGGTAC
The DNA here is from genome assembly GCA_003457575.1 of Thermophis baileyi. Classification (NCBI taxonomy): domain Eukaryota; kingdom Metazoa; phylum Chordata; class Lepidosauria; order Squamata; family Dipsadidae; genus Thermophis; species Thermophis baileyi. Next base: position 1,288,534 of record QLTV01001802.1, on the reverse strand, counting down.
AATAGTTAAGAATAAGCAAAAATATTCGCATGCAGCTGCCCTCTCAAGTTCAGCCTGCCCGGAAGTGAAAATATAGGAAGACTGATGTTTTAAGGACTATACAAAAGAATCTTTATAAATACTAGTACTACTGTAGATGGTTCTTTAACTAAAAGTAAACAAGAGATACAACAGTGGAGGTCTACAAAATCTTTTTAACTATTCTGAGTACAAAACAATCCATTTCAAGCTCAAAATTCTTTCAAAATCATCAAAACAGCCCATTCCACCCAAAGAACAGCTGTTATGGACTTTCCAATCCCAAAATGAGGTGTTTTGAATTTGAAATGACATGAATTTGAAAAAATTATATATCTCTACTTAGGTTTATGAGGCTTAGTTTTGCCTCTGCCTCGTCCTTTATTTTCAGAAAGACTGAAATAACATGCACAGATATATGGAGGATAACATGATGGGGAATAAGGAGCAACCTAGTTCTCTCACTGAATGGAGATTCTACTGTTTGTTTCAGTTGGAAAAATTGATTTCATTTTTCCAACTGAAAATGATCCAAATTAATGAAAATTAAAACATTTTTCTCAGTATATTAAGACAGAAACTATGATTACCTACAGTCTGAATAATGATATTCCTTCAGGACTAGGAATAAAACAGTCTCAAAAGTCTAAATTTAATTTTGTACATGTTGGATCACATTCCTAATCCATGGCAGATTACAGCTCATTGACCAATGATCCTACCTCTCAGTTACTATTCCTCAGTTATTTGTAATAAAAGAAAATAGTACTTGTTATTCTTGAATTCCATTTAAGTCTTTGTATCTTGAAAATAAACAGATGAACTCAGCTTTGGTATTTTTTTATATACAGGCACAGCAGGCCTGTCTTCCTCATACAGTAGAGTGATTACTAAGCATATCTTGTGAGGTGAACTATGGTAATAACCAGTATAAAACAAATGCTCCAATCTGTAAAAAAAAATATTCCAAACAATCTATCTTTATTCAGAAAAGTATAAATTATATAACCAATCTTACAATAGGTAAATGAATTGGACTGAAAGATACTTCCATTGCTAAATTTTGTGGCTGTTTGGGGATATGAAATAAATAATTTAAAACATTATTCAAACATATTACTTAGACTTCACCCATTACTAATAATTAGTACTCAGTAAAATATCCTGATCATGTAAGTAGTACTGTATCAACATTTACGAATTTTGGGCACATCATAGCAAAACCTGAAGTAAGGAACACTTTTCAGCCATAGGAAATTGCAACCAACTGTAAGCAACATGTAGGCCCAAGAAGAATGGAAGCAGACAACAAATTCTGCCCTTGGCATCTTCAGGTAGGGCTCTAAAAAGACTTCTGCCACTCAGTGTCAACAATATTGAACTAAATGAGCTACTCAATCTAAAGCAATTCCCTAGATTCTACATATCAGTAACATCAAGAAGCAGAATGTTCTCCACTGGAGGTTCACTATTGGGTATGCTTGGGTAGATTAGCAAGTAACCAAGTATCTAAATTAAGTTGGAGGTCTTGGGAGAGGGATAACCATCATAAATAGCAAATTCTGTCTCCAGAAAGTGCTTATTATAAGATCTACACACAGTTCACATGGGCACAGCTGCGTGCCCAAAGAACTTTCTAGAGATGTTATAAAGGTGAATTTTTTCCCTCTATATTATTCTGTTATGATCACTATTTTTTTTTCTTAGCTTTATGAAGAAAATGCCAGGATAATGAAGCATTCCAGACCAAGTTTGCCTCCATGGAAAAGAGCTACCACGTACACAGTTGTCTTCAATATGAGCCCTCTAGACTAACTGTAGGATTCCATGAAAGGACTTTTTTATTTTATTAATTTATCTAAATTATTGGCCACCCAATTCCAGTGGACTCGTTTTTTAAGGAACTTCCAAGGGCTAATACCTGGACACCTATGTGATTCTTTCCTCTTCTAATTCAGATTATTGCATGGCCCTAACTGGCACACAGTTAACTGTTTTTATTATGTTTTCTTTTAATAGTTTTTTTATATTGTTGTGAGCCGCCCAGAGTCCCTTGGGAGTTGGGCGGCATACAAATTAATTAATTAAATAAATAAATAAATAAATAAATAAATAAATAAATAAATAAATAAATAAATAAATAAATAAATAAATAAATAAATAAATAAATAAACAAACAAACAAACAAACAAACAAATTTGTGCTTTCCACTTTTTCTGAGTCCAAAAAATAGATTTTCATTAGCCTCGTTTCTGGAAAAGGTCTCTTAAGAGTCTGCTTTTCCAGTACAGCTTTCTCTACTTTGAGTTTGTTTGTTAAGCCTTAGCAAAACAGGTTTTAAGCTCTCTCATTAAACATGGTAACAAATCTCAGTTTATGCAACACACACTTTAAATTGGCAGATTGTCATGCCTCAAAGGAGACTTTGCCAGGTGTTATGCCACAGATGATGTCACTGGGGAGAGGTATGTTCCTGTTTGTTTAGAGAGAGTGCCGCATTGAGACATTAAGGAGCTAGAAACAAGCCATTTGAAATGTCAGTTTCTGTAGCCTTATCAACTTAGTTCATTTTAGTTTGGGTGTTCAGGAATTACTTATCTACATAAAGTAAGTAAAATAATACATTCATAAAAATAATCATATATAAAACAATAAAAAGCTGCTGCTAAAGACAGAGATATTAAAACTAAAATGTCAGCTGGACTTAAAGGTCATTAAATACTGGTCCCAGTGAAAAATATGAAAATATAACTGAAGCTTAAGCAGATATGGATCAGGCCAATTCTATGGATGGGACACTTTTACGAAAGCCATATAATATACAGTAGTGAGCTACATCAACAAAGGTATAATAGAATCAGAATTGTGTGGTAGGGCAATCAAATCCAACCCCCTGTTCAGTGCAGGACTCTAAGCATCAGGTGGCTGCCCAGTTCTGTTTGAAAATTTCAGCAGCCTCTGGGAACAGAAGGGGGTCAAAACCAGCAAGATGGCGAATGCAGCTTTACAATGCCAGCCTGTCCCTTTTGTATGTACATCGGTGCATGCATATACAAAGGAGGTGGGGCCTGCACTGCAAAACTCCTTCTGCCATCTTGCCCCCACCTTGCAGATATATCCAGAAAAGGAGGAACTTATCAGCTCTGTTAATCACTGGTTATTTTTATTTATTTTATTTATTTATTTGTCAAGCACGTATTAGATAACATATATTTATTTATTTATTTATTTATTTTATAAAATTTATATGCCGCCCAACTCCCGAAGGACTCTGGGCGGCTTAATATAGGTATAAACATGATTTAAATACATGAAATGAATACGAATAAAAGGGAACATTAGGACAGGGACGGTAGGCACGCTGGTGCGCTGGTTCCACTGTTAAAATTACTCTTGCGGTTAGGAAGTGTTTTTTGACACAAAAAAAACCCTGTAACTTGAGACCATTCTTCCATGTCTTCTTGGATGATACCAAACAGGTTTTGACTTTCTTCTAAGTGATATCCCTTCATACACCTCAAAATAGGTCATATACCTTCCTCTTCTGTTTCCACTCAAAGTTAAACATTCTATTTCTTCAGTCTCCCCCCCCCACCCTGACCAACTTTCCAGCCCCCTGATCACCTGAATTCAGAGGTGGGTTCCTCCCGGTTCGCACTGGTTCTATAGAACCGGTAGCAAACAGCTGGTGATGTTACAGAGCCGGTTCTGTTGGTGCCGGTCCGTGGACGCCGCCATCTCTTTTTTTGGAATTTTTTTGGGGGGAAATTTTTTTTTTTGAATTTTTTACTTTTTTTTTTCTTCTTTTCATGTTCAGAAGCCGAGTCCCCGGCACTGCACATGCGCCGTCATCTTGTTTTTGGCTTTTTGGGGGGGGGGATTTTTTTTTTAATTTTCGGCACTGCGCATGCGTACGCAGCCACACGGCGCGGGAGGAAGCGAACCGGCAGCGAGGTAAGTTAGAACCCACCCCTGCCTGAATTTAAGTTAAACTTGCAATGACCCAATCCATGTCCATGCGTAGTAACTAGAACTACAACAGTTCTCAAAGTGAGGTCTGATCAAAGCAGACTATGGTAGAAGTATTATTTTCCTTATTTTGGAAACTATACATCTATTGATGGAGCCTAAAATTGGTGGCACAGTGGTTAGAATGTAATAGCCAGTAGTTTGATTCTGAAAGGTTCAAGGTTGACTCAGACATTGTCCTTCCAAGATCAGTAAAATGAGAACCCATGTTGTTGGGGGCAATAAGCTGACCCTGTAAATTGCTCAGAAAGTGCTGTAAAGCAGGGGTCACCGACCTATGGGCCGCAGCCCACTAATGGGCCATGAGGGGCTTGCAACGGGCCATGGAAACGGCTGGCAAGCATGCACATGCATCCTCACTAGCACGAGCAGTGGGTAAGGGTGTGCACACTCCATTTTAGTGAGTAGCATTTGTGTGTGCACACGTCTCATGCAAATGGAACTGCGCGAGGGCATGCTTGCTGGCCCCTCGTGTGGAACCATCGCCTCTCCCTCCCCCTGCCGGTCCACAAACATTGGGGAACTTCTGTAAAGCACCACAGAACAGTATATAGGTCTAAATGCCATTGCTATTTCCCTTTCTAGCTGACATTACTGACCAACTTATGACCAACTAACATTCTAATTTCCTTGGACCCTTGAGATATTAGTGGATCACAAGCTGACAGATTCCAATAAGGTCTGCACTGTGAGTGGGTCTCACATCTTCATTGTTCTGAATTCATAAGGAGGTATCAGAGCATCACTCTCTTTTAATACACCATGCTGCTTTTTATTACACAACCAATGAGCAACTTAAAATATATTCTGGAATTCTTCAAACTGTTTTGTTGCTTTTTCAAGATGGTGATTAACATTTTATCTTTTATACTGTATTGCCCACATATCATATATAAATTTGTATATCAGTGTTTGATATACATCTCTGTAGATGCCAGTCACTAAATAAATAATAAAAGACAGTGATTGGCCACATTACAACTGGATATTCTCATTTAATGAAAACTAATTATTTACTCCTAATATTCTGGACATAACAGTCACAGTGTGTCTAACTATGCATTTTTGCATTCCTGGCAGATTGCTCTCTGTTCCCAAATTGGGAACATGGTACAATCGTCAGCCCAGCATTTAAAAAAAATACTCTTTAAAACTGATCACCTGCATATTTTACAGTGAATTATCAATTGAGAGTAGTGCTGATTTTGTATATTAGTCCTTATATAGTAAACCACAAGAGAATTGTCATATTCTTTAGAAAGTATTAAGTTAGTTCAGTGCACTTCAGATGTGCTGTTACTATTTCTCAGCATTCATAACTAGCATGGCCATATCAACTGGAATTGATATGAAAGATATTCCTAATGTACCTGGAGGGCACCAGTTGTGGGAGATTATTCTAGGTGACTAAAGCTTTCTCAAGTACTTTAAGCAGGCTGATATTGCTGAAACTACTATGGCCTCTTCTGGCTGTGATTTTTTTTTATTTATTTACAGAAACCTGATCTAGGTTGACATAGTGGTTCTCCCTAACTTAAAAATTGCCAGTCCCTGCCTCACCAGCTTTATTCCTAAAACAATCTATCCCAATGGGTTGCTGTATGGATTGGATTAGAAGAAACTCCATATATACTAGCTTGAATTGTCAGGAAACTGCTGAAATAGAAACAGTACCTAATACATGAAATAATATGTACAAAAAAATAAAAATAAAAATACATAAAATAAAAAAGAACCAAACACTAAAAACTTAAAGGGGTGCAATTTGGTTAGCTTAGCTTTTTAATTGAATACTGAAAAAGAAAGGTACTAATGCCCTCTTGTCTTAGCTCCATTTCCACTCTGTCATTATGTTTGCAAATTGATAGTTAAAAGATCCAATTAAAATGCCCGCTACAGAATCAAATCTGCTTTAAAAAATTACTGAATTGTGGCAATAGGAAAGGCAACAAGTTATCTCATAGAATTTCCTGACTCTAGAATAATTGCATTGCAGACTAAGGTACATCTGAAGGCAGTGGGGAGAAACTTTTTCCTTCTGCTATGATGAGATCATTTGCACTTTAATAGTCCCATAACAGTGAGAAGATACAGTTCATCTAGATAAACTAAAAGAACAGCTGCTCCATTTCCCTGAAGTGAATTCTCTAATGCAGTGTTAGCACTGCTAAATTCAGTAATATGCCAGCACTTTGCAACAAATACTGCTATTAGTACCAATACATTTCGTTAACTTTCTCTCTGAAAATAAGCAACCCTGAACCCCAAATGTGCAAATTGTGTTTTATTACTAATCCATCTGAGCAAGGAATGGAAGTCCCCAATGATGTAAGACTCTGGAACTTTAAATGCCAAAGTCCTCTACGTGCTGTCTGCCATAAACACCTTGTACAAAATGACCAGGAATCATTTGATTTTTCCAGGCAACATTGAAACTGGGACTTGAGAGCTCAGCTTAGTGGATCTGAGACCTGTTCAAGCACAATTCTTGTTATTTTGCATGGAAGCAAACCTAACCAAGTTTATAGATCAAACCAATAATTTTCAGAGTCCCAAAACCTTCCACAGATTCTGGATTGATAATTATATATCAATATATAGACTTGATTTATGCATCTTGCTAAACCGTGATCTCTTAAGCATGGTTTGTCAAATAAATCAAAATTGGCTTATTTTGCCCATCACATTATGTCAAACTGAAATACACCACAGTATGGCTTAATGTTAATATGACTTAGTCATGATGGTGAGAAAGCTTTGACAAGCTATCTAAAAGGTAAGTAGGTGTACAGCCACTTCTCTCTTAGTAGCTATCTCATTTAGCAACCGTTCACAAATCTGACAGTAATTTTTAAAAAAATCATTTTCCAACCAATGCGTGCATGTATGACCAAATTTCGGGCATCTGACAACAAAAGCCATCAATGTAAAAATGATTTTAAAAACTTCCAGTGTTGGAGCATTCACAACTTCTGGAGGCAAGCTGTTCCACTGATTAATTGTTCTAACTGTCAGGAAATTTCTCCTTAGTTCTAGGTTGCTTCACTCCTTGATTAGTTTCCACCCATTGCTTCTTGTTCTACCCTCAGGTGCTTTGGAGAATAGTTTGACTCCCTCTTCTTTGTGGCAGCCCCTGAGATATTGGAACACTGCTATCATGTCTCCCCTAGTCCTTCTTTTCATTAAACTAGACATACCCAGTTCCTGCAACCGTTCTTCATATGTTT
>QLTV01001802.1:1260625-1281134 GCA_003457575.1 Thermophis baileyi | reverse complement strand
CCTGGCCGCACAGTCCGCTGCCTCACCGCCATCTGAATTGCGCAGGTCTAGTAGGGCTCCAAAACGCCCCGCCTACCTGCGTGATTACGTATGCTGGACAGCTCCATCCAGGAGGGGAGGGGTGTTATGTTCTAACTGTTTCAACTGTGTTGCATGGTTCCAACCAGGTCCAGCGTTTGAGCAGGAAAAAGCTCAAACGCTATTGGCTGGTCTGTCTGACAGCTCCCTATAAAAGGGCAAGCTGTCAGACTGCTCTTTGCTGGTTGCTTACACAAGAGCTGAAATAAAGAGCTGCTTTGGAAGTCTGTCTCCTGTCATCTCTACCCACTATCTAACAATTCTAATCAACCAATGAAGGTCACAGAGCAGAGCCTGTCAACTTGAGGTTAGCACTTTTTAGAAAATCAGCTCAGGAAGAGATAGCTTTTTAAAGCAATCTCTCTTACCTATGAGGGGACTATTAAAAGAACAATGGGTCAGGCACAGGACACTGTATGAGAAAATTCATCTGAATGAGATGGCAGCAAGCAGTAATCTTTACAGTGTTACTCTCTCGCTCTTTCTTTCAGTGAGCAACCTTTCTGCTTCTAATTTAAGGAACACATTGTGATCACTAAATGAATGGTGCAGTGGCCTAGAGGTGGAGCTCTCGCCTCACAATCAGGAGGCTGTGAGTTCGATCCTAGATAGAGGCAGGTATTTCTCTCTGGGCACGATGAGAATATATCTGCTGAATATAGCTCTGCATTGGCGACAGGAAGGGCATCCAGCCAGTAAACACTCAGCTCCATTCAGTTGCCCAGACTCCACCCCGCAAGGGTTTATGGGGTCGTTAAAAGATGATGATGATTGTGGTCACTAAATGAGGACAGGATGCAAAGTATCTATTTAAAGCATGGGAAGAAGAGAAAAAAAACCCTTTTCCATTAGATTTAAATACCAAAAATCCAAAATAATAAAGTTTTATGACAGGGCCTCTTTTGTCTATCCATGCATTTAGCTATTTTCCCCCCGAACATACTCAGTGACTCTACAGCTAGCTAAGTATTTCCTAATAATTTTATCCTTTCAAAACGATCATTTTCATTCCCCAAAACATAGTATCATATAAGGTCTGGATAGACTCATGTAACAAAGATACTTTTTGTTGTATGATTCTCCACTTTGGAGTCAAGAGATCCATGTGGCAACAAAGCTTAAATGCCACATCAGTCAAGAGTTATTTCAGATGAGTACTCTAAATTGCTACGTTAAAACAACGTTTCGATGAACTATTTCTGTACTTTATCATCTAGTGTCTCATAACACACTTTTATTTAATTTTTGGACAGCTGTCATAGCTATAATTGAAACTCCAGTAATTAATATTTCTTGGACTAAAACAGGTCCTAATTAGCTTGAAGTAGAGTAAAAAAACCCTATTTTGCAGATATTTTTTTTTACTGTTTTTGTGGAAAACAGTAATTCAAACAATAACAGTAAGCAAGGAGATACTGTAGATCAGTGGTTCTCAACCTTCCTAATGCCGCGACCCCCTCCCCACCCCTCCCCGCGCGTGATGAATTGACAAAGGGGGTGTGGCACCAAGATGGTGGGCTAGCACATGCTTAGGCGACCCCTGTGAAAGGGTCGTTCGACCCCCAAAGGGATCGCGACCCACAGGTTGAGAACCGCTGCTGTAGATGGATGGATAGACAGGCAGACAGATAGATAGGCAGGCAGACAGGCATACAGATATCCTTTGTATCATAAAGAAACACAGGCTAATTCATTACTACATATCTGTCTGAAGTGTGAAGTATCATGCATAAGAAAATAAGCATTTCTGACAGAATTTTCATACCACTCAGTTTGGATCAAAATCACCAGTCTCAATGGATATATCAAATGAGAAGAGACCAAATAATACATATGCATGTTCCAGCCTTTAATGTTTTTAATCTAGTTTAGGTCTTAGTCCTATCCTTCTCTTATTCAACAGAACACTCCCAATTATATGGGAATCCAAGAAGAGCCAGATTTAAAAAAAAAAAAAAACACCACCTCTTCCATCTGTCAGTTGCCAAAAGCAGCTACTCAAATGTCTCTGTAAATGCACAAATAGGACATGAAGCTGATACCCCCTTCAGTGCACAACAGCTGGTACTCAATAGGCCTAAAGGTGCAGAGAATGGAGTGATTATACCAAATAATCATTACATTCTGACTCCATGTCATCCATACACAAAATATGGTTGTTATGATAACTCCTTACATGCTGAACTATGTTTGCCTATTAGAAGCAAGTTGTTTTATTATTCATAACGATTCTTTCAAAGTTCATGACTGATCAATCAGCTGCATCTGTATGCAACATATAGAACACATTTAAAAAAAAAAAACCCATAACATAGTGCTATTAATACTAGTTTTCTGAAAACACGGTTCTGGAGATAGAATTCATAAAATGTATTTCTGAAGAGTAAGTTAACAGATTTCTTAATATAAGGACAAATCAACAATAAGGAGTTGCACAAATTTAGAATCACAGCAAAGATGCAGTAGCTTTTCTGAAATTAAGCAGAACAGGTTAAATAAGGACCTAAAAAGGTGACCAAATACAGTATTGAATGTCATGGTGGAAAAATGATGGATGGTGAATGGATTACAAAATTCTCATCAAAGTTCTTTATCAGTGTTTGCTCTTCTAAAAATATTATCTAATTGTCTACCCCATGCATTTTAATCAGATTTTCTAGGGATAAGAAAATATTCCATCTATTTCTTATCTATTTTTGACACACCCTATTAATCTATATTTATCAGACCTGTTCCCAAAAACTATGTCATGTTCCCAATTTTACAATTTAAGAAAGATTTGGATAAACTGAAACAGCTTCAGAGAAGATCAGCAAGGATAATCAAAGAACAGAAAATTTAAGCCCTACAAAGAGAAAGATTTAGCCTTAAGAAAAAGCGACCTAGGAGAATTTAATGGCAAACTTTAAATAGCTGAATAAGTGTCATACAAAAGACCTGTCTTTTCTCAATATACAGAGAAATATAGAACAAATATAGCAATATAGAACAATGCTTTAAGTAACAGAAAGACAGATTTTGCTACCAATTTAATGTTAGCAAAAACTTTGTAAGAACAAATTGGAACCAAGTACCAATGGATGTTCTACCAATGGAGGACAAACACTTGTCAGAAATGTTTTAATTCAGATTCAAATGCAAGTAAGAGAGTCACCTTGCAATGAGATCTGCAAACAAATTTAATAAATAAAGAATTATTGAACAGGGAATTGGATTTACTATCTTAACTAACCATTTCTATAATTCCTTCTAGCTCTTCCTATAAAGTATTGGTCACAATATCCCCCTGCACTCCAGAAATAGTATTTTGATAATAGGTGACATAATTATTTCCTTAAATTCTGAAAGCACTCAGAAGAGCTGTCCATAAATTTGTCATAGCAAAATGTGTAACAATGAGTTGCCAAGGACAACAGCAGCAATATTCCTTCCTTCCTTCCTTCAATTTATATGGCCACCCACTTGCAGAGCAACTCTGGATGGCTAGCAGAGATAAAATAAATGCAACAATAAAAAAAACCAAATCCAGTATACCACATTGGGAATAAAACATGACATCACACACACACACACACACACACACACACACACACCATGGATTCATATGTCTTTCTAGCCCAGTACTAGTCTTAAAAGGCTAATGGCACGCTTGGAACCAGCCAGATCTTTGGGGGGGGGTGGAAGTAGCACAGGCACTGTAATAGAGAAGGCACACTTTGCAGTCCCAACAGATGATACTGTTTAAGTGACAACTTAACATGGACCATGTGAAGCACCTCCGAACTTGTAGGATGGTCAGGGATAACTGGAGACAGAGACAGAGAGAGAGAGAGAGAGAGAGAGAGAGAGAGAGAGAGAGAGAGACCCTCAAATATCCTTACTACAAGCAAAACAAAGAGCATACTGTAAGGCTTGCTCAGGTGGAGGAACTGCTCCTCTTTCTCCCTTTTCTTCTGCACTTAACTGAGCTGGCAGGTCTTGCCAGCCTAGAGAAAGACTACAGCACCCTGGAGAGCACTTTCTGAAAATCTAACATGCTTCTGGGTGAACACAGGAACGGCGCTGCATAGAAGTCACGAAGAAATGATAACATCAGCATTATGTGAAGTTGCTGGTCTCCAAATTCTAAGGCATTTGCAATACTATACCAATGCTATATGAATGGCTATAGGCCAACCACATGTTCCATTAAATGCATACTAGCATTTAGGTTAGAGTTTTTATATATATCTTGGCCTGTCAGGAGGGGGCAGGACATACCATCCAGTTTATGACTGCTAATCCAATTCTAGATTTACAATCCTGAGAAAAAACAGCATATGCCAGAGTCTACAATGGTCTGATTAGTCACCAAGGGCTGCTTTCATTGCAAAGCAAATTTATTTTTGAAGAGAACTAAAATAGGGAAGGAAAATTTGAGTTCTCTCTTGCAATGCAATTCCAATCTGTAACCCTAATTTCAGGCATAGAGATATATTTTGCACACATATGAAGCTTCTACAGTTTGAAATAATGTTCTTAACATAATGTGCATTTTAGCTCACCATATTTTTTGAAGACCAATTAATTTGCAGGCCACCAAGCAGAGTTTCTTCTAAAACAAGTAATGGTACCTGTTTGTTCTATTCCAGTTTCAAAAATCTTTGGATTTCTTGCAATCCCAGTGATTATGCCTCTAATCCTGGCGGTAAAGCACAGCCATAAAGATTTAAATGAAAGGAATTTGAACATGTTAAAAATGTTAGCCATATATGGTTGGCTTTACTTCACTGACTTTTTAATTCTGAGATATCATTGGTTTCTTTGCAGCTTAAATTGACTAAGTTTTGAGGGTTTGTTTTTCTTTTTCTTTTTTCAGACTCCTATTCAGTATGAGGTCTCAACAGGTGGCTACATCTAGCCAATTTGGGCTGATTTTGAAAGATAATAAACAGTACCAGACCTAGTTAATACTTGAATGGGAGACCACCAAAAACTCCCACAGCTAAAGACTGGGGAACTTGAATGGGTCCATGTGATATAAAGAGTGAAGTTTGATTTGGAGCAGGGGTCTCCAACCTTGGCAACTTTAAGCCTGGCAGACTTCAACTCCCAGAATTCCCCAGCCAGCAAAGCTGCCAGGAGACCTGCCAGGAGAATACTAAAGTAATCTAGACGTAAGACAAGGAAAGAACATGCCAGTAGTACTGCAGCCTTAACTGATCATTCCTCAAAGCTGGCAGGGAATTCTGGGAGTTGAAGTCTGCCAGACTTAAAGTTGCCAAGGTTGGAGACCCCTGATTTGGAGGACATTTTAATTATGAAAAATACTTGTATACACTCTTTGAACAATAACAAAGAATTAGCTTTGATAACAGAGTATTTTTCCCACCTGCTCATTGAGCTGATACATAACAATTTACAATTTGTTACTATTTGCCAGTAATACTAGAATGCCAACAATTTTCAACAAGAATGCTGGAAAACACCAAAGGCCAAGAGGTTCTGTTCAAAATTGCTGATTTCTTGCAGTGTGGGGAAATCAACAATCTTCAAAGAGAATCCCTGGGAAGAAGCTTCATTTGTTTCTTCTTTTCTCTCAATGAGCCTGTTCAAAGACACTGGGAAGGAGGTAGAGATGAGAAGAGGAATTAAGGTGGGCGAACTTGTGGGAGGAAAGCTGTGTTGGTTCACAGTTGCAAAACAATCGGAAAGCTTCTGGCAGCACTTTATCCAACTTTTCCAATTTTATAAAAAGGCATAAGCTTTTGCAAACTACAGTTCAAAAAAATTGCTATCAGACTCCTTCTGGTGGGCAAGTCAGTCCACATGCACATATACACAATATCTGACTCAGCAATCTAGGGATGTTCAGTGCCAAATGAGGTTGTCCATCTTTTGAAATACTTAATGATATGGCATATAGATACAGTACATAAAAGCTGCACGGTGATAACAAAAAAAAAAAAAAGACTCCCTCCAGAAATACTGTTTTCTCACAAAGATGGTGAGTTGTACTAGTAGGAAATGAGAAATAATTACATTTCCTTTGAGAACATTTTCATCGTATCACAAAAGAGAGAGAGGTGGAGGGAGCGATGGTAATTAAGGGTAAGATGCTAGATTGGAACATGGAAACCATTGAGAGATTTAGCTCTCTCTTGGGCATGAAAACCAGCTAAATGATTTTAGGCCAGTGTCATCCCTGCCTCAACTTGAACCTTTGAGCAAGAATGATCCTTAACTCCGTTTGTTGAGAAAGGTATAGTTTACTAAAGGTCAAGTGAAAGACAGAGGAGCAAACTGAAATTCGCATGCCAAAATCCCCAAGTGTGTCAGGGTTCCGAATAGCATCTGGAATTAAATCAGAGTCCGAGGCAAAGCATTCCTCAAAGTTCCAATTTATTAACAGAGCCATGTCAGCACGGCTGGGAGAAATCCCGAATCTGAAGCCTCAGGGGTTTCTCCACCCAGTTGAAAGTTCAAGCCTTTGTCCCCACACCCCCAAGTTCATCACATGAACCAATCTCCATCTAGCAACTTGGTAGAAACTCCCACCTCCTTCCATGCAGGTGCAGGACAAAGGATGACCTTGACAATCTAGAAGGAATTTGTTATGGCTACATGCATACATCCCTCATGCAACTGCCCCTCCCAAATTCCCATAGCAAAGAATACATTTTAAAATAGCATAAAGTGTGGCAGGTCAAAGATCCAAAGAAAATGGCTTCGGCCTGACAAAGTGTAACTTTCCCCCTCTTAGGTAGTTCCCAATGCTGGCCCTCATTGCCCAATCAATTTCAAAGAATATGTTTTCAGAACAGTCACTTCGAATGTGAGCTGGTATACAGGTGGGTTCCATTCCCAGGAGTCCGACCTTGAAGCCATGTCTCAGGGAGATACAGCTCCTTCCCTCCCCTCCCATCCAGCTCCCTCCCTCAGAATTCATGGCAGACTGATACCGAGCAATAGCAGAATGCAGGCGTGAAGTAGCAGTTCTGACAACCAGTTACTTCAACCATACATAAGGTGGTGGTTGTGGGGAAAATGGAAGCAAGAGCATTACGTGCACTACCTTGAGTTCTACAAAATAAATGCATCATTTAAATCTAATAATAATAATAATGTTCTTAAGATCAATTTCATTTGCCTGACCAGTTTTATTAATTACTTAATAAATCTGCAATAATGCTCCAGAATAAATTTAGAAAAGGTACTTTAAACTGCAAACTGTAAACTCTTTAAAGCAGCTGTATAATCCCTGGGAAAGGCATGGCTGCATTAACAAGTTGCAGACAGCATACATTTATGCTCTTGTGCATTTAGGGAGCTAAATCCAAAGCTGAGTACAGCCTATTAGTTCAGCAAAATGTTCAACCACCCATATTTTAAATGAAACAAAGCCTACACTTTGTATTCTTTTTCCATTTTTGAAATTTCAAAAATTTGAATTTTTTGAAATGCAAAATTGCTTTATAAAGACACAAATCAAGCTTTGATATTCCAACATCCAAACTGAGTGTCAGGCGCCATACAAGATGATGATGGATAATTGATTATTGTTGATTGTTGATTACGATGATTAATATAGCTTTATATGTTTCCAGCATCTTCAAAACTGGCAAGAACTGAGTAGTTCAAACACAAACCAAGATCCACACCCTGAATCTTAAATATCCTTGCAGTGTCTTAATCTTCAAAAAATACCTGGTCTCAAACAGAGGTTTTTTTTTTCTTCTTTCTATTTGAAGAGACTTTTCAGTAGCGCATTTTGTTCTTTTCCTGTATTGATACTGGGGTCATAGCTTCTGCCAGTTCACGTCCACAGAGCAACAATGTTAAATAAGCTGAGCTATAGCTTCTTGAAATCTGAATAAAGTAGAGCCAGTTATAGATGTTGTGTTGCTTGCCAAGTAGTTCTACAATTTTTCTACATCAGCACAAGCCATCAGGGAACATATTTTGCAGCTATTCGGTGAATCCGATTCCGCTGCTCCACGCAAGAGAACAAACAGTTTAGCACGTACAACAACCAGCTTCCGTAGGATTTTGGTTTCAAGAACACGACTTTTGTGCAACAGCTTGTTTATACTGGGGGCTCCAGATGCCAGTCACTGCAGTAAGAATACCTCACAACCTTTTATAAATTAATTAAATGCAGCTATTACTGCATCCACCATAGCAGTGACAATGAAACTTTGCTAACTCAAACAAGTGAATGAAGTTGGTAGGTTTCTTTCCTTTTCTAATTGCTTTTCTAAAAAATAATCTATAAGGGCTTTCTCCAAACTAGCACTTTCCAAATAGGTTGTGATTACCCTGAATGACAATCCCGATTTAGAATTTGGGATGTTTTGGAGTTGGGAAAAGCGAGTTTGGAAAAATAGTTTTTGAGACCTTCTTACAAATTAATCTAAGGAAAGATTTATGAGCCCTCCTCATGGAAAACAAACTAGAGCTCAAGTCTTATTTTTACTGGAATAGCATTGAGAATCTTCAAGGAATGTTAGAGGGAAATTAGCAAATAGCACTTTTAAAAAGTATTTCAGATATCCCTTTATAAGAATTACACAGTTTTCTGCTTACCTTCCCAGAAGAGATGACATCTGACTCAGTTCTTCTGGGATATGAGCTCTACACAGCTCCCGTAAATCAGAGTGTTTTATACCTATGGCATAGAAGAGTCCTGTGGGATGGCATCACTACAGTAGTGCCACTTGTTGCTTCATGACAACTTTTTCCCCCCCAAGATTCCCTACTCCAAACTTTGCTTTTATCCAAATGTAGACAAGGGATTAATAGAACAGAATAATGTCCAAACCTGTGATTAATAAATGGGCAACTTGATGGAGTTATTCAGAACTCTTGTATAGAGATAAATTTCAAGTAAGAGAATGATGAGCAATTTACTCTGCAGTTGTTCAAGTTAAAAAAAAAAGCTAACACACCAACTTGATTGATTGTTTGCAAGAAATTGCTCCACTCCATACAAACCCCAGACATATGAACATTTTGGGATTTATCCATTACATTAAACCCTTAGCCTCACTGCTACAGAAGAGGCAAGAGGGCAAAACATGTCCCCAGTTGCAGAAAATAAATAATAGAAGATTTCATAGAAGGCAGTAATATCTATGGCATTTGAAATAGTTGGTCCTTTACTCAGATTACAAAGGGATCTTGCTTAGCACCCGTCATCAATTCTATACTTAATTTCTACCCCCAAAGTAGTATTGCCAGTAAGGAGGGAGGTCACTTTGAATTATTTGTAAACAACAGATGCACAGTTATTGTGACATGGTCAATGTGTAATTTGTCTCATTTATTTCTGTGACCTGAGACCTCATGAGTAACAAAATAAAAATGTAAAAATTGGCCTGCTTCTTTTGGCACAGCAACAAATACGTGAGATCTGGAACTACCTTACAAGTAATTTAGGCATCAAGAGTCATGAAGGGAAAAAAGTGAAGAAATCTGAGATCACCAGCAATCTCACTGACCATGCTGTTATCTTGGGCATTTGTTCTGGTTGCCCTGCTTATTATGCTGGACCTGACATTATCAAGGGCACACTGCTCGTATTGAACACCCTCTATACTACAATCCTCAGGCTAAACTGAGGTACTCAAGTAATGTTGAAGGTCTGCCAGGTTGTTTACAATTGCTCACAATCAGGCATACCTGATTTCTGAGGGATCTGTTCAAGGTTTAGTTTTAGAGCTATAAAACTAACTTAAGAATATTACATTGCATATGACAGTGAATATAATACTGACGAATATGTGCATACGTGTAAAAGAAAATGAGTGTGTGATAGAGTATCTTCCAATTCATAGCAATTCAGCTCTTCTTCAAATGTGTACAATATCCCACTTTCTTGTCCTTCTTTGCAGAAACAAAGTAAACAATATACATTTCAGATACTATATAAGATTGGTTAAAAGTTAGTGCCCAGTGTGGATTATTCAAATCCAAGGATGGTGGCCATGCAAAGGGACACATTTATCATTTCAACAACAGGTGTGGATTGTCAGGTGCTCAAATGGTGTTACAAGTGTTTTGGAATTGCACCCAAGATGTCTATTACTATTGTTATTATCTTTGCTTTCTTTTTGCCACAATTGTTCTACTTCTATTTGCAAGTCTTTGCATTTTGTGATTTTCTCCAGTTGTTTCTCTTCTATTCTGCTGTGCCTGGGCATTGCAATGTCCAGTAAACAAATGCTTTTGTCTTTCTTAACAACATTCTTAAGTCTGAGGTATTGTGTGGCAGATGCTTGTCAGTTTGAATTCTAAAGTCCCAGAGCACTTTAGCTTCTTTATTTTCTATTATTTTGTCTATTTTGCAGTCCCACAGTTCTTGCTTGCAGACCATGGTATTTCTTGAAGATATTCCAGTGTACCATTGTTGTTACTTTGTCGTGCCATTGTTTATAGTCACCCTGTGTGATCTTCTTGTAGTAGCTAACTAGGTGATTCATTGTTTTTTCAGTTTCTCTGCAGAGATGCCATTTGCTATCTGTTGCTATCATCACAATTCTGGCTTTATATGCATTTGTTCTTAAGGCTTGGTCTTGTGCAGCCAGAATTAGCCTAGCTGTCTTTTTCTTCAACTTTTCTACTCTTAGCCATTGTGAGGCCTTGCTGCTTGGTAGTTTTTTTTTTTAATGTACTGACCATGTAATACTTTGCCCTTTTCTATTCTTCATCTGGTCTTTTTTATAGGCCAGTTTGGTCTCTCTGATATTCAATAAACCTTTGTGGTGTTCTAGTTTCAATGCATCTACTTCACTATCTTTAGTTATTCTTCCAAAGGCCTTTTTTCTTATTCGATTGTCTTATGAGCCGAGGTGGCGCAGTGGTTTGAGTGCAGCACTGCAGGCTACTTCAGTTGACTGCTAGCTGCAGTTCAGCGGTTCAAATCTCACGGCTCAAGGTTGACTCAGCCTTCCATCCTTCTGAGGTGGGTAAAATGAGGACCCAGATTGTTGGGAGCAATATGCTAACTCTGTAAACCGCTTAGAGAGGGCTGTAAAGCACTATGAAGCGGTATATAAGTCTAACTGCTATTGTTATTGCTATTATGTACGTGCAACATTCCTGTCACCTATGATCCTTGATATATAGACTCTGTCAAGATCGCTGCATGGATGAAGAACATGATTGTCATTGTTTTTCTGCTCTTCCTATCCAGGATTTCTAATTCAACTTGAATGAGTTTTTTCAGCTGTATATCTAATTATCCAGATGTAAATCACCTTGATTGTATTTCCACCACTCAGTTTGGACTTTAAGATCTTCTTCACTCTCGTTAAGTATTTACTAACATTCTGCTTGACATCAGTATGCTTGACATCAGTATGCTTGATGTCGTCAGTTTGAAAGATGCCCACATATTTGTAGTGATCATCTTCATCCAGTCTCTTGATGTTATTTTCATGGGGCATCTTGATTCCCTCAATTTTCACAATTTTTCCCCTGTTGATGTTGAGTGTGATGCCTTTGGTCCAGTCCAAACTCCATTGCAATATCTTGGTTGTATATTCAGACAGTGTTGAGCAGTGATTCCATTTCAGATGATTTTTTTCTATGTAAAGGAAGATGGGACAGCCATGTAAAGGAGGTTGGAAAGTCATGTAAAGAAGGTGGGATAGCTTGGAATATATTTTTGATGTTTGATAGTCATGACTTAACTTGTTCAGTATTGTTGATAGAGAAATCAATGCAATGACAAACAGCAATAACTACTTTCCAAACTGTGTTGCTGCTGGACATTTTTCACTATGCCCCAGATGTGTCCATTGTGCAGTTCTCATATTGGTGCATAAATCTATATCTTCTCCACTCAGGAGCTCCTCAAATTCTGTCCACTGGATGTATATCAGCTCCTAACTGAGCGCTACTGCAGCCCTCCTCTATTTTTCAAACCTGCCTTATTTCTTATCCTATCAATTCTTATCTTGTGTGGGCATTCTGATTAGATTTTTAATAAGCTTCCTTGGATGTAAGGAGACATTAATAAAAATAGGTTCGTTTTGAGGTAATTTCTAGCAAATGCAACTGTAACTTGAGAGCATTAATTAATTATGGGGGCAAAAGAGAAAATATTACTAACATTATAGCCATGTTCCTGTTGTAATTGGGCATGATTCTACCAAGAAAAGGGGGATTGGATGCTAGTGAATGTAGTGTTGCTCCCTGGTTCACATAACTTCTCTTTACAGTAATTCACTGGACCAGCTGCAGTATCTCTATCATCTCAAAGTCTGATGTAATTCTGTGACATCTCCAGGCAGGATAAAAAAATCTTCAGGAGCGAGGTTTCATGGACCAATGATCTGATCTAGTTTAAGGCAGTTTCTTTCATTCTATGCATGTAGCTGATATTATTATCACTGTGTTCAGTAGGACATAAGGTTGTATGGGGCTTTCTATCATAAACTAGTTTTCTGTGAAAATGGTAATGCTTTATGGGTGAACGTATATCCAGTCCTATCAAACGGCTTCCCCAAAACAAAAGGAAATATACAATAATGAACTATTGTACTTGGTTCTGCTGGTGAATGAGTAGATAGGTGTTTCAATCCCAATAACTTTTTTTAAGGCTGAAGACTCATTCTCCCCAACAAATAACTGGTGTTACCATAGCAACCATATGTATCTTATATTCTCAGGATATACAACCATAACCTTTTACAGAAATCCAAAACATCAAATCAGGGATGGAGAATTCTCAAATTAAACTTAGAAAAATATTTTTCTCTACATTTCGGTCAGTTGATTTAAGAATTTTCCCTTTCTTACCTTGTAACATCCCTATTTCTATCCATGTCAATTGTGTAAAAGTGTAACTGTCATCAGCTAATATTTTATATGTCATCCCTGGAGGTCCATTCCCAATTACATTGAGAAAAACACAGATTTGTTACCCGATATATACAAAAAGTTTGTGAGATGGGCAGCTATATACGGTAAATTTCAAAAATAAATACATGTTTATTCTGGAACTCAGTAAAAGCTGAATGATTACATTTCATAAGTATCACATTCCATTTACATATGTCTCTGGGCAAAAAATGAAACAGCTAATAATTAATTTAAAAATATTAATTTTAACATGAGCATATATCTTGCAATTATTGAGCATTAAAACTTAAAATATCTTAAACATTTTGTGGATGTATGAAACAACCTATGATTTGCCATATTAAAATAGTAATCAGAGACCATCCAGAGAATTAGACACATCTAATTGCATCTTGCAGAAATTTCATAACACACAGTCAGAAAACTAGAGTAGCTGAGTCCATAAAACATCAACATTCAGAGTTGTTCATTCTATTTGGGTGTTTTAACATCATATCAGAAATGCAATATGACTTGCATTGCTCCATCTATCGAGGGATACCAAATCAGATTAACAGATGGTAATTATGTTTAATGTTATCCCAATGTATCTGATATGATTTATTATCCCATAATTGTGACTATCTAAATGTCCTGAACACAGACAAATAAACCAATTTGGTACATTTTTTAAATCAGAAACTCAGTCTTCTTACTTTAAGAAAACTCCTGTAATTGCTCACATTCAAATGATTTGTGAAGTTTGAGATTTTAAGTACACATTAATTAGATTGAAAAATTATGACTCCAATTATGTAACTATTTTCAAAACTAAATGTATGCTATTGTCAATATATCATATTTAAGTACATAGGGTTGGACCCCAATATACCCATATGTAGAACAAACCAATTGTAGTTAATTAGGACTTACATCATATTGATTTCAAGTTAAGATTAAACCTAGGGCTAGTAATCCAAGCATTTCCATTTTTAAAAAAAAGTCAGCATAAGTTTGTATTTTCTCATTTCATGGGTTAAATCCAGTGTTTTTTTTTTACAAATGAAACATTTACTTCCTTTTGACAAGAAACTGAGATTCTGCCACTGAAAATGGGGAGTACCCTCTTTCTGATCCCCTGCATCTTTTCTAACAGTTTTCATAAATCCTCCCTGCTCCCAGTTGCCTAGAACAGTTTTCTAGAGGCTCAGACAAAGGGGAAAAATATACCATAAATTGTTTCTGCTATCCTAACAACGATTCTCTGTGAACAAACTATTATTTTAGTCATATAAAAGATGTCTCATTCGTGCAGTAAAAAAAATAAAAGCAGCTCTTTTCCTTCTGTACTACTGCAAGAGCATTAGATCACCTTAAAACAGAGCTTTGTGCTGCAACTCCATCAACAATGAACTCAAGCCAGAATCAGGTGCCCACGAGGGTTTGGCCCGGCATCTGCCCGTATAAGAAGAAGCAAGGTCTAAACCATTATCGTGACTCTGAACTGACCCATTCATTTGTCCCAGAACATCTGGTCTCCACCAGAGAAGGCAATGGGCATAACTCAAAACTATTTAAAGGTAACACCGTGAATGGTTTCAAAACACAAAAACACCCTCTACTTCTTACATTTCTTTTTCCAAGATGTTATTTAAGGTACAGTCTGACAGATATGGCTCAGATCACTGGTGACAACTGGCTACAGATCTATTTAATTGGTTCTGTTTTCATGCGGCAGACATTTAAATCTTACAAAGAGTTCTCGGGTGAAAAGTGGCAAAAATATCACTACTCCTATATGAAAGGAACCTAAAGTTGTTTGCGTTTTGTGTTAGCAGAAGAACTTCATTTATATCGCCTGCTTTTTTTTTCTTGTTGGAATTACTTTATAACTAAATACATGATATCAGCATAGATATGGGGATTGACTCAGTCACACATTAGAGAAATAATCACATTATAGGAGTATTTACTTACTATCTCAACTTTTTAATGCAACTGGAATCCACCACTTGTTGAGCTTGAGAAGCCCTACTATTCAAAACTGATTGATTGGTCTTTGGCGGAACGGAGGACATCACTACCACCAACAATGTTTAGAGACGATATACTTCATTTTATTTTGCAACAACAAAATGTAGCAAATGAAAACAAATTCCCTTGTGTCCCTTACCCCCCCCCCTCCAATAATGATGTTAGAATCAGCATCAATTTCATCATCTCTTAAGGTGAAAATAAGTTAGTGTGAAACTAGAAGCAAATGTACTTCCTTTGTCTATTTCAAATTCAGGTATCTGGAATATTTATATGATTCAGTTCTTTTGCTACGAAATCCATTGCTATGTCTGAAGACAACACAAAATTGGATATTTTGTCCATTTCAGCATACTGACAAGTTAAACAAAGGGTGAGAAAGGAATGGTAAAAAAAAGGGAGCCAAGCCCAGTCTTTCAGAAAACATATAAATCTGTCAGTCTTCCTAGGACTGCAAACATCTTAGCATCTGCTGTTGCTGTTGTTAAAATCCTAGACATTCAGCCTAGTCTGAATCATGAAGCGATCCTTACGCATCCACAGAGATAATGTCTACCACTTTCTGCAGGGAAAAAAAACAAAAACCAAAATATACATTTAAGCTAAAAAAAAGCATTTGTGTTGTGTGCAAATTCGTGTTTTAAACAACTCCCAACTGTTTTACAGAGCAGAACCCAGGAGAGAGGCACACATCAGCCTCCTTCTATGTATTTACCCCTCCACTTCCCCCCCCCCACTTCCTCTTAAGCCCAGAATTAAGCCCACTCATCCACCAAGCTTGGAGAGAGCTACTCCATTGTTAAGAGGGATGAAAAACATTTTGACTGTCTAGTCTCCCCTAAGCATTGTTATTTCATCAGGGCACCCCAATGGGAGTCCACTGCAGTCAGATTTCATCCCATCTAGCTGCCAAGAGACGTTTGACATTGAGGAAGCAAGAATGGCTCTTCTCTCGGTCTATCTACTGCTCTGTTTACTGGAGACAAAGATCACCAGAAGTGACAAAGAAGCCAGCATCAAGATAAAAGAATCTCCCTCCCACGAGACCTTTTATCCCAAGACAAGTCTGTATCAGAAGGACTAAAAATAGTATGTGGTGGGGGTGGGGGGGGGAGAAGTGATGTCACATTTTTGTTTTCTGTTTTGGTTTGCTGCTTTTTTTTCCAGTTAGACAAGTTTTTCCCCTCTCCACCTCCCCACCCCTCAACCCTGCAGTCCCCAAGACTGTAGTAACACTGACCACCTTCCAAGACAACGGGGAGAGAAGGACAGAGCTCCAATTAACAACAAAGCTTTCCCCCAAATCTCAGCCAAATCTCTTCTCTCTCATGCATCAGCTGGGTGGGTTAATAACAAGCACAAATACAGCTGCGAAGGCGGACAGTGAGAAACGCTACATGTATTTACTTATTTGTTTGTTTACTGAAAAAAAAGTGAAAAAGCAACACCAACCTTGAGGATCCCAGTTCACCTGTTTTCTTGGAGTCTCGATTGGAAATTTCATTGCTTCCTTTGCACAAGGAGAAGGGAAGGATTAAATAAATTCCCAATTTTTTTTTTTCCCCTGCCTCAGAGCTGCAGCCAACAAACAAATTAATTTCGGGTCAGGGGGTAGACGGCGCCTTTCAAGAGAGGAAAGGAAAAATAAAGTAGTGGTTGCCAGGCAAAGATAAAATACACGTGAACACGGGGAAGGGAAGAAGGGAGTGTAGTTCTGAAGAGCAAGTGGCAACGATGGCAAATGCCAAAGTGAGCTATGGAATAACTGAGAAGGGCAATAATAACCCGGGGGGGAAAGAGGGAAGTCTGATTCAAGGCGCTTCCTGGTTTTATATGGGCTCCAAGAGCTGGGTCCTCCTGTCCTTTTGCAGATGCTCCTCGGTTGCCCACTGCAGCATTACACATTGGGCTGGCGGCGCACACGTGAACGCGTCGTTCAGCCAGATGCAGAGCTGAGAGTGCCCGGGAATCGCGCCAGTCAGCCACTCAGGCGAGCTTCGCCTGCCAGCCAGGCTGCTGTGGGCTGCTAAGACATCTGGAGAACGCATGGAACAAGCTCATCTCCGCCCCACCAGCAGCAGCAGCAGCAGCCGCCGACCCCGCACTTGCCGGAGAGGAACCGGGAAGCCGTGCGCGACGCGCGAGAACGGGCAGGGTTCGGATGGAACCGGGGAAAAGAAAAAGTCATCCGCTCGCCGAAGGGAGTTGCAGCCGCATGGCTTGTGGGAGGGCGCAGGAGCTCATCCTATATGAATGCAGCAGCGACGGCAGGAGGAGGAGGAGGAGGAGGAGGAAGCGCGAACTAGGCGGAGAAGGAAACACAGACTCGCCGCTTCTTCGCCTTTGGTTCCAGCCGCTCTCAAGAGTTCCGCGGACGGACCTCGCTTGGCAGAGAAAAGGGGCTGCCAAGAAGGGGCCGGAGCGTCCGTGGCCTCGGGAGCAAAAGGGGAAAAGAGGGTGGCGCTCCGATTGCATTATTGGGGGGTGGGGGGGGCGTCGATGGTGGCTGGCTACTTACTGGCTCGCTTTCTCGCCTGGAGGAGGAGATTGCATTGCGGTGTTGTTAGGTGGAGTTTTGCAGCGGAGACGCGCTTGGCTGGGTTGGAGAAGCGGTCTTAGCAGCGACACCGCTTCGGGGGTNAGACCTCAGAGCTCGGAGGGGGTCTCCTGCCACAAACTCGATGCGTATGAAGCCAAGACCAGCTAAAGGATTGGCAGCTGTGATTTCACATTGTTGTGTAAATAATAATAATAGTAGTAGTAGTAGTAGGAAGAGACTGAGATGAGACCTAGGACGGAGCGGTCGAGAACTTCAGAACCGTTGCTCGATGCGGATATCGGCTGTGTTCGCACTGTACAATGAACCACGAAGTAGACACACGTTTTGGCGTGGTGGTCCAGACGAATGACGCCATGTTACTCTTTCCTCCTCCCTGTAGTGGTGGGGCAAACAAATAAGCTAAAAGGCCACGAGGTGCGAAGTTTAACATAGTTTGTTAGAGGTCTACCATAGGTGCGGAGAAGGTGTGAAGGGTGACATAGGTTAGAAGGTGGAACAAACAGGAGCTTGAGTCTCAGCAATCAGGAGAGTGAAGCTAAGTGAACTCCCCTGAGTTCCTTACTGGTGCCAAATTTAGAAAGAGCACCCAATGGTTTCATGTACAGATAAAGTATAGATAAATACAGAAATAGAAAAAAATATATAGGTAAAGTCACATATGAAAGTAGGACTTAGTTGTAGCATCATCCTGGAAATTGGTGCTGTAGAAATTGGGTTTCCCCTGATAGCCCTCGCCTTGCAACAGTTCATTTAGTGACCATTCAAAGCTACAGCACCACTGAAAAAAGTCACTTACGACCTTTGTAACATCCTCATAATCGTGATCAAAATTCAGATGCTTGGCACAGACTGTTGCTGTGTCCCAAAGTCATGTGATCAACTTTTGTGATCTTCTGACAAGCAAAGTCAATGGGGAAACCAGATTCATTTAACAACCAGGTTACTAACTTATCAACTGCAGTGATTCACTTAACAACTGTGGCAAGAAAGGTCATAAAATGGGGCAAAATTCATTTAACAAATGTCTCACAAAACAACATAAATTTTGGGCTCCATTGTGGTCGTAAGTCCTGTACTTGCATAGTCCTTACTTGGAAGTAAATGTCATGACTATTCAGTAGGGCCCAAGTAAATGTGCATAACATTGCAAAATTAATTATCATGGTTAATTTGCTACATTGGTCCATTTCCCTCCACATTCTTTTAATCCCTTTTTCAAACAAAAACAGTAGACAGACAGTAAAGGGTTTTGGAATACATTTTATATACTTCAACCTGATCAGTTGCAAGCTTTTTTAAACAGCGCATTTGTCCATTTTTGTAAGACAGGTCAAGAATGAGGTAAACCAGAGGTCACCCAGGTTAGGATGGAAGCTAGGTTAGGATGGAAGTCTCAAGAGAAGCATTGAGGATTGGGAAGCCTTTGGTACATTTTGACAATTAGGTGGCCTTGCTAATCTATTGGAGAGCCAATTTGATCTTTTAGCCCAGTGGTTTTCAACCTTTCTAATGCCGCGACCCCCGTCCCGCCGCCGCGACCCCCCCCTCCCCGCGCGCGATGAGGTGACAAAGGGAGCGTGGCACCAGGGGTGAAATGCTCCCGGTTCGGCCATCCCTGCAGGTCGCCGGACAGCCGGTAGCCACAGAAGCAGGAAACTTCGCCTGGATGCCGCCATTTGAGTTCTTTTACCCTCTGCGCATGCGCAAAGCGTTCTGCGCATGCACAGAGGGTAAAAGAACTCAAATGGCGGCATCCGGGTGAAGTCTCCCGCTTCCGTGGCTACCGGCTGTCCAGCGACCCACAGGCACGGCCGAACCGGGAGCATTTCCAAGATGGTGGGCTAGCGCGTGCGGCGACCCCTGTGAAAAGATCGTTCGACCCCCAAAGGGGTCGCGACCCACAGGTTGAAAACCGCTGTTTTAGCCCAAGGCATCAGGCTACAAACTTGGAGACCATGAGTTCTAATCCTGCCTTAGGCACAAAGCCACTGGGGTAACTTTGGGCCAGTCACTTTCTTTCAGTCCTAAGAAGCTGGCAATGGCAAACCACTTCTGAAAAATCTTGCCAAGAAAACTGCATGGACCTGCCCAGACATTCTGCCAAGAATCTGATATCTGAATGGAAGGGGGGGGGGAACCAAATCTATTAGTAGTAATAGTAAGTAGAAACGAGAACTTGTAGCACATTTAATTTAAAAATTAAGTAGATATCTAAATTTTTACCCTTAAAAATGCTTCATGCTATCATATTTCCCACCCATTAAGAATTTTAAAGCAGCAAATGTTTGTCTGCTCTCCTTTTCTTTCCAAGTTCCACTGTTGTTCATTCTGCCTTTTTCCTTCCACTCTGGAACTAGCTTCTGGTCAAAGACAGATTGGCACCAAGGTGTCCCCAAGGGAGATCAGCTGGTACTAAAGTCACAACAATCTTCTGGGGCTACATTTGCCAGACAGAAAAATGAGACAGTCTTGAGTTCCTTTGAGACTCTGTAGTTGCTTAGCCCTGCCTGCAATTTATGCCACAAAGGTTCATTTTCTTTCTTTGCACAGGTTGAATATGCACATGTAAATGGGGAACCACAAAAGCAAATCATGTGAATGTTCAAAGTATACAAGTGGGAATTGCAATAAAATGTTTCTAGGTAGCACTCTTTTATATAAGTTGGCTGTTACCTTGATTACACTATTGTATTCTCCGTTCACCCATGTTTTCCATTTCACCCTCCATCAGCGCGGTTAGGTATAGTCTTCATATAACTGCCTTTTAGGAAATAGAAAAGAGATCCTATCTAAAGATGATTTACTCCTATTTTTTAATGTTTGTCTTGCACCTTTTGCAAATATTCTCTGAACCAGACTGACATTTCCTTCTTGTACATGGATGGGGTTGTTTTAGCTGTATAAAGAGAAGCACTCAATGTAATTGATGTATATAAAGAGAGTATTATTGGTTCAGTGCTAGCTAGATAGCTGGTTCATGAGGAAAAAAGAGACAAAATAAATTGCATATAT
>QLTV01001802.1:1234584-1260341 GCA_003457575.1 Thermophis baileyi | reverse complement strand
TATGCTAAGTAAGTCCAAGGAGAGGTGATAAAATTATACCTTTATATAGTCATCCTTATGCATAAACTACTGAAGCCTACTTTGAATATTTTAATGACAGCTGTGTTCATCCTGAATATAAATTACTGTTTGGCCAGGCATTGTTCAATTTGTATTAGAAATATTTGTAATATGCAAAATTTGTAGGGAAATATTTGAACTCTAACCCTAACTAAATAACTATCTAGTGCAGTCTAACCAGGACAGAAGGTGCTGATGCAGACTGTTGATTTGAATTGTTTGGGTAATTAATTAGCTAATTCTCCTTTGCTTTATTTCTGCAAGTCTCCTTGGTATCTATGTTTTCTTTCAGCATGTTTTAACTAGTCAGTGAACTAAGATGTTTTATATAATTTGTGAGCATATTAAAATAAAAGCTTATATCTTTTGAATCATTGTCTAAGCTGATGTCTTCTTGAGTTAATAGCTATTTCACACTTAAGTGCAATAGAGTCCACAAACTATTCTATACATATTGATCCCAAGATATCTGATTTTTTTCTATCTCAGCAAATAGGCACATATGAATTTAGGTATATAGTGAGAGATACACTGAATAGGAGGATACAACTACGGAAAGTTCAAACAAAAATCCCCTTAATATTTCAGTTTATTGATGTTAATTAATTAGCCATGTTATAAGTATAAATCCCAGAGTGGATGACTGATGTCTCATTTGAATCAGTTGCTTGACAATTTAGACTTGAGACAGACATGCTGTGGAATGACCAATTCATAAATGTCAACCTCTGCGCAGTAAAATGTTATTTTACATCGGGATGCTATCTTCAAAGACAAAGGATACAAGAAGAAACAAAAATGTTAAGCTTATCTTACCCAGGACTCTGGAATCTTTCCAAATTTTGTATACTGATAAGATGATGATATGACACAATGATAGCACAATTTAAAGTGGCATGTTATTGGTTTTGTGAGGTGAAAATATACTCCTGGAATTACAGTTATATTGTAGAAAGACTCATGTGTTTATCAATGACTGTTTCTCTCTTCTAATTCTGACCTCCATGTTAACCTGTTTGTGGTATACAATGGGAAAAAGACTTGTCAGGTGAGAGACTGAATTGTCTTGCTAACAGTAATGTAGGGAACAACAATTAATGGAAGGAATGATTTATGAGTTTGTTCTGTAAGACTTAAATATAACATTATGGTTCCAGGACAAAGAGCCGAGGTGGCACAGTGGTTAGAGTGCAGTACTGCAGGCTACTTCAGCTGACTGCTAGCTGCAGTTCGGCGGTTCAAATCTCACCGGCTCAAGGTTGACTCAGCCTTCCATCCTTCCGAGGTGGGTAAAATGAGGACCCAGATTGTTGGGGGCAATATGCTGACTTTGTGAACCGCTTAGAGAGGGCTGTAAAGCACTGTAAAGCGGTATATAAGTCTAAGTGCTAGTGCTATTTTCTTCTGAATAGAGAAAAATGCCATTGAAATCTAAAGAGGTTGTTGGCTTTACAATCACACAGATTCAATGTAATGGAAAACATAATTATATTCGATGTTTTAGTCAGTACAATATCTTTGACTGCAGTTGGAAGGAGAATCCAGGCTTATCCTTTCCTTAAATTAAGTTGAGGAAGTGATATTCCAGAATTAGGCCCATTTAGCAATGGGTCCTCGAAAGATTTCTTGTAAATCATCCTTGATTCCACCTTATTCATGGACAGTATTATACTATTATTTCTAGATGAACATTTCTAGCTGTAGCATCTTGCTTGAGTAGTAGAGCAGCTATTCATGGGACAAAAGTCTAAAATTCTTCATGCAAATTGCTGTCTATATTACTGCCAGCAAGGTAATTCAGGAATATAGTCGTGGAAGCAAAATAGAAACATAGGAAGCCATTGTACAGTGAGTCATACTCAATTCAGCAAGGTTTACTCCTTAGGCATACAATGGGACTGTGTATAGCCCTTAGAACTCTTAGATATGGCCTTCAAATAATTCTAAAACTTGTTACTCAATTGTAATTTTTCAATAGTAAAGAGGAACGGTACTAAATACATAATTAAACCAAATTAATTTTAATTTTATTTAAATATAGAATGAATAGAATCTTGTTGAAGTTTAACTCCTGTTAATATGATAGAAATTAGCTTCTTCTAGACTTTTTTTTTTCAATTTCCCAGTCTTAATTTGCAATTCTGGCCTTTTCTTGTAGTATCCCTTTCAAACACATCTAATCCTGTTTAATTGGTTGAGATCCACTGGGTACTGCGTTGTGCTGGAGAAA
Organism: Thermophis baileyi; assembly: GCA_003457575.1. NCBI lineage: Eukaryota > Metazoa > Chordata > Lepidosauria > Squamata > Dipsadidae > Thermophis > Thermophis baileyi. The sequence continues at coordinate 1,258,051 of QLTV01001802.1, read as the reverse complement.
ATAAAGCATGTATTTTCATTTTATATAAGGAAACCGAATTTAGATTTTTATCACCACACAACTCATCTTGCCTCTAATTCGTACAAGCTGGCTGTTGTTCTTTGAGGTTTAAGACAAGAATGTATTTCTCTGAATGTATTTGAGGATGCCAAATACAAAATTTGGCACTCTCTGAAAAAACCCCCACATCTTTTATTGCTGAGCTATGATGCATTCTCCAATGAGACATTTTTATGGTATTTTAGACTTCTTCAGTTGTTCTGAAACTGACATGCAAGACTATGTGAAGATGCATGAGAATATGTGTCCTTACTTTGCACATGATGGGGGGTGGGGGGAGAGAGAAACTTTAGGGGGGGAAAGTGTTAATTTTTATTTAATATTATATATCCTGTTTATTCCCTTGGCACTCAAGGCTGCATACATGGGAGGGCTCTCCTAATTCTAATTTTGCAACTGAAATTGGTTGGGAGATGAGAAAGTAACAGATAGAAAGTCACATAGTAAGCTTCATGATCAAGTGAGGTCTTGAATCTGGATTTCTCTAATCCCAGTTCTACAATTTAACAACTATACTACACTGTAGTGTAATTTACCAGACATTAATCAAGTGCTTATTTAATCCTGCCACTATTTTGTCAACAGATAAGAGGCAATTAGTTTTCACTAAATATGCAGACATGAGGTTCATTCTTCAGAATTACTTGACTGATACATTCAACAATGAACATGTACAGTTGCTACAAATTTGGTTATAGGGAATTTTACGATTCGTATGACTTAACCAGAAATAGTTGATGCATATTATTCAAAGTACCCAAAGAATAAACCTTGTAGCTGTCCAACGTCCTGAAACAGTCCAATAGCTGGTATTTATTCATTGTGGACAGTTTTCATACTGCAAATTAGCTAGGCAAAAAGTTCCAAGTTTCTCTACAGAGTATTATCTGGATGGAATATCTTTTGCTTAACATAAACCCAGTATATAGCTAGTGAACAAATATTTAGGTAACTATGAACATATATCAAACATATATATAAAGTTTACTTTCTGAAATGTGTCAGTAAAGATAGTTTGGTACTTGTGAAGTGCCCACACACGCAAAGAGCCACAAGAAGTTTTCTTAACAATCTTTTGCAGTTCAATCCCATCTCTTCATAAGGTAAATACTGAGCAAAGAGGATTGTAGAATGAACAAGTCCAAATAAACAGATTAACATTTTTTTGGGACAAGCACATCAGGGATATAGTATCCTGGAATAATTTTCATAGAACTCTACAGTATGTAATTTTTATTAAATGTTAACAAACTCATTCTATCATAAGCTTCTAAGGCCTCTATCTACTTTTGTCAATGAGGTTCATATTGATAAAAACTTACGTCAAAATGAATTGCAACAAACACACCAAAACATCCATGAGCATTAAAACATAGATGTTTTAATGCTCATGGATGTTTTGGTGTGTTTGTTGCAATAATCCACTGAATAATTTCCCGTTCTTCATCTTATGTCCTCTAATAACATAGCTTCTCCTAAAGTCTGCTTGTGTGATATTTCAGAAAACACTATAATGCATTTACATTCAGATTGTACCTTAAAACATTTATTTCTCCAAGTCCTGTCTGAGTTTGCAGCAAAGGATATCCTATAAACCAGACTTTTAAGCCAAAGGGGTATAGAATCACAACAATGTACAACATTGGTTTGGGGAAGGGGTTTCCCTTTTTTTCTGCATCTTTTTCTCCAGTGGACACATTCACTACAGAAAACAACAGTCTACAGTACAGCTGCATAGGTTAATCATAGCTCAGCTATTTTGTTACGAGACCTGTGTTAGTCTGGCAAAAAATCAGAAGAATTCTGATAGCACCTTTTCAGATTAACGAACGGTCATGGCCTGCTCTCATTCAGATGAGCCTGAGACAGGGGATCTGCTCCAGGAGTTGGTTGAATCTCAGCCTAAGGAAACTTTGAGTGCTTAATCACCTGAGGTTGATCCATCTGGTTGATCCACCAACAGCACCTCTACTCTCAAAGGATAAGGAATTGGAGCTGGGGCTGGAAAGATTGCCCAGCCCGAGCCTGCCATTTGCAACAGAGAGCACAGCAACGATGTTCAGCATGTCTTGAACCCTAAGAGTGTTCCCAGCTTTGACTGGATTCACCAGCATGGACACTATTTAGGAGCAACTTCTAACCTACTCTGTTCGTTGAGAACAACTGCTCTGTTTACCAGAACCTCTGCTGTTGCCTAAACTCTTGCCCATGGGAATTCTGTTCTTTTGCATTCAGACTGGCTGACAACCAACTGAGTCCTCCTCTTCAGGGAGATGGGTGGTTAAAAGATATGAAATATAAATAAATAAAAATGCTATGTCCCTACAAAGGTTACATTCCATTCCAACATGCAATCTCTCTGGTTCAGCAAGCCTTTGCTTTTTCTATGTCCAAAGTACCTACAATATCACAAAATGTGCTGTATGTACATGTGCATTTTGACCTTGGTATTTACAGGTTCCCCCCTCTATCTTTGGAGTAGAATGCTTAGATCTAGATTTATCAAAAGATGCTATAATTAAGACTGTGTTCACTTGCAATGAGAAATCAGAGGAATGTATTTTTAAATTCAAGGGAATGCAAATGAATCACACCATAAATTTATTGATTTTGTAGTGCCACAAAGGCCTGTATTTTTAAAAAATTCAGGCTATTACTTTGTGATTTAAAACATTTAAAACATGCAACCATTCTTTGGGGACATACATTTTCTTAATGGTTAATTAAGAAATAAGCTTTTGCATATGGAACATAAGGCTAGAGTCATTGCACAAGACATAAACTCAGAATTTTTGGCTTGGATAACTAAAACCAAACTCACAACTTCTTGATTTGTTCTCGTAATGCTGCTAATTAGCACTGGTGTTATTTAATGCCTGGCATTTCAAATAGAAATAAAGTTTAGCAAAAATTTCTCACGTCTTTAATTCCACTCCGATATGCCTATAGGAATTAGCAAAAGAAAATGGAAAAATGGTCTACTTCAATGGGAAATCCAGAGGCAAATAGAGGTTTTTACATTCCACTCACTGAGGTCTATATTACTGCCATTTTAACTCAGCTTCCAGATTCTGGGACATCAGATTCTTCCAAATAATTTATAATTATCTCCAGATATTAGAAAAGTTAAGTCAATTTTGTGGTAAATAATTGGCTTCCTTGTGTATTATTTTGTAGGAATGCATATTAATAGAGTATACAGTTTTAATTTATTGTAAAATAAAGATATCAGTACAATAGTCAAGGTAAGATTATAATGAATTCATTAGCTTGCTTTTGAGCAAATAACATGGATAACACATTCAACTTTCCGTTTCTTCCATAAGTAAACTAAGATTACTCTAAAAGCCATTCCATGCATGTGTTCATTGACTTTGAAAGGAGTAAAATAAGTGAAAGGAGATAGCTGTCATTTTGCTGAAAAACGGTTAAGTGTGAGTGGGCCAGAATTCTGGAACAAGAGAAATTCTAATGAATAGTGGCTATTGACAGAAAGGAAGAAGTAGAACTTAGTACATTCCTTAGGTAATAGAGATATGTTGCCCAGTAACAGGGGAATAGTCAGGGACTTTAAAAAAAATGCAGTGTGAATGAAACTAGGCCTCTGTTCATTTGTGGAATGTCAATCAACCATATCACTTTCTGACATTTCTGGAACTTGCTCTTAGTAAATTAAAATAACAGTAAGACAAAGCCATTAACCAATAAAACCACCTGAATTCTATAGAATTCTTCATTTATTTTACCTATACATTATATGCAAAGTAACTGTTCAGGCCAAATGTTGGCATAACTACTACCCAGCAGAGGAATCCTAACCTGAAGATTCTGATTGTTAGGATGTAGGCAGGCAGATAGATCAACACAACTATGAAACTATTCCAACAAAACTCCATCATCACTTTGTCAGTGGAATTGATAAAAATCAGGCAGAGCATGGTGGGGTTACACACAGTGTAAATGCATGCCATCTAGAACTTCCTCACCCATGATACATCTATGATGAAAATCAAAATTTACACCGTGTCAAGATAGTATATTTGCTGCCTTACTGAGATCAATGGGAAGAATTCTTTCTACCACCCACCATATTTGGAATTTATTTATCAGATTATTAATTTGCCTTTCCTTCAGAAGAACCGAGTGATATATGGTAAATAGATTTCCAATTTTTCTCCCCAATAACTGTAGGAGGAATCTTGGGCTGATTCCTTATCCCTAAAGTCACCCAATTAAGTTTCTACAACAGGATGGAGCTGGCCTTCCCTGGTTGTAATTCAACGCTATTATTTTAAGAACGTATGATCTGAAAGCACATAATACAATGATATTCAGTGATTCTAAAGGAGATGCTCTGAAAATTACTTTTGAGTTCCATGATGGAAGAAAGGCTGGAAGGGATCATAGAATGAACAAAGCAAATAAATGATGAGCTCCATTAAGGTTTCAACATTACAGATCATGAGCATCACAAGATACATTTTTACCAAGTTTTTAACTCTTATATTTTAATTATATGGATTTTAATAGATTTTAAGTTGTATTTAATATTTTACATTATTTTATTGTAGGTTAGGGTTAGGGTTAGGGTATCTGTATCTTGAGCATTCATATAAGCAGAAAAACAATATAAAATTGTTAACATTCCTGCTTTGTCACTATATGAATACAGTAGGGGCACCTTATGATCTTTCAGGGATGAAAACAATTGCACCTACAAATAAAATGTTCATTTAAAGAGACTTTATTGAAGCTTAAATTCATTGAAGCTGGAATTCCTAATTTAATTTAGAACAAGCTTCTCTTACATTCCATTTCCACATTACATGCACTATAGCAATGCCTGTTCATGTATGAACAGACATTGCTATATTGTCTCCCATATTACCAAAATGTGTTAAGCAATAATAGCTGGAAACACAAAATCAAAACTAACTCTCCTCCCACCCCACCACTAATGTACTGAAATGAATGGAATATGGGAGGGGGTAGGCTTCTTAGCAAATTAAAAAAAGTTTCTACTGACATCTTGTTATCCTACCTCTTTCTGTCCTTTCCTAATAGTGTGCCAAGTAAATTGGGATGTCTAAGATCCAGAACTGCATTATATACACTTTTATTTTTTAGCATGCAGAAAAGGATTTTAGATTTGATTCACCTGTAAAATGGGATCTGCCTCAGCATCAGGCAACATTGCTTTCTTGTACAATTTTAAGCACGTTTTCTTAAAAGCAATGCCAACTATAGCCAATGGATCTTGCACCAGACAAGTGCACATAGACACATCTGTGTCCTTTTTGTCTTGACTTCCATTCAGCAGGCATAGCCCTTACATTCAAAAACTGTCCAGCTTTTTTTTTTTTTTTAAACTATAAGCTGCCTCTTCCTGAGCAAGTGTTAGCCATAAATTAACAAGCTCGGCTTTGTGACTTTGGTTGATTAGCACCATTGGCTGGCTTGCCCTGTGCAGAGTTGCGGGATTAACCTTGCTTGTGCTCAATGGGGTTTTATACACACGATGCTCAAAATTTAAGACAGCCGTTTTAGAAACGTCCCATTGGAGGACGTAAGGCTTTATTCCCGAGTGTAGGATAGCACGATAAGTCGAAGCAGCACTCCCCTTCTTTAACCTTCCTCCTTTTCGACAGCTTCTTCCAACCCGGCGTCTTCCAGACACCGCAAATCCGATATCTGTCCCTGCTGCTGACAATTAAGGGCGGGAAATTCGGCTGCTCTCTATTGGGCCAGGTCGTCACGCCACGCCGGGCGAGAAAGACTGAGGGCTTCTCCCAGAGACCATGTGCCCCGGGAGTAGGTCGGTTTTTCCACCCATCTTCCCCGCCCCTTCTCCGCCCTTCCTGATCCTAAGACCTCCTGGCGGCGAAGCGAGCGACGGTGGCTATAGCAACCCCGCCGCCGGCTAGGCCCGCCTCTTGCTTTGCTTTGCCTGCGCAGAGAGGGAGGAGGGAGACGGAAACCGCCGAGAGGCGCCGGGTCTCCCGGAGCCGGCCCTACGGGCGAGGAGGCCGGGAACATGGGAGTCAGGATGGACGAAAGCGGCGAGCGCAGGAGGCGGCGGAGCAGCCCAGGTAGCGCGCAGGGACCGAGCGGGGTTGGAATCTGCCGGGGAGGAGGGCGCCCGAGGGTTCACTCTTAGGTCCCGATTGGCACCGCTGCCGGGCGCCTTCTTTCTTATTGCTCCCCGCTCGCTGCAGTCGGAGGGAGGGCTATTCCGCTCATCCGAAGCTCTTGGTCTGTGGGAGGCTGGCGACTAACATCCAGATTCCGGCATCCCGTGGGAGCAAACGCTTCCCTGGGAGCGGGTCTTCCTCGCGCAGCAGATTCTCCGGCTCCGCAGCCGTTCCAGAATGGGCCGATCCAGGTTCCTGGGAGGGCGGGGGGAGAAAGCGCGGTTACAAAAGCTTTCCCGAACGTGCTTGGGCTGCTCCAGATAACCCCAGCAGGGAAGGGACGAGGAGCGTAGAGATTTCCCGGCCTCATCATCTCCACAGCAGCAGCAATTGACTTAGACATAACTTTATTGTCACTTTAAATGTCCACTAATCGGCATACATTAAAATGAAATTTCGTTGCATACGGCTCTCAAAGGGTCACCACCTCCAATATACACTACATAAACATGACAAAACTATAAATAAATAAATAAATAAATAAATAAATAAATAAATACCCACATATTATATGGCACAGAGAAACAACAGTCTAGTTGGATATGTACATGTGCATGGCGAGAAAAACGAATCTTGCAAGTTTACCAGACAGATGGCATAGGGAACAAAATTGTTATAGAATCGGGTACTCCTGCTAGAAATACTTCAAAACATCCCAGAGGGGAGCAACAGAAAAATTGCTAGAGCATTGGGGGAGGGGGGAAATTCCCCATCCTAAATCAGACATTTTTTTCTGTCTTGCTAATCCACTACTAGAGCCGAGGTGGCGCAGTGGTTAGAGTGCAGGCTACCTCAGCTGACTGCTAGCTGCAGTTCGGCAGTTCAAATCTCACCGGCTCAAGGTTGACTCAGCCTTCCATCCTTCCGAGGTGGGTAAAATGAGGACCCAGATTGTTGGGGGCAATATGCTGACTCTGTGAACCGCTTAGAGAGGGCTGTAAAGCACTGTAAAGCGGTATATAAGTCTAAGTGCTATTGTTAGTGCTATTGCTACTAATGGCAAGAACTTGGCACCAGCAAACAGGGGTTTTAAAGACTGCATGCGTCACTGGACAACAGTCCTGCCATCTTTTGCATTGCTTGCTGCAGATCAACTGAGGAAAGATGAGAGACAGATAGTCTGTCAACTCGCAAAGCAATTAATTAATTAGTTAATTAGGGCATTCGTCGGAGCCCTGACATAGTTCTTGATTTAGGACCACAGTTGAGCTCAAAGTTTCTGTGGCTAAGCAAGACATTTGTTAAGTGAGTTTTGCACCATTTTACCTTTCTTGCCACAGTCGTTAAGTGACTTGCTGCACTTTTTAAATTAATAACACGATTGTTAAGTGAATCTAGCTTCCCCGTTGACTTTGCTTGTCAGAAGGTTGCAAGAGGTGATCATATGACCCTGGGACACTGCAGCTGTCATAAATATCAGTCAGTTGCCAAGTGTCTGAATTTTGATCACATCACTATGGAGATACTGTGACAGTCATAAGTGTGAAAAATGGCCGTAAGTAACTTTTTTCAGTGCTGTTGTAACTTTGAGCAGTCACGAAACAAACTGTTGTAAGACAAGGACTACCTGTACATAGTTGTAGGAAATAAATAATGTATAGTATTTTGTCTCTGGTGTTACTATTTTGCAATACCTTAACTATTTTGTCCTGGAAATTTGCTTGTTCAAACACAACAAATGTGACTTTTGAGGTAAGGTGATTAAAAAAAAATAGTGATGTTACAACTCTAGATATTAATTTATTAATATTAATGCAATATCGGGTTTTCAATTCAATTATATAGAATGTGAAGGATGTGTGTTTGTGTTTTTATTTTTATAGTTATAATGTACACTGAAGATGGCATTTAATTTCGTTGTATGAGGTGCAATGACACTAAACTAAACTAAACTAGATGCATCTGGATAAACATGATTTTAATGGAGCCATTTTAATATTCTGTGATATTTTACTGAGTTTGTTTTGGTCTTTTTTGGTAAATGTCAAAAACTAGATGGGGAGAGTTTACCTTGACTTGGTGGTTTTCCATAACATTGGTTATGTTATCCTTATGGGCTTCTTGGCAGGGTTGGGCCTTGAGATTTTTTGTAATAATTCTGGTACTTTGTGTTCTGGATGGACTCAAAAGGCTTCAGTACCTAGATGTCTATGGAGATTCTTAGTCATCCAGGGGTTGTCCCAAAGGTTTTTTTTAAGAGGCAACTGGACTTTCTGGTTTTTCTTGGAAAATACTTCCGGTGGTGACGTTGGGCGGTGCAGGAGGAGAAGGACGATCTCCATCCTTTGAATCCGTTTTACTTCGCGTCTGGGGACCCTTCGGGGCGCTGAAAGTCTGGAGGATTTGGTGGAAAAGAGGGGCATCCCGAGCAACAGCGTGGTGGAGAGCAGCTGCCCGCTGGGGTGAAGGGCACCCTCCCTAACCCAGCGTGAAAGTGTCCGATCGTGTTATACTAACATGTCGGACCCGAAGCTATAACGAACCACAAGAGATCTGGAAGCGGAACAATTCAAGCAGTCTACGCCTGATCTGCAAGTGAGAAATCCCATATTTTCTGTGGAGAGATCTGTCAAGAAGGAGAACTTTTCGGCAAGAAGGAAGCTCCGGATGGAACTTAGCGGCGATTGTAAGTAAAGAGCTGGAAATCGCTAAAAGAAACTGCCGAGATTGAGGGTTTTTTTTAAAAAAGGGATCTGATTAGAAAAGAAGGTTGTAAAAGAGTGGGCGAAAAGAGAGAGACGGTGAATAACGCTTCCGAAGGGGAACGACGTGGAGAATGGTAGTTTGGTAACCAGCAGCTCCATGCTCATATTTTTTTTTTAAACAACCAAACACATGTTTTTTAAGAATAATTTGTTGCAATCACAATAACAGGAAAAAAATAACTATGAAAAATAGATGACTGGTTTGTTATCTTAATGCTACTAATACTAGCATTGCATAGATATGAAAGATTCTACTAGTTAAAATATTTATTTTTATTTATTTTCAAGATTTACATGTAGTCCTCAATTTACAACCACAATTGAGCTCAAAATTTCAATTGCTAAACCACGAGGTTGTTAAGTGAGTTGTGTGATGTGTGTGTGTGTATACACATTATAGGTAGATATAGAAATAGATGATAGATAGATAGATAGATAGATAGATGATAGATAGATAGATGATAGATAGATATAGATAGATAGATAGATAGATAGATAGATAGATAGATAGATAGATAGATAGATAGATGATTGATAGATAGATAGACAGATAGACAGATAGATAGATAGATAGATAGATAGATAGATAGATAGATAGATAGATAAATAGATAAATAGATAAATAGATAAATAGATAAATAGATAAAGATATACAGAACTACCAAAAGGGATCTTGCACTCAATTGGCCCTTAATTCCCAGGACAAGGCTTAAGTACTTTGTTAAGGGCAAGAGGACTTGGGGCCTGTTATATTTTGGGCAGGGAGAGGGGAGAGATTGTTGCAGAGATCAGAGGTAACCACAGAAAAAGCACACTTCCTAGGCATCATAAGATGACAAGATTTAAAAGAAGGAATCTGGAACAAGTAGACTGGGCAGATATTCTTGAGAGAAGGTGGCCCCTCAGGTAGCCTGGTCCTATGCCATGTAGGACTTTAAAGGAGATTAAATTGAATCACATACAGAAGTTTTATTGAAAGCTAGTGCAGCTTGTGAAGTAGTGGTGCAACATGAGCATAACAAGATGCATCCATATCTACCTGTGCTACTACATTCTGGACCAATTGCAGCTTCCTGATCATTTTCAGAGGCAGCTTTATGTATGTAGCACACTTTGCATTAGTCCAGTCCAGAGGAAAATAAGACATGAGTGAGATAATAAAAGGATGATGGTGGACCATAATTTTTATATTTCTGAATTCTATACTATTGCAGTAAAACCTTGACTTAATGATCATTCAAGAGTGATGTCCATGAAATCTGAGTGTGGTGTTAAGTCTAAATGTATTTCATTTACATCACTTTGTGTCCTTTGTATAATTATGCAGTTGATGTAAAAGGGATTTTGCAATAACAGTTCAATTTAGTAGATACATTTTAATGGTCAACTCCTGACATTAATCCATGAAATGGGAGAAGTTCATTGATGAAATTCATGTTTAAAAAGTTGTCCATTGTGTCTGAAGTCTGTTGAACCAAGAACATACTATCCTATCCATGCATTTGTAGTCTTGTTCATCTTTAGGTAGAAATAATTTCTTGATATCAGAATATCTGTAAAACATGTATAAAAGATAAATGACTACTGCCTAATGGATGTTTTAATTTCCTAAAGACATATTAAAAGTCTTTGTAGAATGAAAGAATCTTTCTGTACTATCTTAGCTTTCTCATGCAAAATAGGATGTACTTACATTCCATTTTATTGAAAGCTGCCCAGAATTGTCTGAAAGATGGGCGGTCATATAAATGGTTTAAATAAATAAAATAAAAGGTGGAAGATCTCCATAATGATCTGTCTTTCCTACTAAGCAAGTATAACACAGATTGAGGAAATACTACTTTAAAAATATTGAGAAAGCCATTCTTTCTGAGAAAAGTTTTTATTAGTGATGTTATCCAGGTGCAACTGTATAGCAGTAGAACTTTCTGCCCAGAGAAAAAAATTACAGGTAGTTCTTGCTTAGCAACCACAATTGGGACCTGTTGCCAAGCACAGAAAATCATGTGACTGAGATGGAGTTACAACATCACTCTCCATTCTGTTGTTAAGTGAGTTATCACATGACCTTGATTTGTGATTTTACTTCTATCTTCTCTATTAATTATGCTTCTGGGAAGCCAGTTGTGAATCCCGCAAATGGCATGACCACAAGACTTTGCAACAGTCATAAATGTGTGCCAGTTGCCATCAAATGGCTGCAAAGTGTTGCAATGATCATAAACAGGAAGTTTGGTAGCAAAGCTTTGGGTTTGTTTTTACACTATCATAACTGAATGGTCATAAAACAAGGCAGTTGGTAAGGACTACTTACAGTCTTCGTAGCTTATTGCATCACTCTATTAGCAAAGTAAGCTAATGAGTGACATCTAAAGTAAAACTCAAATAGAGTTATTGAGAAACAGGAACTTTAACTGTGCAAACATCCCAAGAAGTTCTTTTGTAACATTTAAACAAAGGGAGCTCTTCTCAAGCAATTCAGCCAGGACTATATGAGAAGTAAGAAAAGATATAGTGCTATTCTTTTATTGCAAGTCCCATTTTGTCCTTCCTAGTAAAATTTTCAAGAGCTGTTCATTTTTATATAGCTTTTGTTCTGCTCTTTTGAGTCAGTATATTCTAGTTACCACACAGGGCTGGTTTAACTATAATGGACAAACTAACAAACATTATTCTGGTCTTAGGCCAGAACCACTCTCAAATTAATGTTTCTTTAATAGCTGAGCTATTACATTTTCTGTGAATTTTAGTGTTAAACTTTAAAGATTTGTTGCTGAAGAAACTTTTGCAAAGACTGCATTGGTTGCTTCTATGTTGTTTTCCACCATAATAAAGTTGTTAAAGTTATAGTAAATATAGTAGGCAGTCTATAGAAAAAAGAAAAAATTATGCCATTTGCTTTCATCGCACTGGTACTTAAGCCTGTGAAAGCACAGCATTCTCCATTAATGAATCTACTTTCTTGACAGCAAAATATTAAAGAAAGTTTTTTTAAAAAAATTCCTACAGCCCCAGATTTTAAACAATGGGCAATTACAACAATCTACACTTGTTTTTTTTTTCTTGTTTTTATTTCAGTAATTGAATATCTGACCATTCCTAGGTATGGACTAGCAAGCCCATTCAAAGGACATTTAAGTACAAAAAGTAATGGTAAGTAATTTATGTGATGTGGGTTTATTTGGAAACCACGTTAGATGTAGACTGCTACAAGTCTTTTATTTAAGCATTAGTTTGACAAAATAATAATATAATCAGTTATGCTTTAACCAAGAAATTAAATTTAAACCTAATAGTGTTATTTAAGGAAGATATTTAGCCATCTTGATCTTGTTTTTAGCAGTAAATAATACAACTTTCAATCTAGAGAAAACTGTTAAAGAAGCATAACTAAATATTTTTGAAAACCATGTAATGTAATAATTCAAACAATGTACATTAAGTATTATCATAGTTCTTTATTTAGCTTCTGTTTTCAAAACATGGTGAATTAAAATTGCCATATTTATTCAATGAAAATTTAAGTAAATCCTCTCACCACTTGCCCCATCAGTGCTTTCTGTCTTCATTGGCATGAAATTGTCAGAACCTTCAAGCTGAAGTCCTTAAGCCTCTACCTCAGAGTGATCACATTGACTTCATAATGGGTCTATTCTTGGGGTAGCTGTTTTGAGGGTCTCATGCTAGTTTCATATGCATGGATATGTGCTGCTCCATTGACTATTAAGACATAAACTTTTCCTGGCAGAAGCATTGCTGAAATGGCTCTGTGATTAGCTCTCATCTTGTTCATGGCTCAATAACAGAAGAATTCTCAGTCCTGTGTGAGCGTTGATTTTAGTCTGCTTATTTATTTAATGTATGATTATTTAGTTGTTGTAATTGCTATCTTAGCACAGGCTATGAACTCTGATGGTATTAAGAAATCAAGAAAGCAAGACCATTGAATAAGCCTGCTGATAGCAGTCCCCTGACCTCTTGGAATCTATGATCCCAGCAAATACAGCTGAAGCTCACTCATATCTCAAGCATTAAAGGATCTGGAAGAAATGGCACCCTGTTTAATCTAAATTAATTCATAACAAGAAATAGATGTGCCTAATGAAAGATCATTATGTTTAGAGCATAAAACTATCTAATTTTTTTTTAATGTTAAGTTGAAAAAAAATAGGAGTAGTAACTTAAACTTTTTAAAATGTAGTGCTTTCACAGAGGGTTTTCTAGGTTCTTTCAGCTTGAAAACCTACACCTGTAAGCAATTTCTCAGACCATTTTAAATAAGACTTGCAAAATAAATATTCCTGTTATAAAATAAGCACCTTTTATATAGAACAAACACCTCAGAGAATGCTATATAAATCTTGGGAAAGATTCTCTGCCAAGGATTTCATTAATCTACTTATTCTCTTATATGTGAGAGAAATAAGGATCTCATATACAAACTGCCACCTTCTGGACCTAAGTGAGGTTTTTCCTCTGGTTCAATCTAAACAATCCTTGTTTTATGGTTCTACCTAACTTTTTACTTAATAACATTTTAGACCAAATGAAGGTATCTAGACCAGGTTGGTTTAGTTTTAAGTATGTCTAGTTTCCTTTAGTACACCTTCATCTCAGTTCTATCTTTTAAGTACTTTAAATGTTTTAACTACCATTGCCTTGGACAATTTCAATTTGTGGCAGAAAAGTTAGACTATATATTTTAAATCATTGAAATAATTAGGTTCTGTGGCTAGATCATCACTGCTTTCTCATGAATGGGCATTGGACAAGATCACCATCATTCTCCCATTTTCATACAGTTTATTCATTCCTAGAAAAACAGTATACAACAATATCCAGGTGTACCATACTGTGCTATTTATTTCATTTTAATGCCATCTTTATCTACATTTTCAATTTTTTTTTCTTGTATCTACAATTGTGGATCAGAATTATTGGCATTTTATCCTAATGCTCAAATATGTTTTATTTTGGTAGCTTTCTGCATTGACTCCTCCTCCCGCAGGCTCAGTAATCAGTACCTCATCAGGGATCACATGGCTGTTCATTACAATAAAATACTTTCAGCCAAAGGTAAAAACACTCATACTTGAATTATTTTCAAACATTTGTTAAAAGGTATGGTAGTAAGAATGTCTGACTAGGACCCTGGAGATCGGATTCAAATGTCCACCTGGTCCTAAAGGTCACAGGTGGGCTTGAGCCACACAACACTGTATATTACTTCAAACTTTATAAAGGCAACAAAAGGATAAAGTATTATAAATATTCCGTTATCAGAAAATAAGATTTTGCAACAGACATACTCTTAAGAAAATTTGGTTAGAGATGCAGATCATGTGTGCCTTTGCAATATGTTGTTGTTTTTTTTTAACTAAAGTGAGATAGGTCATTTTGTTGTCCAAAACTTTATAGCCCTGTGTTTTCTCCTGAATTGTTGAGAGGTTGGTAGCATACAAGTTTAATTTATTGTTGTGATTATGATTATAATTTCCATGTCTTTTTGTGGAGTGCTTCCAAAGGCAGTTTTTCTTTTATCTATATTTTTTTTTAAAAAAAAACAAGCATTGGGATTACTGGATATCATTTAGAAGTTGGAAAAATGCCAATTTCTTTATTTATCAGCACTCTAATGATTGCATTTCTAATTTAATCAGAAATATTTATGAATCTTGAGTACATACTATTTTCTCACTAAAAATGCAACAGACATAAAAGCTATAGATAGGAAGTATACCAGCCAATACTAATGAAAGTTTGAAGGTTTCAGATAATAATTATATAAAATAATTATTTCATAATATGCCACTTCCTGGGTCATTGATCAGATATTTATTCTCTGAAGTGGTGATGTATCCTTAATTAATATTTAGCAGAGAAGTCTTTTCATCTCTTTTAATAAAGAGATTACAGAATAAGAGAAAAGTAATATTCCTGTAGAGGTCTATTCAGAGGTAAATTCCCTTGAGTTCAGTGAGGCTTTTCCCCCTGGTCAGTAGATAATGCGTTCTAACCTTTTAAGAGTTAACTGAATAAATTGGTGGCTGTCATAAGAGGGGTGCATCAAGGTACTGGACCCTAAGAATACATAAAATGTTTCATACATAAAATTATTTTGTATGGTCCATAGCCACCCTGAAATATGTATGTTTCAGGTGTTTGAGGCTGTGCTAAGAACAAAATGGCACAGAAGAGTCAAATAACCTCTAACAAGTACATTTTATCGTAGAAAACCTAAGAAGCTATGTATTACCTTTAAGTACTCTTTATAGCAAACCAGTCTCTTTCATCTGTTTCCCTTGCCTATTCTACGTAAAGAACTAGAAGTATTTCTCTTTTAGACAGGACATAAGAGTTTTCATCTTTTCTTTGTTTGGATAGTACTTATCTGATGTCATATTTTTTACCTTTTTACTTTTGTCTGAATGAGAGTAAATTTTCTCACAGGGAATGTTGGGGTAGGGGTAGGTTGATAGGTTATGCCCAACTTTGGCATCAGCAATGGCTTCTTTAGAGAAGAGAAGGGAGACACTGAGAAGCAGGTGGGTGTTCTGACCTAGGCTTCCTGATAAAGCATAAATCACAAACGTAGTCCCAAAAAATCTCTTTTTATTTCAATGGCTGTGAATTATGTTCATTCACAGCCGTAATAAGTCCCAAACAGTTTTAATTAGTCCGACAGAAGTCTGCCACAGTCTTTTGGGAGATGGCTGATAAGCACCCACCTTTATCTCTTTTGACACGCTGCCAAAGACCTAATTGGCAAGGAGCTTTGCAAGGCCAAACAGAACAAGGAGCCAGAACTGAAAACTGAGACACTGAGACACGAATTGAACCAAGTTGCTTCCTGCAATGAGCACATCCATTTGCTCCACTTTTATATCCTATGGGAAACCCCGTTGCTTCCTGCAATGCTCACATCCGTTTGCTCCTCTTTTATGTCCTATGGGAGGGGCCAATCATCTCCAAGCCTTACTCCCAAGTAGCCCTTTTCTTCCTTAACTGTTCTTGCCTTCTGGCAGCTCTGCACATGCGCACATTGGGAACAGGCTCCCCCTGTTCCTCTGCCTCGCTGGTGTCAGCCTCTGGAGGCTCCGGAGTCAGTACAGAACTCCCAGATGGCCCGGCCCCCATCTCTGCCTCCGACACAGAGCCTTCCCCAGACTCCAGGTCTGGCCCATGTTCCTCCCAAGCCTCCTCGCTGTCCGACTCTGCTGCCAGCTCCGCAGGCCGCTAGCAGACCACAACAGTGGGGCTGGACCAGGCGGTTATGCCAAGTTGACAACTGCTGAGGAGAGAGAGAGAGGTTACACAGAGAAGCCTTACCCTACTTGTTTTAATATAGTATATTTTGCAAGCCACTCAGAGTCTTCTGGAGTGAAGTGCTATATTAAAATATCTTCATCATCATCTCATCTGTCTTCTGTTTTATTTGAATTGGAACAACCCAAACATTCTGGATTATATTTTAACTGAACCATGAGTGGCCCAACATGATTCGGTAGACATTTTGCAATGTAATGGATTGTTTTTGGTTCGAAACAAAATATTTTCTATTTTATGATCACCCCTTGACCCACTATTCTTCTTATAGTAGCTTTTTAAGACAGGTATTTGCTAATGAGGTTTTACAGCTGGAAAAGCAGTTTAAATTACAAATATGTAAACGGATGTACTAAATTGGGATTCCGTTTTTTCTGTGTAGCAGGACATTCATTTTTCATTTGTAATGAAATATCCAAGATACTTTGAGGTAATTTATGTTTACAGGGTAATACTCCACATTAAATTAGATATGTAAGATGAAAAAATGTGCTATATTGAAGAAGAAAAGGAAAATATGTAATTTAATCAGAATAGTTTTCTCTGTTCTACAGAGACATGGAATATCATTATAAACCAAGTACTTTGCCTATGCACTCATTTAATTCTATCGATACTTGATAATTCCAGGCTGAGATTTGCCTGGAAGCTGTAGCATTTACTTACTACATTTAAATAAGCCATTTCTGTCAGCACCCAAGTTTATTTAGTTGAATATATTAGTAAGCAAAAGAAATAGATCAGTGGAGTTAAGAGGAAAATACATTCAGGGCACTATTGATCCACAGGAAGTCAGTTGGGGGCTACAGATGATAAAGGCAGAGTTAGAAACCCCAGTGGCATAGCTGTTTTTGTCTAAGCTTCCACTTCAGTTCATTATTTCCTCTTACACCATCGTTACAGTTCACAAGCAGAACTAAAGTATTCAGAGAGCTAAATTATGCTGAAGTCTGCGTGAAATCAGGGCATTTCCTACTCCTGATACCTAATGATGCTATAATAGAACTGCAAGTGATGGTTCTGGGAAAAGACAGATAGGAGTTATGCCAAACTAGACTTGTGGAGAAGGCCTCTACCTCATCTCTTCTTCTGATGGCTGTTGCTTGAGGCGGTTAAGGAAAGGAATGTGTTAAGTAAATAAGATAGGACTTATATTCTCTCTCTCTTTGCTTGCATGGATGCTGATGTCTTGGCAGGAAAGTAACCAGATGGCAGTTGGTCTCATCCTCTCTAACATTAGAGGCCTGACTGTTTTAATTTGAAATTGGGCCAGGTGATCAGGAAGCCTTATTGCCAATACTAAAAGATCTAGGGGTCTTACAGTAACTAATGAAAGCTTGGCAGAGATGGTCTTTGGACATAATTATATAAAAAAACCTATTAAATATTTTCTAAGACTGAGTTCCTAAGACTAATTCAGATGAAACCCAGAGCAGTTGAATTGATAGGTCTAACTAACATGTTGCTGATCCAGCTGGCAGCTCAGTAAACTATTTTTACTTCTTCCAGTATACATGTTTTCTCCAGTTTAAGCTCTCTTAAGGTGAGAAAAATCACTGCTAGGTATAAATGATACGTTATTATGGAATATATAGAGTGTTAGATGAAGACCAGAAGTTTTACCTGAAGGCAGATAATAGCCCATATTCAAGGTATTGTGGCAGTCTTGCATTCATTGTTAGCTTCTATAAAGATACAGAATAAATAGGTTTTGTCCTAATATGTTTTTAAAGGGGGGGGGGTCAGAAAATTAAAAAAAAATATTATTCAGATTTTAGCATGTTAACATTTCTGGATGTTTTCCTTCCTATTTTCATGGCTGACCATAGTGTAGCATTATGTCTGTGGGGTCCTTGGTGCTCTCTGAGCTTGGTGGTTTTCTTACAGATGTTTCATTAACCCACTAAGTAACATAATCAATGCTTAGCAAGGACCCCATAGTTCAACCCTGAATTACAAATATTCTCTTCTATCACTATTATATCTGCATGATACTATTGATTGATTGATTCCCAGACTTTATATAGCCATTCACGTCACCCATCTCACAGGAATTCACTCTGATTCCCAGACCTGATGGCATAACCAGGTCTTGAGGATTTTCTGGAACATTAAAAGGATGTTTTTTAATGCATTAGAAGCATTATGTCTGGGAGGAAGAAAGTTCCATAAGACAGGTGCCACAGCAGAGAAGACCCACTACCTAGGATCTGCCAAATGTAGGTCCCTGGAAGATGGCATCTGCAACATGCCTTCTCTGCCAGATCTAATGGGCTGGGCTGATATAATTAGAGACAGGCAGACCCCCAGATAACCCAGTCCCATGCCATGAAGTAAAGGTTGAAACCAGCACTTTGCATTGGCCCTGAAAACAAACTGGCAATCAATGCAGATCGCAGAGCAGAGGTTTAATATGACATGTCTTAGGAGCACATATAACTGCCTGCACTGCTGCATTTTGCACTAGCTGAAACTTCTAAATAATTCTTCAAGGGCAGCCACATGCAAAGTGGATTACAGTAGTACAGTATGGCGGTGACTAGGGCATGAATGAATGTGAGCCAAGCCTCCCCATCCAGGATTGGGCACAACTGAGTTGTGCAAAGACCCTCTTAACCACGACTATTACCTCTCCTCAAGCAAGAGTCGTGAATCGAGGAGCACCTCAAATTGCACTTTGGGTCTGTCTGAGCAGTGTGATTCCATCAAGCACTAAAGATGGCATAGTCCTAGAAACAGTAGGCTCCAAAATTTCATCTCTAAGGTCCTACATGGCTCATTATTTGAAATACTTCCTTCTCTGGAATTCATTTACTTGTCTGATCATATTTTATATTGATTAGCTATTTACAGGTCCTCTCCTTGTAAGATTGACATCTGACAGGGCCTTAGAAATGGGTTTTACCGATGCTGCCCCTGTTCTCTTTCCCAGTGGAGCTTTTGTTTGTTTCATTGTTTCTGAGTTTCAGGAAACTTGTAACAACTTTTGTCTTCGAGTTGGCACAGGAAAAGGAGTTTTATAATATGCAAATGGGATCTATATTGTGTGTGCATTATTTATATGGGTTTGGAGGGTTTTTAAAAAAAAAAACAATTTATTAGCTGTCTGTAGCCTCAGGAATGAGTAGCATACAAGTACAGTAGGAAAGTAGATAGCTATATAAGTAGGTAGTTAATAAAATAAGAATATATTAAAAGCATGGACAAGCTGTTAAGAGCTTCAATTATAAAAAGTTTCATTTTGTAGATACATATTGATAGCTCATATCAAGCAAAGTCTATTGCGACAAATTACTTTTTTTTCACTTTGTGTTGTTTGTTTTCAGCTGCTATAGACTGTTCATTACCAAAAAGCAGATTAAACAGCATAAAATGTAAGTATTTTCTTTGATTTGTTAATAATTTAAAAAAGCATATGATGAAAATTATATTTCATACCATTATTCATTATTATTCAGAAATTAGAATTATTATTCATTACTACGTATACCATTAGTTGCAGTGACATTTCCTCTCACTTCCTCTCCTCTTCAAATTTTTAAGTTGATTTGAAATGTGCAGCAGTCTATTATTTCTGGTGAATGCTGTCTATCAATGGATGAACACAATAAGCCATGACAGATGGCTTAAATATCACAGTTCAATACCCTGAACTGTGATATTTCAATTCAGCATGGTTCAAACTCTGTCTAGTAAGAGTATGGTATGGAATGGGGTATGGTATGGTATGGTATGGTATGGTATGGTATGGTATGGTATGGTATGGTATTGATATATAATATGATGAAAAATCTGTTTTGTTTTGTTTTTTTGTTTATTTTGTAATCTTAAATAGCAAGACCTGGCCCACACTGTTCAGTAGTACTGTTCAACAGTATTATGAATTTGTGTATTTTGCTTTTTAAATTGTGTTATTTGTTTTGATTTTAACCTGGATGCCACCTACAATCTGTTGGCGAGATAGGCAGCTATAGATATTGTTTAATATCTCTTTTATTTAAGCAAATCATCAATCAATGTCCACCATTGAAAGACTGTTTGTGGAGGATGGTACAGTTCATGATTCCTCCACTGGGAAGGGGATTGGACTAGAAGATTTTGGAAGTTATTTCCAATCTTCCAGGTTTTTGATTCTATATAATAAAAATGTCTTATAAAATGGTATGAATACAGGCTTAAGACTAGTAAAAATTATTTAGGTCAAAAATGCAGTCTACAGAAAATATAGATGAAACTGAAGTATTTGTACATTAAGGAAGAATTTGTTTGGTTATGAATCAGCAACATAAATTGTTTCTCTTGGAAATCTAGCAGGGTGGGACAGTTTAGTCATATAGGAATGCATTTTAATCCTTTTTTAAAGCTATTTAAATTATTTTTCCCGGGCACTTTCTATGTCTTAATGAAGATTTAAAAACAGAAAATTGTTCATATAAGTCACAGATAAGAGTACAGACAGGTATCCTGGAATATAGAGCTGGTACCAGGTAAACCAAAACTCAGTGTGAGCTAAAGTTACCAAAGGGGACAAGGGCTTCTTTAGATATGTTCAAAATAAAGGGAAAAAAATTAATGCTATCTGATTAACACAGATGGCAAAATACTTTAAGGTAACAAACAAAAGGCATAGAAACTGAGCTGTTATTTTGATTCAGTCTTAATCAACAAAAAAAGAAAATTGGGTATTCCACCAGGATATTGTGAAGATAGGAAAGCTAGGATGAAGAGGCAAAATTGAAGCTTGATATTGAGGAAACTTGTTCAGGAAATACCTCTTTAGATTAAATCTTCACAAGCAGATGAATTGCATCCTAATGTACTGAAGAAATTCATTATACTCTGGCTGAACCTTTGTATTATTGAGATCCTGATTAACATGCCAGATGACTGGAGGAAAGAAAATGTACTTTTCTTCAAGAAAAGAACAATGAGCCTTGATGTTATGGAAAGATCAATATTACAGCATTTTGTCAGCGTTTAATTTGCTGTCTAAGAACTTCGCTTTTTCTTGTATGTACATCTATTCTAATATGTATTTTTCTTTTCTTGTTTATTTTCCTTTGGTTTTTTCCCTCATGGTTAATAAAGGGCAATAAAAATTATGTTAAGATGTGATACTGGAAGATCCAGGAAATGACAGATTGATCAGTCTAACATTGCTAACTGGGAAAATTCTGGAGCAGATCATGTTCATTAAATTTGTAGATGTTACAACACTGAGTGGGATATTGCCTTAGGAAATAGAAAGAAAATTCAAAACAATCTGGATAGATTGGAGAAATGTTGGACAAATGTGCTGCAAATAACTGTAAATTAACAAAAACAGAAAATGAAGCAGAACAAATTCTGCCTTCTCCCAAATATGTACCACATTCTGATGCCAAGTCAAACAAAGTTGGTTGACCAAAGAGAAAAATCTTATCTGTTCTTATCTGATCTTCTCATACCTTATCTTATCATCTTATCTTATTTGTATCGTTATAGAAAAGCAGTAGAAAAACTGTTATAGAAAAGCAGTCGGGCATTCTTGTTGTGACTAATTCCTAATTTACTAATTTTAATTCAAATTTAAAGTGATGTTCTTACTTTGGATTTGGGCCATTAAATAGAATAAAATTATGTTGATTTATCATAGACCTTTTTATATATGCATTTAAGAATAAGATAGTATATCAGATTACAGGGCATTGTCAAGTTTCTCATCATCTCATATCTACTGCTACTAAAAAATGGCATTAGTTGAAAACCATTTCTACCTTTGTCTGCACAAACATAGTAATCCATTTTTTTTTTTTAATCCCTTTAATCCTAGTATTTTAACCTTGGCTAATATTTTCCTCTTAAGTTTCAGATCAGCAACGAAGAGAGAAATTGAAGAAAGAGGTAGAAAAATGTGAGAAGGAGATGATTTCATCTCAACAAGTATCCCGATCAAGTTCCAGGGAGAGTAAAAGACTGCTGTCTGCTACCTATAGAAAAGTAGGTATATTTATTCTCTTGTTCCTTTTCCACTATTAATACTGGAAGATTCCTTCCAGATTTTAGTATTGTTGAATAGCAGTATTCTACTAAATAAATTACAGTCACCAAAAAATATTTTACTAAATACTTCATTTTAAGGATAAGCAAGACCATATAGTAGTTTAATTCCTATAATTTTTATTCCTATGATTTTAATTTGTGCTGAATAGAAATGGGCAAAATTCTCCAGTGCTGTTTCTCTCATTTTCCAGTTTTAGATTTGTTCTGGACTTTCCCTATATCAACTTGTAAATTGAAAAGTGGGGGGGGGGGGGGGAGTGTAAATTTTCTATACATTTTTATACATGATTCATGCCTGTTTACAAGATATTTCACTTTATTTAATTCTACTTCTGCTATCTTTTTCATCTGCTGGAGGGGAGAATAATAATTAAAAGGATTAACAAACTGCAACTGGAGTTTGTTCTATATGATTTTCTCCTTACCATTCATCTGCTTCAGAATGAGGAAGCTGAAATTTAATCCATCCTTCCATTTTTGTCTAGCATCAATAAGGAATATCCTACACATACATACACACACACACACACACACACACACCAAATTTTAAATCACGTGTGATACTCTCTAGCAAAATAAGCCTATAATACCTGTTTTCAATTTATTTATTTATTTATTTATTTTATAAAATTTATATGCCGCCCAACTCCCGAAGGACTCTGGGCGGCTTACATCATAAAAAATAAAACATATAAAAGCAATTAAAAAAAACATCTATATTTAAAATAAAACACTCACACAACCATGCATGGGCCAATCAGGGCAACTATTGGCCCCAGGCCTGCCGGAAAAGCCAGGTCTTAACGGCTTTACGGAAGGCCAGTAAGGTGGGGGTAGTACGGATCTCGGGGGGAAGTTGGTTCCACAGAGTCGGAGGGGCTACAGAGAAGGACCTCCACATCCATGCATGGGCCAATCAGGGCAACTATTGGCCCCCGGCCTGCCGGAAAAGCCAGGTCTTAACGGCTTTATGGAAGGCCAGTAAGGTGGGGGTAGTACGGATCTCGGGGGGAAGTTGGTTCCACAGAGTCGGAGCGGCTACAGAGAAGGCCCTCCCCCGTGGTCCTGCCAGCCAACACTGTCTGGCCGACGGGACCTGAAGAAGGCCAACCCTGTGCGACCTCACTGGTCGATGGGAGGAAT
>QLTV01001802.1:1186037-1217089 GCA_003457575.1 Thermophis baileyi | reverse complement strand
AGTGCGTTTTTCCGAACTTCCGGTTTGCCCGTTGGGCCGTTTTTCACCGTCCCAGGCTTCAGTGAGGCCTTTGCGCATTCGCAGGAGGGCGGGGGGTGCGCATGCGCAGGGGGCAGCGTGGGGGGGGTTGTGCGCATGCGTGGGGGGAGGGAATGGGTGTGGGCACGCGCTCGCTAGCATTTTATTTTAAGTAGACAGCTGTTAAAATAGATAAGACAAAAAGAGATTACATTCATCTTTATAGGGCTGTTAATGATATTTTGGGTACTGGGACCATGAAATGAATCATAAAGAATAAAATATTACAAAATAATTGCTACAATATATGGATGTGCTTTATAGAGTATTATGAACATCCAGTGAATGGAAATGTGTGGTCTTAGATTATATCAATATTACTTCATTTCTTAATCATACATAGAGAAATATAGTTTTCTGGATCAACACTTCTGTGGTTTGATGCTGGCTTTTTCAAATATGTTTAATATTAACTACCATTTATTTGAGCTGATGTAATATGATAAACTGTGATTACCATATTTTTCGGACTATAAGACGCACCGGTATATAAGACGCACCAAGATTTCGAAGAGGTAAGAAAAAAAAAGTTTTTGCCCTCCCCCAGTCCCCAGGAGCACTCTGCAGACCTCCCAAACCTTCTGCGCACCCCGTTTTTGTGAAAAATGGGCCGCCTTTTGCTCGTTTTTTTTCCCAAAAATGGCATTTTTGCCCTCCCCCAGCCCCCAGGAGCACTCTGCAGACATCCCAAACTCTCTGTGCACCCTGTTTTTGTGAAAAATGGGCCATTTTTGCCCATATTCGCAAAAATGGGGGCATTTCTGCCCTCCCCCAGCCCCCAGGAGCACTCTGCAGACCTCCCAAACCCTCTGCGCACCCCGTTTTTGCGAAAAATGGGCCATTTTTTTTGCAAAAACGGGGTCATTTTTGCCCTCTCCCAGCCCCCAGGAGCACTCTGCAGACCTCCCAAACCCTCTGCACACCCATTTTCACGGGCGGGGCTTCGGGAGGCCAAAAATGGCTGTATTCGATGTATAAGACGCACCAACATTTCCACCCTCTTTTAGGGGGTGAAGTGTGTCTTATACTCTGAAAAATACGGTAATCTAAAATGGAAACAAAAGCTATCATCTTTTCTTTGTGGCTACACAAGAGAAAAGAGATGAGCAAATTAACCTTCTTATGACAATGTTTAGCATTATGTAACAACACTAACGTTTGAGTCAAAATGCACTGATGTGCTACAGATTTAATTGAATTTTCCTGATGTTCGTATTTTGATTCCCGTCATGAATTCTTAGGCATGCTACAGGCAAACAACTTGCAATAAATAAATAAAAACCCACTGTGCCCTTGGGAAATTTAAGAGCCGAGGTGGCGCAGTGGTTAGAGTGCAGTACTGCAGGTTACTTCAGCTGACTGCTAGCTGCAGTTCGGCAGTTCAGATCTCACCGGCTCAAGGTTGACTCAGCCTTCCATCCTTCCGAGGTGGGTAAAATGAGGACCCAGATTGTTGGGGGCAATATGTTGACTCTGTGAACCGCTTAGAGAGGGCTGTAAAGCACTGTGAAGCGGTATATAAGTCTAAGGTCTATTGCTAAATTCTGATTCACCAAAATCAAATAGGTGTTACAGGATTCTTCAGTAAGACATACTCCATATATCTGTTTTTATAATATTTATCTTTTAAAATGATTTTTATATATTGTATATTGTTGTTTTCCTATGTGATTTTATCTGTTTGTGGCATCACCCAGAGTTGCCTTTGGTGAGATGGGTGGCTATATTAATTGGATTAATAAATAAATAAATTTTGTGCAGACAGCAGTATTTTTCATGATTTTATTTCAGTGTTTCAGCAGAAAGTCAAAACTAGAAAGCTTTGCCATTTGTTTTGAGCTGTCAGGGTTATTTAATAGCACCTCCGCTGCTTTGGGAATTTGTGTGAAATACACATATACATGTGTATTGTTGAAGGTTAATTGTTCCATGAATATCTTTCTCCTGGTTCATACTCTGATATACATTATAAGCACTACAAAGAATCCCTGGGAATAGAAAATGTGCCTTGTTCAGGTTTATTGCTTTGGAGAATTTATATGACTTTTTTTCCATTTCATAGTCTGTCAAAAGCTTCAAGTCTGCTGACTTGCTAGTTTTATCTGCAGCCAATTTTTGTAATGCCTTTCCACAGTGGCATGCTGGGTTGTAAATGAATACATAAAAATCAATGATGTCAAGGGAAAGAACTGCTAAAGAGTGGTTCTTGTATCTTTAACTTTATGTGGCCTCTTACAGTGTTTTATTAACTGGCAATTGAATGTAATTTTTGGTTTTGCTTTAGACTATCAATACAGCAGCTTAAAAAACAAATGCATAGAAAACTGGTTTTCAAGGATAGAAAATATGGAAATCTATAACGAATAGCATTGGCATATATTAGATTTAGTTACATTTTCTTTAGTCTCTAAGCTTTAATTTCTTTTGCTCATGACATCTCAGTCTTAGTGCTTTGCATAACACTACATAGTTCAAAGAATAACTTAATAGCTATATTTCTGTGCAGCATTACGTTTTGCTTTATATGCTGCCTGGCTTATTTATTCAGCAAGACAATGCTGTCTTTATAATGCCCAACATACACGTAGTTTATAATCTTAAACTTTTTCCCCTTCTGATGGGGAAAATGGACTCAGAAGATGTTTTTAAAAACACAAAGAAACTATTGAAAATATTGAAGAGAAATCAAAATTCAAAACACTCTGGGTGTTTTGAATTTTGATTTCTCTTCAATATTTTCAATAGTTTCTTTGTGTTTTTAAAAATATCTTCCGAATCCATTTTCAAGGCTGTGTTAGACCATATTCATTCAGCAGTCATTTGAAGTTACGACAGCAAAGAAAAATGAACTTGCAACCAGTCCTCAAATTTATGACCATACAATGCCCTCATGGTCACATGATAAAAATTTGAGGGGGGACCCGTCAGTGCATTTATAATTGGTCCCTGCTGCTGCCATCACTACAACTGCCCCTCGCTGACCTTTCTCTTGTGCCTGTCCTCAGCTCCGTTGTCATGTTCTTGCTGTGGTGTACAGCTTTCTGTTACCATCCCCAGTGGACCTTCCTCCTCTGCAGGATAGATAGAGAAGCCATTTTATGATTTTCTGTCTTTTTATTCATAGGCTATAAGAGGTTATTGGCCCTTGGTTGCAAATAAAAGAATACTTCCGCACAATTCTATCTGGCTGTGCCTTTATCGAGTCTGGAAGGAAATTCCACAAGAGTTACAGTAGACCACAGACTGGTTGACAAATAAGGGCATAACCAACCAATGGAGAAACTTTATGGAAATTATGAAATAAAACAAACAGAATATCAAGTGCTGTTTGCAAAAGCAGATATTTGAGTAATTGAAACAATTATGGGGATAACACGGAAACCAACTTGTCATTTTAATATTAATTCCATTGGTTTATACTGCTGTATGACGGGTGCTTGGATGATTTTTTTTCCCCTTTCACTGACATTTTATTTCAGCAGAAATGAAACGAAATAGCTGCTTGCAGCGGAACTATATCCCAGAGCAAGAGAACAATCAACCTGGCAAGTCCAAAGCCCCTGGGGTAGAAAATCTTTATCACTTTGTGGGGCCAAAGGGAATGTCTCAGCCTAAACAGAGTTCCTGAGTCCAATCAATATCTCTGTATTTTTTTATAAGCACTTCATTATGGGGCAAACAAATGGCAGAGAATAGTATTCATTTGGTATTTGTTCTTTGTCTGCTTTTCATGAAAAGAGCCCGATCAAATGGCCTGTGGTTTTTATGTCTCTCCAGCCCACCCCGACACAGGATTCATCAGAACCAGAAGACAAGGAACCCTTAAGGGCACCATGTGAACAGCAGTATGGGGTAGACTCCCTATCGACTCCAGAAAAGCAAAGCGCAATCTTTCAAAGGAAAGAAAAAAATAACAAAAAAGTTGGTCCGAAAATCTCCAACTTATCAATTGAAAGCTCAGATTCCAGCATTTCAAGCCTACAAAAATTACATTGTAGAGTTTCCTGTAGTTCTTCTGACACTACAGCAAGCAAGCATTCTTCAAAAGCCCAAACTCCCGACTCCAAAGCATGCAGTGGGGATCTCCTGGATAAGCATTCCCAACATTTTACCAATGGTCAGCAGCCGTTCACTCCAAGGACTTTAAAGTCGGATGCGAAATCCTTTCTTTCACAGTACAGATACTACACCCCAGCGAGACGGAAAGTAAGGGAGAATCTAAGGCAACAGATGGAAGCAGAAAGACAAACTGAAATAAGCAGGTGAAGAACTTTCTTAAGGAAGTTGTATTATAGGCATTGCACGAACCTGCTCTATGGTGCATTGAATTGCTGCTTCATATTTAACAATGGAAAGCTAAACTTGATGGGTGGGCAGTAACTAAGTGTGTGTGTGTGTGTGTGTGTGTGTGTGTGTGTGTGTGTGACATTGCTAGAAGTAGATGGATGAAAAATGTCCTGTAGTAGTAATCAAGACAACAATTCATCCAGTGACTATTACCACAGTGTAAATAAGACCCTTTAAAAATGAGGCAACGGACAATTAACAAAGACCTCATATTTGCTTCATTTCATTCTTCTCTTTAAAAAAAACACCCTTTTCAAATTACATAAGTGCACCTTTATGGAATATTACATTTCCAAAGAGCCATTGTATGGATTAGGAGCCCATGTCTTTGTTCATTATGGCCTGCCATCACCTATATTTTAGTTACTATGCACAGCTTGGTATATTTACATTTGCAGAGAGGTCCCATTGTCATATTGTGGATTCATATCTATATGAATAATTTGATCCTGCTTAATTTTATTTTTCATAGAATATGCAGGGGTGATTGGGCTGGATGCAAAAATGCCTATCTACAAATAGAAAAGCTTTCTCCATTTGCAAATGGAATCATGATTTCCATTGGGAATTTTCTGTAGAAGAAAGAGGATGATGGCATCACCTCCAGGACTTATCCAGAGGATTCCCCAAAACTCTGGAATAGCAGGGGAAATGGCATAGGAAAAAAGGAATTAGTAATTAGGAGAAAATAGTTGTTCCATGCCCTCCAGCAAGTCTGTATCGAAGCATATTTATGAACTTTTTTTATATTGCTTAATAATGTTCTATCAGATTTATCTATTTTCTGACATGGAAGTACAACTACGGTAGTAAGCTTTATTCCAGAGTAGTAAGCAGAAATTACTTGGCTCTGGCAAAAGGGGTTGGAGTGTTTATAATGAAAGAAACAGGATAATAAACTGAGACACAGACAATGCAATCTGATCAAAATCACTTTTGAATTTATGTTTAAAAGACATTTGAACCAAGCTCCTGAAGAATCAAGGCCAATATTGTTAGGATTCCCCTGATTCTTGTCTCGAAAGTCAGATTTACAATTTTAATTGCAAGTAGTATATTCCAATTTGGATTTATTAGTATATGTACAGCTAAAGTTCAATAAAAATTGGATTTGATACTAGAAGCTCCTACAGGAAGGTATCTATATTTTATGTTAAAGGTGTACAGTATAGTGCCATAAATATTAACAGGATTATATTCATTAATACATGTAATTTAGATGCCAAACACAGATCTCCCATATATTTTACTTCATTTCCATTTATATTAATAGAGGATATTAAAAGGCAGCACAGTTGCAAGGGAGTAAGCATCTTATTCAAAGATATAAATAATACAGAATAGATGTCTTCTGCCTCAATTAAATCTCCTCCAAATATAATACTTATTTTTCTCATGCTAAAGGTTTATTAAGTGCTATCAATTCCCTGTCTTCTTTAGAACTGGGATTCTATAGCAAATTAAGAGTCCCTTCAACATCATTGTATTTAATGCCAAGCAAGGAAATGATGGTGGCATTATTAGAAGACTTAGGCCCTTGGGGAATACTCCTAATTCCAGAGGTGCTATAGTTATTCTATAGATATTATTAATATTCCACATCTTTTATATCTGTATCGCAGTTTCTTTATTAAAAAAGATTTATACAAGCAGATGGATTATCAATTCCTTATATATTTTTCCTTCCAGCGGGCCATTTGTCTGTCACCTCATGAACACCCACGAACGATGGGTATAGTATCTATAAGCATTAACACTCGGATAATTGTTTTTTGAACCCAGATGGTAATATATTCTGCCCCATAGATATTCAAAATAGTATATGGGAGTATTGTTTCTGCAAAAAATGACATTGGATCATTGTATTTTGTAGTTTTCAAGCCGAGTCTGAAGCAGCTGAAAAAGAGAATTTGCCTAGTTTTCAGAAGATCGTGAAGGAGGTAATTCAAGTGATCTGTTTGTTTGTGTTCCAGTCACCAGGCCATTCATAAAAAGAAGTCTGTTGCTCTGGATAGTTGGTTGCATTCCATATTGAAAGTGGTTGCATTGACACACTAAAAGGTCTCATTTATGGCTTGGATGTTTTTTTGGATTTGATGTTTTCCATAGAAACACAATGGACGCTCTAGCAGAAGTGCCTTTTATTCCACTTTGGTTTGGTACATTAGTTCCAACCTTACTAAGAAAAATTGATGTCATGATTTTTCCTTTGTTAGATTATTACAATGGAATTATATACCGTAAGTACCGGTAGAACCATAACTAGAACACTTCAACTGATGAAGAATGAGGCCACTTCAATTGTTATTGTGGGACAGAAGGATAAATCATTACACCCTCAAAGTTTAACTTCTTGTCCTTGGGTTTCCAGCTTAGTTCAAAGTGTTGTTTCTAATCTTTTAAATATTTAATAATCTGCCTATATGTTTATGTTTATCATTAGGATGCTACTTGCTGGCTTTCCGTTAGGATTTATAAAATTTGCTGACTGTGTAACTAGGTCTTCTCAGCAGTGTTCCAGCAAGATTACATTTATCCAATTCTATTTTAATGAAAACATTTTAATGCACTTTTAGTTTAATAATATAGTAGTAATAGCAATGTTTACAATA
This sequence comes from Thermophis baileyi, assembly GCA_003457575.1. NCBI lineage: Eukaryota > Metazoa > Chordata > Lepidosauria > Squamata > Dipsadidae > Thermophis > Thermophis baileyi. The sequence goes on along the minus strand of QLTV01001802.1, from coordinate 1,210,052 downwards.
CTATTTTATATTCTTTTTTTAATTTCCTGCATTTTTGTCTAAAAAAAAGGTTTACATAACAAGCTGGTATCATCTTAAAAACAGTTAAAAACAAATAGATGTGCTATATTGAATTCCATTCATTAGGCCATGAAAGCGTGGCCAAAAGGTAGTGGATTGCATAGCAATAGATCAGAATCGTTTAGTGGTTTGGATGGCTGGAACAGCCAGTAATAGCTTCTACACACACACACACCACCCAACTAGAGGTTCTCCCATTACGCATAGGCACTCAAATTCCCTCTCACATTCTGGTCCGAAAAGTGCTTTTCAAAAGGCAACTGGACTTTCTTTGTTTTCTTGAAGGTGTTTTGCTTCTCATCCAAGAAGTTTCTTCAGTTCTGATTGAATGGTGGGGAATTATATACTCCTTGAAGTTATCTGGTTGTTAGCACTCTGTAGGTCGGTCTTTAGCTCTCTGAGAATTGTTGAGGCAACTTGGGGATTTATCTGTACTCTCGGGTCACCTGAATCAGAGTGCAAATGGGTATGGAATGTTCTTGGAACTGCTGATTTGTTCTCCTACCCATCAGGACAAGATTCAGCAGTCCATCTGCATTTGAAAGTCAAAGGTCACACTTTTGAAGACAGCAAAGTTCACATTCTGAACAGAGAGTTGGTTTGAAAGAGGGGTTAAAGAGACCATCTATGTTAAAACTGAGCAGCCCTCTCTCAATAGAGGGGGAGGGATATGATACCACCTATCTCCTGTCTACATCATAGTCCTTTCAGCAGTTCCAAAAAGGTTAACAAATGTCTTGACAAATGTCTTGCTTAACAACAGAAATGTTGGGCTCAATTGCAGTCATAAGTCGAGGACTACCTGTACAAATGAATTTTGTATCAATAACAAAGATGTATTCTTTATATATAGGTAGGAGATCCCAGGATTTCTAATGAACAGAAGTCTGATGACATGAAAACTATTTCTCAGTTATCCTCTCCAAGGTAAGCAATATTCGGATCTTTTTCCTTCTTTTTTGACACACTCTGTAACTCTCCATAAGTCCAGAATGATGTATTTTGTGAGCCTTAGAACTGTATGAAGTTCTCTAAGTACAAATACGCATCTTTCCCTTCAAACAAAATTTCAGAAGCAGAGCAAATAAAGTAAAAATCTAATGTGAAAGATGAAATGTTTGTTTGAACCACAATATTTATTTTGATTAATAAATAATGAATTAGTAAATCATGAGAATGTGATAAAATCTTTCTTGGATGTAACTGGATGATTAACCCACCATCAATGAACAGGTGTTTACTTCAGGTGAAAGATGGGTAAATATATATTTGTGTAAAGCCAAAATTCAGAATCTCAATTTTTGACAAAGGGTTAGAAATGCCTTTGTGGAGGATATATAGAATATTAGTATATAGAATATGTAGTATATGGAAATTAGAAGGTTTGTTTTCACCAGCTTTCCATATGCTGGTATTCTTCTGGACAGCCGACCAAAGTTATGTGTTTAAGAGACCTGTTTTATGGTGATCCTGCTTCAACCTGAGCGGGCAGTTGCAGTTGGAGATCATGGGGGGGGGGGGAGAGAACACGGGTTTCTGGAAGCAACAGTGTGGGTCACACAAGGCTTAGAGCTTTCTCCAGTTTGTTCTACATCTCAATGCAGCTAGTGGGAGAGGTAATCTATTCAGGGTGAGTTGTCACTGGTATGCTGAACTTCTATAGTGCCACCTCAGGCTGAGACAAAGGTGGCAGATTGCAGCACTGATTGCTAGGAAGACACCGGGCCCAATTCAGAGTGCTGGTTATCATCTTTAAAACCTATATACCGTATGTAAAGCACTGAGATTCAGTAAGCACCAACTTGCCCATCCCCAACAAAATTCTAGAAGGGGGATGATGAGAAGTGCAATAGGCAATGGAGAAAACAGCAAACCTCCTTAGTAGCAATCCACACAGTTTGGAAGACTTCTCCACCAGAGATACATTGACCCTACTATCTGTTTGCATGCATTAAGAATACGCTGGAATGTTCTGTTATTTGCAGGGTTGCTTTTTGTTGACTGTTTTATGTCTTACGTTTTGTGGTTTTATTGTTGTTTACTTGTGCACTGCCCAGAATCTATCCTATTGGGATAGAAGACAAAGATAAAATTGCAGGGGCAAAATGTTCCTCTCTCCTTTTTAAAAACTCAGAGAAAAATAAACATCTTCCTGCTCCTGATTGGTTGCCCAGGGTTTGAGTTTCCTGCATTTTACTTGCCTTTGCCCACTATGTAGATTGACAGGTTTAAGTTTGATTAACAGTTTATATTATTTTATATAAAATAAAATATATTATTTTCTCTCCCTCTCTCACAACACAGTGAGAGTTACTGGGTAATATCCATTTAATAATTCTAAAAGTGATTACGTGATTTTATTTACTCCCTCACCTTCATACATTCATTGGGGAGGGCAAATTGAGTAAAATTCAAAAATAAGAATGACCATACTGTGCACTTTCCTCCTTTAGGCATAGAGATAATTCGAGCATAGCCTTACATGAAACAATGTACATTTTCATAGTATTCTGCCTTCTGGGTTTGATTTGCACTGTTTCTTCCTCCTTATGGCTTAGAGCAATTTCTCCATGTTCTGTTGAGTCCCCAACCATGAAGAAAATCCAAGCTGAGTAAGTAACTCATTAATTTCTATGTTACATAAGTGCAAAACATTAATGAAGCTGACATTTTAAGTGAGATGATATCAAATTACAATTGGGCCCATGTACATCAGTTGCAAAATCGTTGCACAATGAAAAATTACCAGATTATTTTTATATCACTGATCCCGTTTCTTTCCTTCTCCTACCCCACCCCTTAATACCATTTTGACACATATAACAACATCAAACAGTCTGATAAACCACAGCATTCACATGTTTAAGGACACAAGACACCACAACCTGGTTTGGTTGATGGATTTAAATCAAAATTACTTCCATTTCTTCTGCATTTCTTTTATTTACTTTTTAGCATTGGGGCCCAAAGTTACATTACAGAAAATCTATGAAATGCTACGTGAAACAGTTCACTTCCTATTTATATGAAAATGTTATGAGAACGCAAGGGAGGAAAGAAAGGGATATGTTGCTTATTTATGGGCTAAATAAGTAGGAAAACCTACAAGCAAGATAAGAGAAATTGAGTCCTTGGTGCTCTCTGACCTTCATTGTTGTTTGCAGATGTTTCATTACCAGACTAGGTAACATCTTTAGTACCAGAAGGGAGTGGGGTTTGCTCTCTGATTATATATAAAATGGCTTGCTTTGCAGTGTTAATGATGTTGTTTTGATAGTTCCTTGATTAAACTTGTTTACCGTTTGATTGTTAGGCTGGTATTAATACCTGCTTATCTGGGCATTGATTGCTAGCAAGGAGATATTCTGGTCATATTTTTTCTGACTTGTCTGAATACCAAGCATTTAGCATTCTTTAATGTTTTTTGGATTTAGCTTGATCTACGATGCTGTCCATTTCCCAATTGAAACTATGATTGAATCTATCCATGTGCTGTAAAATTAAGGAACTTATTTTGACAAATATGCTCTGCTAGTCTTTTGCCTGTCTGTCATACTTAGTGGCAGTTACAGATCTTACACTTAATATTGTTGAGAACAATATTACACTGAGACAAAAGGGATGCAACATAAACTTCATTGCATCTCATAGGGCACTATGGGATCAATTATGACCTATGAGATAGATTGCTCATACACTTTTCCCCCAAACATTTTGTGTCCCAACTAAAAGATCAGTCTCCTCATCAATTCATGTAAAGTCATTATCTCTTTTCCCAAACCTTTTCTATTCCCAGCGAATCTGAAGTTCAAAGTAAGGAAGCATTCTAGGGTTAACATTAAAGCCAATTTAGCAATCCATTAACTGAACAGAATGTCAGTTGTGCAGGTTGTCAGATTTCCAGTTCTTACTGATGCAATGGAATATATGGCAGAGCTGTGTGTTGTTTAATACTCTTCATTCAAGCAACTTCTTTAACAACACTATTGTTTATATAAGAGGAAATTTAGTGACATATTAGCAGATTTGCTGATTGCTTATTTCTGTTAAATGTTTGTATATGTATTACATCAGTTTGCTTGTGTTTAGATAACTCTTAAAATGAGCCGTGGTGGCACAGTGGTTAGAATGCAGTATTGCAGGATAGCTCACTGCCAGGACTTCGATCCTGACAGGGCTCAAGGCTGACTCAGCCAGCCATCCTTCCGAGGTCGGTAAAATGAGGACCCAGATTGTTGGGGGCAATAGGCTGACTCCATAAACCTCTTAGAGAGGGCTGTAAAGCACTATGGAGTGGTATATAAGTCTAAGTGCTATTGCTATTTCAATGTTTTCTTTTGTTAAACATTTAAAGAAAAAAGTAAATGCTGCTTAGCTTGACAACTAAATATAATAAAACTAATTCAAGACTTAGGTCCTGCAATCCAGGTACAGGTAGTTCATTATGTATGTATACATAATCCAGTTTGGGAAGAAATTTCACATTCCTATTAATCCTGCAGAAGAGGATATTGTTCATACAACTGTTAATTGATGTGTGAATTGCATATTAGCCTTCTGCTATGAATGCAGTATCTTCAGGTCAATGAGAATATCCTCTATTAGGGAAGCTATTCTGGTGTACACACAGCTGAGGCTGTTTCAGATGCGGCAGGAAGATCCCCTGTATAAAATGGTACAAATTTGTACTAGCAGACACTGCTGATTTATAGAGGACAAATCAGCAGTGGTAGGAAGTAGAACAAGTTCACTCCTAAGAATTTGAGGTGAAATAATCCACCAAACATATTAGTTTGTCTCAGGGGTGAAATGCTACCGGTTCGGCCCGGTCCAGGCGTACCGGTAACAGCAGCTGCCGGTGGTTCAGAGAACCTGTAGCGGTGGCAGCGCGAGCCTCCGCCCACCCGCCCGTACATTGCCATTTTCAAGTTTTTAACCCTCTGCACATGCACAAAGCCTTCTTTGCGCAAAGCGAAGCGAGTGCAAAGTGCGCGCTTCTGAACCGGTAGGGAAGGTAAATAGATTTCACCGCTGGTTTGTCTTCATTTATTGATGTTAGTATTTATGATCTGAGATCATAAATGGGAATTGGTTGGTAGCAGCTAAAGTGCTTAATCAGTGTTTTCATTTGGAGACTAAAAGTAGTTTTTATGTTTTCTGTTTAGAGAAGAAGAACTGAGGTATTTAAATTTTATTCAGGACATAACAGATGAAATTCTGAAGCTTGGATTATTTTCCAACAGGTTGGATATTATTTAAAGTTCCTACATTTTATTTTATTTTTTTGCAGTGAAGCATTGGTAAATGGTAAATAAAGGAAGAACCAGAGATGGGTTTGAGGGGAGAAGTGTGTAAAATTCTGAATAAATACAGTCCAGATGGGAGGTGAAATATTTTACTGGTGACATGAATGGGTAGATGGGAATAAGATGAGACAGTGAACAAAAAGTGACCAGGCCATTCAGAGATCCAAGAATAAATGAGGGGTAACTAACAACTGTCTAGTTGGGGAAAGTCTGTTGGTTTTGAAGGTGTGGCTTAAGCACCAGTCTATTCATGTACATGCCCAGCAAAGAAATAAATGTAAGTCTAGAAGCATGGCTGGTTTGATGGTTTCTGATGAAAGATTGGAAGAATCAATGAAAGATATAAGGTGATAAAAGGATCTGAAATCTGGGCAGGCCATTTGGTAGTTTCAAGAGTAGATTTGAGAAAGTATGAACATGAAAAAGTAGGAAAGATATGAAAGAAACTACACAGTGAAAGCAGGACAGCTGCAGCAGAAGAACAGAAGACCAAAGATAAAAGAATTTAATTCTTGAGTGGGAGAATTATTTTGTTTCTATTTAAAAAAAAATAAGTTAACACCCTAGAGTTTATTATTCTTAATAGTTTTCTTTTGAAAAAAAAAATACTTCCTGTGTAACACTTTTCCAATATTTTTGTTTTTTAAAGGGCTTTGGAAAGGTTGTTTGACCGTCACATAGAACTAAACAAGAACCATCTAAATAAGGTATGCTGCGTAGATGAGAGATCATTTTAAGAGTACTAAAAATTTCTTCTGAAAATGATCATTGTGTTTGCTGAAGAATATTTGTTTCTGATTTTTATATATGTGTGTGTGTGTGTGTGTACTTACAACCATTAGGCAGGATTCCTCATTTATGAAAGCACCCTCTGAAAAAGCATCTACCGTGTTTCCCCTATAAGACATGTCCTGATAATAAGCCCAACAGGGCTTTTCAGGGCATGTGTATGTAAAGAAGAACTTCTCGCGAGTGCGAGCAATTAACAACTTCTCGCACTCGCGAGAAGTTTTTCTTTACATTTCAAGGAGTAAAGTTTTTACATTTCAAGGAGTTTCCCTGCAAAGACCAGCCGAGAAAGAGAAGCAGTGAAGCTACTAGACGCTGGTAAGATATTCAGGCACAATTTGGGGGTGGCAGGTGAGGCAGGGGATGGGGAGGGGCGGGCCGTGAGACGCGCATCTTACCAGCATCTGGCTTTTCTCCGCCACTACTCTCTCTCTCGGCTGGTCTTTGCAGGGAAACTCCAATGTAAAGAAAAACTTCTGAACAAGCTGCCGCTGCCCAGGAAAATAACGTGAGTAATGGGCTCTCTCGCAGCGCCAGCTCCTGCCATTCAGCTACCCGAATCTGGCCTGCCGATCTCGGCCAGCAAGGGGGGAGCACCGCCTCTCTCTCTTCTTCTCCCGAGCCTCGCAGCGCCTCCTCTCTCTTCTTCTCCTGAGTGGCAGCCGTGTGTCCAGAGATCGGCAGGCCAGATTCGGTGAGCCAGATGCACCGCTGCCACTCAGGAGAAGAAGAGAGAGGGGGGGTGCTGTGAGAGAGCCCATTTCTCATGTTGTTCTCTTCCCTGGTGGTGGCGGCGCGTTCAACTCCCCAAATCTGGCCTGCCGATCTCGGCCGGCAAAAGGGAGTGCCAGGTGGGGAGGGATGGGGCAGCGGAGAAACGAGACGCAAGAAATCTTTCTCTCTTCCAAACTCCGCCAGAAATGAGTCTTTGTGAGACTTATCGCGCCTGCACAACCTCTTAGAGCGAAAGGGGAGAAAGATTTCTTGCATGCAGCCAAAAGGTTCCTTGTCCTGGTGCTGTGTCTTATGTGCACTCTCCCCCCACCACCACCCAAAAGGTTTGCTCGCCGGCTGCTTCTGCTGCTGCGCCCGGCTAGAAGTTTGGCTGTCAGCTTGGGTTTGCTCGCCGGCTGCTTCTGCTCGGCAGGGATGGCTGAGGCGCTGCGGGTATTGCTGCTGCCCTCGCTGCCGCCGCCTACAAAGGCCCCGGCTGGCCCCCTGCAGGCCAAGCTCAGCTGTGGGCAGGGAGCACTGGCCGTGGCCGGGCCGGCCGAGCTGTGTCTGTCGGGGCTGCCCTCGGCGTGGCTGCCCGGTGTCTCGCTGCTGAGCGCCTGGGAAGAGTAAGCAGGGCCTGCGGGAGGAAGGGAGTGCAGGCAAGGGTCCTACGAGGTTCCCCTCCCCAGGAAGACTCCGGCTCAATTGCCGTCCCGTCTGGTGACTCCCAACGCGGAGGGGCTTCCCGGGCATGCCAGCGGGCACTCCGGTCAGTCAGTGCTCAGGTGGGGGGATCGCGGGGAGATTGGAGCGGAGAGGAGCAGGGGGGAAGGGGAGACCTCCAATGACCGTCACCATAGAGCAGGAAGCACACTCGCAGAGCAGCCGCTGCCCTGGCTGGGGTTTGGAAGCCGCAGAGCCAGAGTTTGGGGGAGAGAAAGAAAGACTTCTGCTGCTTTCCTTGTGCGCAGCCAAAAGCAGAAGCAGCAGAAGTCTTTCTTTCTTTCTCTCCCCCAAACTCCGGCTCTGCGGCTTCCAAACCCCAGCCAGGGCAGTGGCCGCTCTGTGAGTGCGCTTCCCGCTCTATGGTGACGACTGGAACTGGAACTGGAACTGGAACTAAACAGATCGGCCAAGAAACGCTACGGAGCAGCCAGACTCCAGTAAGACGCGCGTCTCGCAGCCTGCCCGCCTCCTGCACCCCGAAAATAATAAGCCCCCCCCCCGATAATAAGGCCAAGGCCATATTTCGGGGGTCAAAAAAATATAAGCCCCTGTCTTATTTTCGGGGAAACATGGTAGCTAATTCATTTATTACTATCAGTTGCCGCTTTGGTCCTTCCTCCACATAAATAAATACTTGAAGCAGCCAGGGATAGTAGCTTGTGGCATCCAAACCATGTATGCAAACAGAGACAGCTGACCTTGAAAGATGGTTAGATCTGATTAGTGCTTATAGAGACGAACGCTTGAGCACCTTATGGCTGTAGACTGGGAAGTAAAAAAAAAAAAAACCACTGCAGACGGTGGCAAATATGCCCATATTGTTGCAATGATAATTGTACGCCTCCCAGAGTCATTTTTTGTGAGATAGGTGGCTAAATACATTTGACAAATAAAATAAATAAATAAATAAATATTAACAGCATGGGTAAGTTCATGTAGTCATGCGGAATCAAACTTAGTTCCAAGACTATATTTTGCCCAAACAAGCCAGAGTTGATAAACTGATAACTGTAATCCTGAATGGTTAGTGGAATAAGCCATCATATCATGATTATATATGATAAGTATTCTCTACTTTCATTTGCCACTTATGCAAAGTGATAGCAATAGCAATAGCACTTAGACTTATATACCGCTTCATAGTGCTTTACAGCCCTCTCTAAGCGGTTTACAGAGTTAGCATATTGCCCCCAACAATCTGGGTCCTCATTTTACCCACCTCAGAAGGATGGAAGGCTGAGTCAACCTTGAGCCGGTGAGATTTGAACCGCTGAACTGCAGCTAGCAGTCAGCTGAAGTAGCCTGCAGTGCTGCACTCTAACCACTGCGCCACCTCGGCTCTTAACATATGAATATGTTGCTCATTTAATAATAAGATTTCTTGCATCAATGTCATGTGTATATGAAGCTTCCTGGACTTTCAGCTGCTGCTTGAAGAGCATGTGGCAGCTGTGGTCATGAGGGCCTTTGCACAAACATCTGGTGTGCCAGTTGTGCCCTTTCCTAGAATAGGGAGCTCTTCATAGTAACTTATTACTACTCATCTCACAGTTTGATTACTGCAACATGCTCTATGTAGACTAGTCTCTACTAAGACAACACAGAAACCTCAACTGATGGGAATGCAGTGGCCTGAGCAGTGATGTTCATACTTAGGCATGCCCATGTAGCACTGGTTGATAGTTTGCTTCCACATGCAGTTCAAAGTGCTGGTCATGGCACTCTGCCTACTTACTTGAGGAACTGCCTGTCTCCTATAGTACCTACCCATGATTTGATTTTAGAGAGTTCTTTATTTGACACGCACCAACTTCTTTCAATTAAGCAATGCCAGTTCCCCTTTGTAGCAGCATCTGATTTCTGGAATAAGGTCCTCCCGCCCCCACTCCAAGATCTAAATGGCCTCCACTCTGTTGTGGTTTAGAAGAGCCATGAAGACCTGACTCTTCACTGAGGGAGAGTGAGGTTCCTTGCTTCATTCCAATCCAGTCTGTTGTCCTTGCTAACTTTTATCCTTCTTTCTTTGATAAGCTTTATTTTAGTGTCTTTACTTTGATAGTTGGAGCCACCCAGAGTTACTGGATGTCAGATTGCATACTAGTTTAATAAATTAAACTAAGCTATTGCTTGCCTTTTATGGGCTGTGCAGTGGGTCAGTGGTTAAGACGCTGGGCTTGTTGGAGATTCAAGACCTGATCGTTGCATGATGGGGTGAGTGCCCGTCTTCACCTAGCTCCTGTCCACCTAGCAGTTTGGAAGTATGTGAGTAGATAAGTAGGATAAGTAGGAACTACTTTGATGGGGAGGAAACAGCGCTCCGTAAGGTCATGCTGGCCATATGATCCCCGAAACATCTTCGGACAGTGCTGGCTTATGGCCTCGAAACGTGGATGAGCACTGCCCCCTATAGTTGGCAACAACTAGTGGAGTAAAATCTGCAGGGACTCATTTCCTTTCCTTTCTTTGTCTTTTATGCAGCCTCTCCCCTCCCCACTTTCTGAATTTATTTTCATATAAATGAATAAATAAACAAACCATACTACTCTTAAGAATGTTCAACAAGTTAGCTATACCCTTCAAGAAATTAAGCATTTCTTTCATATCAGCTCCTACTTCCTGACTAACCTAATTGACTTCTGAAAATAACTCTTCAGTTAATTTCTTGAAGGGTTTTTAAATTTTCTAAATTTTTGTTATGAGGCATATTTTTAATTGCTGTTGTCTAATCTTTTTGTCCCATCTTAGAACAAAATGCGCCACCTGCTGGAGATTCTAAAAGTAGACTTGGGTTGCAACAGGGAGGAAAATTCTGCAGGAGAGTCCGATGCATATAGGCATTTACAGAAAGAATCAGCAAAGCACCTTCAACTTACCAGTATATCCCAGAGCAAAGTGTCAGAAAGTGAAGAGCTTTTAAATGCAGTGGATTTAATAACAAGTGACCTCACTGTACACAATGATAAATTCCAGAGAGTGGAAGACCAGGATGCAATTTCTCAGGATATCAAGGAATTACTGACCATTGAGCTGAATCCCTCGTCCATGAAAACTGATGAAACTCCAGATAACACATGTCCATTGCCACCAACATGCAATTCAACCACATGTGATGCTGACTTTGAAACAAGTGAATCTTTGAGAGAAGTTGATGAACTGAAAGAAAGCATGACGGAACCCATCTCTTTGGTCAGGGCCCAAGAATAAACAACTAGCAGCAAAGCACCAAACGGGGCAGTTCATCTAGTCAGCAGTGCAGAGATCTGAACTTTGAAAATTAAATAAAATGCTAGCAAATCAGACTTTTAATATTTTTTATTTGGATGCTAGTGCAAATGGGCTTGAAATATTAGCAATCAGACTTTTTTGAACTGGGCACTGGAACATTGTAAGAAACAATAGACAAAATTGTCATGTGTAATGATATTAACTGCAGAAAAGACTAGGCATATAGTCTGGGGCATAATGTTTATTTTAAAGGCAGTATATTTATCAAAATACACTTATAATAAATGAATATAAAATTTGCAGAAGTAAAAACTGTAAATTAATATGCCTACCCTTCTCAATTCTTTTCCAAATAGTTATACACCCTGATTGAATCATTACTTGTATCTGTGCAGACATCTGGTGCAGCTTGCTGTTTAATGAACCAGGATTGTTTTGTCTGATTTTAATGGAGACGCATCCTCTGCAATGCAGTATTCAGATGAAGGATTCATCCATTCATCTTTTAAAGCATGGATCAGTTGACAGGACCTCTGACTTACTAACAATGGAAGATCACACAGTCATAGTGTTAACTAGTTGTCTGATGTCTGCTTTCGCTTGCAGTTGGAAGGACAAAATGAATTCACTGCTGTTTGCATGATATTAGTTCTATATCAGGGATGGTTAATATACTGATCACTCAAACCTTTAAACAATAGTCCAAATGCAAGCAGTGTGTTTCATTGCGTAATTGGTCACCCTCTCCAAGTCTTCATAATAAAGCTGCAATTACACAAAATGGGGTGTGAAGACCTTGAGAACTCCAGTTGTTAGATTTTAATTTCCACTCACTAAGTATCAGGAAGAGAGACTGCACAACCAGACAAAAGCAGAATCACACAAGTGTACCTGTGTACATGCATGCAACACTATGATATATGAATAAAAGGAACGGGGCTTCTATCACAATAGTGTGATGTTTTCAATAGACTAATCAATTTGATACTTCAGTGTGGATGCTGCTGTATGACATCATACGTAAGGGGTCTATTTGAAGGTGGGCTGCAAAGAGAGACATTTTGTTCCTGCTTCTCTTGGTCTTGTGGCAAAGAACTCTCATAGCAACTATTTTTTTTCTAGAAAGCATCCAGAAATGACACACAGTACTTCTCTAGTACCCTTTGTTGAATGAATTATGAAAATAGTGTCCAACTACTGATAGCACAAGAAAATAGTTGTGTTTACCCTCTTTTCTGTCAAAAGCTTTATAGATTTTTTTTAATGTATTTGTCCACAGACTGACAAGCAAATGTCATGATTGAAAAGCAAATGGAAATGATAAAACAGAAAATGGTAATATGATTTTCTAAAGTTGGTAGATTTCTTACCCAGACTAGCTCAAATGGAAACTTTAGGGAAAAAAAGACACCGAAACTTGTCTCTTGGCAAAGGAGGTTAAATGGCCTGTGTCTATTCTCTTACATCTTCTGCAGCTGGATGGAATGGGCATAGCTAGCTGGTTTTGGGTAAAAAGAGGTTGAGTTAAGGGTAAGAAAATAATGTGACCATATTAAACCCAGCTGGCATTTATGTCAGACTCAGACATGAATGTGCTGAGTTGACAAAATTTAATTCTATAAATCTTACATTTAGAAATCTCCTTTCTGTTTGGAAAGCAGCTGTTTTCTCAAATGAACTTTGAAAGTGCCAAATTTACTGTAGGAACATATACCCACTTTAGAACTACTAATAATCTTCTCAACTGAAGGACTCAAAAAATAGTCATTAACAAATAATCATCTCAACTGAAAAAAATACAAAAATAATAGTCATTAACAAGCTGTTTGGCATCCCACCCTTTTAAAAAAAAAACTTTCCCGGTTGCTTTGTTCATTAAATGCAGATACTTTGAAAATATATAGCACTGTAAATAATACCAGGATGCTATGTTAAAGATGAGAGGTGTTGGTTTAAATTTGGTGTTTGCCACTCAGAGGGACAAGTAATTTGGGAGCTGCGACTTATTCAGAAATGGAAGTGTTGGGGTGCTTTAAGTTATAAATTGGTTTGCTGAGGAGAAACCTCTTCCCTGAATAATACAAAAATGTTTTGCAGCTGTGCCTTTCATCCTACAAGGCTTACATGCTTATGACTCTTCCTATCTCAAATGAGGGGAGAACTGCACCAAGAGGGAGAGTAAATTTTTAATAAGGAATTAAATGAGACAAACAAAACATGCTTAGAAATCCTGTCCAGTCAAGGATATTTTGAAAATCCCTCTATTTGGGAAAGCTTTCTATTAGAAAGCTTAAAAACAGGAACAATTGGGAGCAGCAGGTGCTCTTTCATCACAAACATGCTCCAAACTCTATCCACTTATTTAAACGGTTCTGCTTATTTGCCCTTTCTAAAAATAAAAAATAAATGAGTGTGCCTGTGGATCAGGATTCTGCCCTGTAAGGTAAGCAAATCCTCTGGTGACAATCTATCCGCCCCCCTCTAATCCTCAAGCTGTTATTGCAGGGCAAAGAACTTACATTAGCCCCAACATTTCTCACTCGGTTGACTATGTAGGTGGATTTTGAATAATTAAACTCTTGGTGTCTACCAATCCTGACTAAAGCAGGGCCATCAATTTAGAGATTTCAAACAGGTTTGGTGGTATTTTCATATTCTACCTAGATCAGGGCTGTCAAACTCGCGGCCCGTGGGCCAGATGTGTCATGCGCTGGCCACACCCACGCCTGGTTTAGCAAAGGGGGGGGAGTTGAAATATGTCACATGACACCGCCGTGACGATGCGAGTTTGACACCCCTGACCTAGATTGTCTTCAGGACATGATGCTTTATCAAGTCTCCTGATGACTCATAATTTGTTTTTTAGTACGAATTTGTAAGGGTTGGTGGATACCTTGAAGATCATCTAGTGCAGGTGTGTCACATTTGGCCCTGGACAGCTAGTATGCAGCCCCACAAGACCCCCCACCCAAAATAATGGAAGTTTGTTATATGCATTATCTGTACTATATATTTCATATGCAATCCAAGACAATTCCTCTTCACTCAATGCAGCTCAGGCAAGCCAAAAGGTTGGACATGCCTGATGTAGTCTAATCTGCTCAGTACAGAAATCTATTACTACAGCATCCAGCAGGAATACCCTAAATCCTTCTGAGGTACCCTACTCCATTGCTAAATCATTCTTACCATTTGGAAATTTTTCCTGATGTCCAACACTCTCCCTTTCTTTTCCAGTGTAAGCATACCTAGTGCCTTCAGCAGTTTGTCACACGTTTTCTTCCAGGACATATTCCAGTTTGTCAGTTTTTTTCCCAATGTAGTGTCAAGCACTGTATATAATTTTCTAATACTTATTTAACTGCTTGTATCACAGGTTTTCCTCTTGGAAGCTCAAAGCAATTTATATTCCTCTTCTTTCCAAAATAATTCTTGAACAACAACTTTGTGACAAAGAAGCCACAAAAAAACTGGGCACCCTATTGAGCTTCACAGTTCAGTGGGGCCTTGAATCCAATCTCTTTTTATTAATCCCAACAATTTGGCTCCTGCAACACTCATGGATGAACTTGGCAGAGCATCCAATTTATGTTTTAAAAAGTTAGAAATGGTCAAAATCTTGCAAGGCTTCAACATTCTTGCACAGGGTTTTACGTAATACCAGGTAATAACCTTAACCTTATAAAATATTAACGTTTTAATTTTTTTTTACAAAAATGTATTTTAGTCTCCAAAAGAAACGAGTTAACATTTCTGTTTTAAGCTTTACAGCATTGTTAATCTCCACTGAAACAGTAGTGGGTTCTAAAACCTGTTGCTACCGGTTCGTGCACGCGCTTGCATGCACGTGCAACACTTCTGCGCATGCGCAGAAGCGTCCCGGGTGGGCGGAGCATCCCGGGTGGGTGGGCGGAGCGTCCTGGGTGGGTGGGCGGAGCATCCTGCCGCCGCCACTACCGGTTCTAAGAACCGGGCCGAACCGGGAGCAACCCACCGCTGCACTGAAGGAAGCCATTTGCAACTTTATTTGCCCAAGCTGTTTATTTCTTGTGTTCAAACAGAACTGATCTTAAGCTCCATACCAGCCCAGAGTTCCTGGGAAATAACATAGTTTTCTTCAGTCTTTGCCAGTATTAAATGATACGACTTCTGTAGTATCAATGCCTGCAACTAAATCATTTATCTAAAATGTTGTGCAATACACCATTGGGAATCGTTATAATAAACAATTCTATGCAACATATTTGAAGGTATCCTGTTTCGGATTATGAAATGGATTGAGTTTTATATTGTATTCAGTGTTGTTATTTCTATTTATGTCCAAAAGATCAGTATTCAATAAAGTTATGAAACAACTCAGGTTTGAAGCGCTTCGAATATTTATTTTCATGGCAAAAATAGACTATAATATAATTCATTTCACATATATTACATATCAAAGAAAAACAACCCTTTCTATCAAATATAATCTGCACATTGTTTTAAAAACCCATCTCAATTGTACATGATTTAAAGCTGCAGCAATTATACATTTTTACACTTGATAGAGACAAAGCAGATCTTATGTGTAAAAAACACTTTAGCTTGACATTAAAAAAATAATACTTCAATTTTGAGACACGCTATTGTTCAAGGAAGGTACTGCAAAAATCCTTGTATACGGACGTAAAAAAGGAGAAATTGTGTAAAAACCATTGTCTTTCCCTTGCATAGATTTAAATTGCTTAAGGCTAGTGGGATGTTGCATCTGTTTCAAGATACATCATCATGCAATATCAATTCTTTTGCCCCAAACTAAATTCAAGCTCTACATCTTCATACATTAGAAGAGCAGCATGGGAGCTGTTTCCTTGGACTTCAACCCAGATCTCTCTAGTATGGTAGGACATGAATGATGCTCATGATGTACTGAGGTTTTTTTTCCAAACAAGTGCTGTTCAGTCTCTTGGAAGACTGGCGTGGGAATGTGCAGTACTCTTCATTTAGATTTAGATTTTTTAAAACCTGCCTTTATTATTTTCATAAATAAGACGGAACATACATAACACTTCTTCCTCCTCCTATTTTCCCCACAACAACCCTGTGAGGTGGGCTGGGCTGGGCTGAGAGAGAGAGAGTGACTGGGCCAAGTCACCCAGCCAAACTTTCATGCCTAAGGAAGAGCTAGAACTCATACTCTCCTGGTTTCTAACGTGGTGTCTTAACCACTAGACCAAACTAGCTCTCATTTATCTTGCCCAAGTACGGTAGTTTCTTGGCAGAAAAAAAGCACAGAACTGAATAATTCAAAATAAATTCCATACCACTGTAGTAGCCTATGAATGCAAATTGTCTCACAGTAATTCAACAAATGAGGTCGGACATGTTTTGGGTCCATGATGAATACAAGAAAACAGCAACACAAAGAAAGTTTGACATTGTTGATTTTATGTATTTTGTCTGTAAAAAAAGTATGACCAGGTTTGGTTATTTTTGTAGCTTTTATGAAGATTTAATAGGAACATATTTTAGCGAACCTAACTGCTCATTTTTATTCTGGAATCTGGAAGTTCATTTTAGATTGTTTCAAACTCCCTTCTTATGTTTAAAGGTGGTTCTAATGAAATAAAATGGCACATAACGTCTCTCGATATATAGGCATAATTTCTTCTCAATCTGTGCTCAAAAAATGAGGACAAAATATAGTGGAATTTTAAAAAGGCGTGCATTATAATACACTAACCACAACTATGTGGGTTTTTTTCATCTATATTAAAGCAAATGCTATTTTATTTAGCACCATGGAACTTCTTTGGAAAAAAAAATCACAGTGGCACTTCATTGCATAACACAGCATCATGTCAACAGTGATTTTGGCCAAACAACATACTAGTTCATTTACTAGTTTGTTCAAAACATAAAATGCAGTTTAAAGAAAATTATGCCCAAAGGATACATTCAGAATAGAGTAACAATTGAGTTGGAAAGAAGTTGATACCCCCCAAAAGGCAAGAGAAAGGCAAAGAAACTGGTCCCTACAGTATTGTAGCAACAAGATCCTCAACTCAGAGAGCATTCTTCTCTTTTTCCAGTCTTTTACATTCTTCAAAATATTTCCCCACCTGCTCATAGTAATGTTAGAGTTTATCTGCAGTAATTTGACCCACAAATTGTATTTTGCAGATTAGGAAGGAAAAGAGTATGCTTCACAAAGAAAGGAGTAATCCCCCATAGTTCTCTGGATTGTACCTAGATTGGACAGTGCAATATTGTGCCACTGAGATTTTTTTCACTCTCTCCTTCACTGCACTGGAATAGGTCATCTAAGATGTTTGCTTGTGAGTGTCATAGCTTATAAGTCTGATCTTGAGCTTAGCTTTAAGAACTACAAACCACATACAATCACAGATAGCAAGGCAACCATAGAAATCACGTTGCTTGCAACAGTCTATCACTGTTCACATGAAAGTTAGCAAAATGCATATAATTTAGATATTTAGAGGATGACTTCACTTTGCAGTTCATTTTGCTCTGTAGTGCATGCTAATTAAGGCCATTCAAGCGCAGAACAGAGAAATCATTTTATTCTTTCTTGCACCCCACCCCTACCAAGTATAACTGTTAGTTAGAAGACATCCCATCAGAGAAACAGACAAGAGCAGAATCCTTGAGCTCTCAGACCCGCTGTTTTTCAACTCACCTCATAAATAGGTTCATCCATAATATTAAAATTCCACTTCTCCCTTTCTACCTTGTGCTGCACAAGCCAGGCCCAAATAAACAGCAAACAATTTCATTGTGCAGAAAATGTACACTGAATATTTTTTCACAGAACATCGGCGAGCCAAAAGATAGAATTTAACCAAGCCTTAAAAATTAAAATTTGAATTTTCAAAAATGATTTGGAACACACCTTTATAGACTTGGACTACCATACTGCATTTCAAAAGTTAAAGTGAATGTTTTAGGAACATCATTCTGCAAATTATTGTACAGTATTGTAGCCACCAATGCTTCCAAATGTATCTTTATCCCTTCCTAATGCATGGCCCTATCCCGCCATCAAAAGTTAATGCCTGATATCTAACTTTTTGAAAAGCTCTTTTGAAGTAGGTAGTGCTTCCAAAATGAAATGCTGGTTCAAGGAAGATAGGCAAAAGCCAACATCTTAAATGGATCATTTCCAAAAACTGCTACTATCACCTGGTAAAAGTTGCCAGTTCATATACACAGCTCCCAAGTGGTGAAAAAACAAGGAACATTGAGACTGCACACTGGAAATTAGCATCCATTGGTACCAACCCATCTGATTTTTCTGTTTGTTCTTTTTGCCATGAAGATCAATCAAATAATCTAAACATCACAGAAACACCTTTTGACATCTCAGCCGGAGAAGGTATAATGCAAGAACAGGCATGACTAAAGTTTAAAAGAAATATTTCTTAGAGTCTGCACCACAAACACAGATCAGTTTGACTTCTGGCTTAACAAAATACAATCATCTCAAAAGGACAAATAGTACTGCTTTGAAGAAATAGCTTTCATGTTGTTCAAAGTATCATACTATGCTTACTGTGTTGTACAACTGCCTGAAGCATTCATGCATCCATCCTTCCCTCCCTTCCATTGTCTTTGGCACACTATACAGCCTAGTGGAAAATACGTAACTTTTTTTGCTTTTCATATGTACACTTTCCATCAGTCATTTCTGCTTTAAGAAGCATGCAGACTTTCTAATGTTAGCATAATGTTATTGGAGAGTCTGCTTTGGAGATGTTATCCAGAGGAAAAGAGAAATAAATTTGGTGATTCTAAAAAAACATTTATCCCTTTTCTTTTCTACTTTCTTGATAGGGAATTATTAACAAAGACAATTTTACCGCCACTTTGCTAAATTATGCAGACCAATAGCCACATTCCACTTTAAATCAAATTCTGTTGTACTCGCTCCACATTCAATACCTTTTCCTAAAATGAAAATTTGCAGGCTAAGCAGATAAACATACTGTTTCTCTAGATAAATAAAATATTTAAACAAGTGTTTAAATATTCATCTGTATTCAACTTGATTTCAACCAGAAGTAACAAACCGTTCCTTAAAGAAATCATTCTGGAGCTACATTTCATTAATAATTACTTTCTGAAGTTTTGAGGAGCTACATAAGATTTCCTAGGATAACCTTTTTCTTTTACTGCACTTTTTGACCTAGAATGTGACCCAACAATCATTTCCTCCTGGGGAATAACACAGCAGCAGCTGTAAATTTTGTCCTCGCTTTTACCTTCTCGTTTTCTTTCCTTTCCCTTCAAAGATTTGTCAACTACATGTATTTGTTTAATGTACCACAAACTTTACCAGCCATTACCATCTTCCATTTAACTCTTTTCCTGTTACAAATCTTAAGGCAAATACTCAAATTTATTTTATTGCGTGCTGTCTATAGCCTGCAGTTTCTAGACGAGTGCCCCACTTCTGGCAAAAAACCAAAACAAAACAGCACAACACTCTCTGTCTTAAGTGCTTCCTTTAATGGCTTGTTGGTGATGCTGGTTGCAATATAAAAATCAACACACACACACAAACATTCACACACAGAGATTGAAATAAAAAACTCAAGCACAATGATGCCATTTATGACTACTGTATAGGCAGGGCACCACAGGCTTTCACCACAGGCTATCTACAAGTATACATCAGTATAGCTTTCCATTCATAAAAATGTAACCACCGTGATTTTCAGTACGGCGCAGTAATGTCTTCCTAGGATCAGCAGTTGTATGCCTACCCTGAATACAGTTTCATTGGAAGAACACAATGAATCATTCCCATTTCAAACCACTCCCCCCCCCACACACACACACATTCCTTTCCGCTTCAACGTGAACTCTGCCAAAGCAATGTCCAGTTGCATACAGAATTTTCAAACTTCATGTAGTCCTGGAAGGCAAACTTCTGCTTTTGTAAACTCTTGCAAAGAAGCAGACTTTTGAAGCTTGAGTGGAGAAAATCTATATAAGCCTCGAACTCTTAAGAAACTGGATGAGAACTCCGTAGACAAATGTGTATTGGCTTAGGGTTTGCACCATCATCATCCGTTGCTGCCTCAGCATTTCTAGCATTCTTGGGATATCCAGTGCCTAAAAAAAATATACACACGAGTTGGAAAATTATTTAAGTGGTGATAATAAGCCACAATTGATGTAATGAACTGTGAGAATAATCTGGGAAGAACAGGAGGAGGAGGAGCCGCAGCCTAGGCGATGATCAGACAAAAGACATCTCAACCTACAGAAGGAATGAGGATGGAGGAAGCATCTCAGAAGGGCCCCTCCCTAGTTCTCGGAAAAGTAAAGGGAAAGGAGGGGGAAAGTGCTTTCAGACTTGCAGGATTCTGCTTCTGTGACAATATAACTGCTCTGACAAGGGTATTTAGGAATATGTTCCTGGAAAAAACATGCTACTTCAGGGGGCCAAATCGCATCGCGGGCTGGATTGTGATGTATCGGGATGATTTTTGCCTTTGCGGAGCCCGGGTGGGCGTGGTATGCGCAGGCCGTATCCGGCCTGGAGGCTGCCAGTTTGACAGGCCTGTGCTAGTTTTTGTAGATTTTGGTTTGAGTAGGTTTTTGATCCCTAACTTTGTAATTTCCAATCTAACATGGAGACAAGCACATTACTGTTTGTCCAGTAGTTAACTTCAATCATGAAAGAAGGCTGGCATATTGTGAGGATCATCACTCCATGAAATAATCTTTATTGGGCTTTCTCAGTGGTTATCCCCTCAAGGGTATTCCCGTTGACTCCCTTAATTCCTAGTTTAAAAATTAAGGAATTACCTCATTGTGCTCCAAACAGGCAATCATGATCTCTGATAGGATGACCACTCCAGTTCTTCCTACACCAGCACTGCAGTGCACCAGTAGAGGGGGATTGGGAATTGCAGGGTCTGCAGTACTGTTGGTATGACGCCGTACTGACTGTATCTCTTCCAAGAATGCTATTGGATCCAGAGGAAAAGAAGAAAGGGAAAAATATTTAAATTAGATATCACTGATATATTTTTTGGTCTTTGTAGTAAGAAAAATGTATATCCGAATTCCAACTATGTATTGAACTATTCAACTTTTGAGTTCAGAAATTAAACAAAACTCAGCTTAGTATTTGGGTAAGAGATCTTAAAAAAATATCAGGGCTGTAGATCTGGATAAGATGATGCAAAACATCCTGGAAAAAGATACTTCAAACCACTTCTATACTGCAAACAATAAAACTGCAAAAATGTATCCATCAAATCATTGAGAGTTGACTTTGATTCAAGAGAGAATTTAGCAGTGCTGCACACTAACACTCACCTGGAATATATATCTAGAGGTAATCCTCAAGTTATGACTGTGATTGAGCCCTTTGAATGACCTGTTGTAGGTCATACTGGTCGTTCAACAGGCCATCACTTGACAGATCCTATTTGATGACATTCTTTGCGGTGGTCATTAAGCGAACACCGCAATCATTAAGAGATCCCATTTTTTCCAATGGGTTGGGTTTTTTTGCCAGAAACCAGAAGCAAACACAGGTTTCTAACAAAATAGTAATAAATAACAGTCACCTGATTGCAAATGCTGCAAATAGAAGTAAATGCAGACTGACTGCTGAACACACAAAATGTGATCATGTGATCCAGGTTAAAAGTACTACCCAGATGTGTCTGCTGCAACTTTGAACGGTTGCTACGTGATGAGTCGTAAGACAAGGACTGTCTGTATTCAGCACAATGTAACATATAAATAAACATACATTCTGTTTAAATATTTTGCCTTCTAACTAGGAATTTAAATAACTTATAATTAACTTTTTTCAATGAAATGTTGGTATATTTCAGTAAATTTCAGCTTTGCTTGCTCTCCACAACCTTCCCTTCTGAAATGAGATGAATTTACTTGTGTCTCCTTAACAATTTCTCATGTTCTCTTAGATGACAACTGTGATTAAAACCTAATGACCCAATTTTTTAAAAGAGTAAATTACTGAAGTTCCAAACAGAACAAAACAGCAGAAATGAAAACA
The DNA here is from genome assembly GCA_003457575.1 of Thermophis baileyi. Classification (NCBI taxonomy): domain Eukaryota; kingdom Metazoa; phylum Chordata; class Lepidosauria; order Squamata; family Dipsadidae; genus Thermophis; species Thermophis baileyi. The sequence goes on along the minus strand of QLTV01001802.1, from coordinate 1,188,188 downwards.
AAAGTGTGTTCAGTTATCCTTATGGCAATGTGGGAGGAAGAGAGATTAAGAGTAACATACAAAACGTATAATGATTCTTTCATATTGCAGTAAACTCCATTTTAGCTCAGAGCCTAAACAACTATTGATGGTGTCCACATATCACATAAATTGCATTTTCTCTTTCCCCCCCCCCCCCGTGTCTCTCTCTCTCTCTCTCTCTCTCTCTCTCACACACACACACACACAGAGAGACAGAGACAGAGACAGAGACAGAGAGAGGTTGAAATCTTGTAAGAACGTTGATTCCTTTACAAGATTTCAGTATTTTTACAATGTATTTCAGGGCTGATGTTGGGATAGGCTAACCTTACAATTGCACACAACAGCACTCAGATCACCATGCACATAGTGGAAGGTGTGCATTTAGACTTCATACATGGCCTGTGGAGCCATAGCTGTAAGGCAAAACTTAGCTTTTCAAGGCTTTCTTTAGATATCCCCCATATTTCCAGCCTCACAGGCAGGCCTTTTAAAAATTTAAACTGAGGGTAACCTACAGATTTTGTTTTCCATGCAGGCAATTATCAGCCCCACACCTATTTTGTTTCAGCAGGTTTCCTACATCATATGCTTTCACAAAATAGAAGAAATAATAGAAAATGAACAGTAAGTAAAAAAAAAAAAAGGCAAGCACATACACAGAAACCCTTTTGTGTCTTCTGGGCAGCCATGCTCTGGCCAGTCAGTATACTGAAGATGCCAAACTGTTCTCTCTTGTCCTGTGAGGAGATGTTTGATCTTCAAACCTGTAGTGGCATAGCAACCAGAATCTGTCCGGAAGCGAGTGGTGATCTTGAATCTTCCATAGGTCACTGTGTTGTGCCTTGAACCAAGTCGTGGCCAGTATCGGAAACTTTTCTCTCGGCCGCCTTCCTGCAAATACAATGTCTAATCAGCAAAAGAATAAAGAGGTCGCTGCAGAATGTTCCACAAGACTTATTTTTAATATATTATTAATGATTACTTTTGGCCAAGGAATTTACTAATTCTTCACCCCTTCATCTTCGAGGTATCTTTTCAAATACCTTGTAATCCAAATTGGGCTGAGAGTTGCACTGGCCAATGAGATACAATGATCAGGAGACATCCGAATGTCTACTGTTGATTCCTACATCAGCTGCATTCCAATTTGATGTCCTATATTGGAATGCAACTTCCCATATTTTCAGATAGAAAAAGGCAGGCTGACAATTCTAGTAGTTACAGTCCTTAAACATTTAAAAGGCACCAAACTGGGTAAAGTATGTGTTGGTTTTGAATGATTTTCCATATTAGTTCTCTACATCATTTTCTGGAATCCAGTCAAGACAAAAAACAGCTTAAACCAAAGGCTGACCCATACACTCATTTCAAAATTATATTTTTGAGGGCTGAGGTATGATTCAGGAAGATGGATTTACCTCTTCTGCTGTCACCATGGTTATAATAGCAACCCCTTGCTCCCATACCATCTGCCAGAAATCTTGGCATGTATTCTGCAAAGGACCTTGGGTTGCAATATAATCCCACTCCATGCCCCCGACGCAGACCTGTAGAATAAAAAATAGGATATAGATGCCAAGATTATGAAAGGATACTGGTCCACAATGCAAAGGAAAAAAAAAACAGCCATCTTCTTTAATTTATGTATTTAATCCCAGAAACAGAGTTTTGTAAAGCTTAAATGCTAAGAATGGAACTAAATAAATGTTTATTCTTTCCTTTAAACATGGTTCCCTCCATACCAGAGGTGGGTTCCTACCGGTTTGGACCGGTTCGCCCGACCCGGTAGCGACCCGCTAGTGACATCATCCGAACCGGATCAGTGGTTGCCGGTCCGTGGGGCTGCCATCTTTTTTTTTTTAATTTTTTATTTATTTTTTTTATTTTTTTTCCAGCTCTGTGCATGCGGTCACCATCTTTTTTTGGCTTTATTTATTTTATTTTTAATTTTTTTCTGAGCATGCTCAGAAGGTGACTTCGAGCACTGTGCATGCGGTCGCCATCTTTTTTTGGCTTTATTTGTTTTATTTTGATTTTTTTTCAAATTGAAGCCCAACGGACCTCTACCTAGTATCGAACTCACAACCTCCTGATTGTGAGGCAAAATTTCTACCTCTAATTCACAGC
>QLTV01001802.1:1141040-1185188 GCA_003457575.1 Thermophis baileyi | reverse complement strand
GTGTGAAAAATGGTCATAAGTCACTTTTTTCACTGGAATTGTAACTTTGAACAGTTTGTAAACTGTTCAAAGTTACAATGGCAGTGAAAAAAGTGACTTATGACCATTTTTCACACTTAACGACCGACGGTCGTTAAGTGTGAAAAGTGGTCATAAGTCACTTTTTCACCACATTTTACAAGTTGGCCACACCCACCCGGTCACACGACCAAGCCACTCCCACCCAGTCACATGGCCGTCAAGCCACTCCCACCCAGTCACATGGCCGTCAAGCCACTCCCACAAAAGTAAGCCACGCCCACAGAGTGGTAGTAAAAAATTTTGGAACCCACCCCTGCTCCATAACAATCAGAATGATAAAAAGATGCTTTCTAGGGCCATTTCTTCAGGGGGAGGGGGACAGGAAATGCCTTTTTTCAGTGGATTTCACAGTGAAGCTAAGGCTAAGAAATCGTTTCATGTTTACATTCTTAATCTTATATAGTGCCAACGACAACTCCCCAATCTGTGCTTTCTTGCTATGTTGGACTGAAAATCATTTTATCATTATCAAGCAATTATATTAACTTATATATATATTTTGAGTATGATCTCAGATATTGGGAAGAACGATATTTTAAGACGTTTTTGAAATTTAAGTGGAAGAACTGTTTATGAATACAGATCTTATTTCTAACCGTACCTTAATGTGTGATGCGTTGATATAGCCCGTATTATTTTCCTTAGTAGGGACTAGCTCAACTCTGGTGTCATCATAAGGAAGCACATCCTGGAATCGGTTCCTTTCTGCATTTTCTGGGAGACAGGCTATTGAACAGTCGCCTTCTACAAGCCTTTTCTTCTGAATCCGTTCATATTCCGTAAACACCATCCCTTGGTCTAACCGTTGTTCCAAACCTTTAAACTAAAAATACAGAAAAACAGATGGAATTATACTAGAGATTTTTCCCTCCATAAATATATGGTAGTGTAACAATATGGGTTATTTTAAAAAACAATTAATATATAACTTCCCATTTTAGTTTGTCTAAAACAGTCTTGCTTTTCCCCTTATGCCAAATTTATCAATGGTTTGTAACATATTTAAAATAGTTGCATATTCCTTCTCATTGTTACAAACGCTGGCAAACATACCAAAACAAATTAAATAATTTAGATGCATGTACAAATAAAACCTAGCAGTGAATTTCCAAACAGCCAATACCTGAAATGAGATGAAGCCAAGGATAATTTGGAAAGCTGAATGTCATCATGGAACAGGCCCTGAAGTTTATTTAGGGCCACTGACTCTATTCTTAGACATACAGAACTAGGAACCAATATCAAAAGATTGTAATAACATAGTGGTTGCTATCTACCATTTCTTTTAACAACTGTTTGCTGTGTGAAGGCTGTCTAGGACAGCATTCCCCAACCTTTTCTGCTTTGCAAACTGGCGGTGGGGGGGAGAGGATGGTCCCCTTAATGCAGCGGGCAAGTGTGCATGCGTGCAGCGCCATTTGCATGAGCAGCAGGCATGCACGCCCACCAAACAAATGGAGTGTGCGCGCACACGGTCAGCTGCTGCTTGCGCAAGTGGGGATGCGCGCGCACCCGGTTTCCCACCACTTCCATTGCCCAGTTCCGAATGGCTCAAGGCCCAGTAGTGGGCTGAGGCCCTGGGGTTGAGGACCCCTGTTCTAGGAAACAAATAACATGGTAAGTAACTATACAAACTGTGCCTCGGTCATCTTTTCAGAGATATTTCTTTATCTAAACAGAGAAATGGAATGACAAAAGGGCAGGCAAAAAAGCAGTGGGAGTAGGAGAAATGTCCAATTTCCTGGCAGCTTCCTCACTGAGTTTCCCTGTGGGAATCTGGCAGAGACTATCGCAAATTTCCCCTGCCTTGCCCTGCCCTGCCAGCGGATAAGTGGTTGCTGCTGGGTGGGGGGAGGGAGTGAAACTGGCTGAAACAGAACATTAAAAATGAAAGATCACGTGACCGCAATGGCAGTATAGCAGCTGCAACAGTAAACCAGCCACAACTTTTCTAAATTTTATTCATTTGAGAGTCATGGGTTCTGGATTTTGGACACATTTGAGGCATGTTAGTTCAAAAATTGTTGCCCTATGACCCACTGTTTTGCAAGAGAGTTTTAGTACTACATAGATAACTAACTAAACTTAAATAAATAAATCCAGCTTCAAAATATATATGTACCCTAAGCAGTTAAAAGAAACTGATGATTGACAAGCTGATGACCAATCCTAATACTGTTCTTGTATCCAAAATGAATTTGGATAGCCAAGTTTGAATAACTAAACACTGGAGATGAACTTTCAATACACAGCCACAATCCTAAGCAAACATCAGACCAACCCGTTCATCATTTGTTGCTCTGGGAGATTCTTCCTTCCCCTCACTTGGCAGAGGAAGACGAGATAATGTTAGTCCATTCAGAGCCGCTAACTTCAAAGGTCCTATTTTTTTAGCTTCAGCTCTGTTCTTTTTCATGACCTGTTGGAAGAAGACAATCTTTCAAAATATATTGTGATAGAAACCAGAGACAAACTGGATCGCTGGAGGAGCCACAAAATTGGTACACAACTAGAGAAATACTTCACCTTTTTTTTTTCCACACACTAAGAAAGGGTCCCTGGTCAATACAATTCTACAGATAATGATAGCCAGGAACATTCTTTCCATGTTGCCTGTCTTTATTTCATCCTTAAGTTTTTGAAATTTCACAGAATTAATAAACAGACTTGCCCAAGAAAGTGGACTTTCATGAACAGTGAGAGTAACAATTGAAAATTAGGGCAGGGCAGCTACAACTTCAGGGAGATCAATTTATTCAGTAAGAATGGTTAAAATCTTGCTTTTCCCCCCACGGAACTCAAGGAGAAGCAGATATAAACCCTTTCCTATATAAATAAGGAAATAACCCTGTATGTTAGATGAGGCTTAAAGTGCAGTGGTCTAAACTTTGAAGCTAAACAAGAATATAAACACTTCCCCATTCAAGCCTGGTACTCTAGGGCTCTGTGTGTGTGTAGACATATAATTTCTTTTCATGAATTAATGAATCATAACATAGCTATACATGATATATATATATACGCTATATAAAGGTAAAGGTTTCCTCTTTCTAGTCATATTTGACTCTAGGGGGCGGTGCTCATCTCCATTTCTTGGCTGAGGGAGCCAGTGTTGCCTGAAGACATTATCTGTGGTCATGTGGCCAAGGCACATGGAATATTGTTATACCTTCCCACCAAAGTGGTAGCTATTTATCTACTCACATTGGCATGTTTTTGAATCGGTAGGTGGACAGGAGCTGGAGCAGGAATGGGAGTTCACCCCATTGTGGGGCACTTGGGTCTTGAACCCAGGTTGTCAGCTTTCCAGGTAACAAGCTAACAGCATTTTTTACTGTTGAGCCACCATGTCTCGTATATGCATATATGCATATATGTATATGTGTGTGTGTGTGTGTCTGTCTGTCTGTCTGTCTATCTATCGATGGAATGTTTGATATATTTCAGTAGGATATGCTTTTCATGAAGTATTGAGGGAATCATAACAGCTATATCTGAGATGTAAGACCATTAAAAAATGAGTATTAACACAAGATCTCCATAAAGTTAATACATGTATACTAGTTTTCTCCAGGCCATGAAAGGGACCATAGCTTGAAAATAAACCATATTCTTTTCATACTTTTAGGCCCATGTTCATTGTTGTGCTGTCAATTGACAAACCCAATAGAGACATATACTTATGATGCCACTGGTTTCCTGTTTGATTCACATGAGGAGCTTTTCAAATATGACATCAAAAGAGGAAAAGAAGACGGTCTTGAGAAAACTCACCCCTAAAGGAGGCAGCCCTTCTACAATATTCTTCTTCCCTGACAGTAATTCAGACACTGGTCTCTTCTTTACGGAATCCTTCCGCACTCTATACCGGGCAGAAATGGTTAAGTCAGACTCTGACACAGATGGAGTTAACAGTCCATCTCCTCTCCTTAGCACCTGAGAGTCACCCATGATGTGTGAGGGACTCACATCTTTTACCCTCTTGTCAGTCTCAGTAATGTGCAATTTTGGCTCATGTATATGTAAAGGACCAGGAGATGAAGCAACAGAACTATAAGGGTAGTTCAATAAAGATTCAGTTGGATAACATGCCATTAGGGAAGGAAGCTGGGGTTTTCCATTGATGAATGGCAGAGCTGGATTAGCCTTGCTTTCGTCTTCACATTCTTCCTCTTCCTCGCTGCTATGAATGAGCATAGTTGCATCTGAAAGAGATTTCTTATGCCCATAATTCACATGGTCTTCTTGCTCCTCAATTTCTTCTTGCTTTGCCCTTTCTAGGAATACCGAAGTCTGGGACCCAGAAGGGATCGCCTTTGGCTGAGCCACATCTGCAGTTGAGGCTGACATGGTTCTCTCTTTAATCCTCATGGCCTCAAAACTGTGCGCCAGGCCAGCAATTTCAATGCTGTTTCTCTTCTGCAACTGAGCATGCCGGGCTGATGTCAAAGGCTCACTCACTTCCTGAAGGGAATGGGCAACTGGTAGGCTGTCCTCCTGGAAAGTCTGGACGGAGTGATGGACCCGTCGGGTGATGAGATCAGGGTTGCTATTGCTGCTGTAGAAGTGTCTGGATAGATCTGGTGTGCTGTTAGCAGGTCGTGGATAAGGATAAGGAGGAGGAGGGCGGTATACTTGAGTCTTCATGATGTTGGGTGCCGGATATTCTTGGGCTTGCAATTGAACATTTGTTAGCTCAGGAACGCTCACGGCTCCAACCACCAAGCGCCTTTCAGCGGGATACGGATATGAGGACTGGCTGTGGAAGCTGTAATTCAGATTAAATGGGTAATGACCAGAATGGGGGGAAGCAAAGTTAGCATGTTCTCGGATTTCAGGCTGGCTGTACACCAGGGCATCAGGCCTACTGTAAGCGTATGAATTGCCTATGTTAAGGTTTCTCATGGAATGACTCTGTTTGTCTGAATTCATCATTCCTCGGTTTAGTTGCTTCATCACAGTCTCATAATCTGGGGTAGGCCGATAAGAAGGCGGTATTAGGGCACTATGTCGATGCGATGGGACATAATCTGAATGGAGGACATCACTGCCAGTAATGCTCGGGTTGGAGGACATGGGTGATGGCTGCATGTAGTGCTGCAGGTTATTCAAGGAATTTGTGCTGTGAGCACTGTAGACACTGCCATTGCGGATTCTGCCACTGTAGTCGTGCGGCGCTCTGTCCAAGCTAGTCTGAGAATGGCAGTAATAGCCATTTTGGTTCGTCCCATAGAGATTATCTGGAATATAAATGTTGGCATCTATTTATACCCACACAATGGTAGAAAGAGACAAAAAAAAAACCCAGTTACTATCATAATATCATTCCTTCACTTCACCAATGTATTTTTAAAATTAAAAATAAAGCCATGCCTTCATGGGTAAATAAATGACAACTTCCTTGTCAGTATTAAAATACTTAAAGTGCAAGACATCTAATTCCAGCCCACTGGCAAAAGCAGCTTCTACTTAATGAAATATAGAGATATTGAAATAAAACCAATATTGCAGATTCACCTACAATATTCTGTCTGCTCACTCCCCCCCCCCACAGCCTTCCCCTCCTGAGAAAGAAAACCTGAAGTAGTCTCTCCCCCCCCCCTCTCTGTGTGAGGGAGAGAACAGCAAACAAAAAGCAGCTGTCTCCAGTTGATATTTTCTTCCCAACAGTCTCCTTATTTTGTAATTAGTCACACAGAGTGCCTTTTTCAACAGAAGAACACAGTAAAATTGCTTAAAGACTTTTTATTGGGAACATTAGGAGACCCTTTTCAAACCTAATTGTTGCAAATATAGTACTCATAATGGCATACAACTTTGGCCCTTGACCCTGCACATAACTTCCAGAAGGATACCTGTGAGTGAATGCTGTTGTTCTAATGAAAAATTCTCCTCCCTGCATACCAGCTGAACAAGATTTTAGTAATTAGTTCTTACTGTCCCTCTAAAACATGAATAGTATGGCTATTAATTATAAAGTTCACTGATTCTATTTTGCTCTTATAAAAATGCTGGTGTATTTTCCAGCTGGAAACTTAAGGTAATGCGCAGTAAAAAAAGAAACACTCTTGGTAGAAGAGTGGTAGAATATGTATTTTGTAAAAAGACCCAGGTTCAAACTCCTGAGCCTTCAGTTTAAGGATGCAGATAGCACATGATCAGGAGGAGTCTGGTAGTAACATTTCGAACTAACACATTTTATTAAAAGGCATAGGTTTTCATGGGCTGCAGTCACAAAAGGCAGACTCCTCCAGATTTTTTTGCCACAGTAGAAGACATGGCTCTCTTCCTATAATATCTACAACAAGCTAGCACATGACGGATTTTTTAAATTGGAGAACTTGAAAGGTGCTGCCAGTGTCAACAACCAACCTAATGAAACAAACCATTTGATCTGGGACAAGGCAACATCTTCTCTTCTTACATTAGAGCCATACAATCAGTTCCTTATTCAGGTACTAAGCAGTTTGTATGTTCTAAGCCAGGGGTGTCAAACTCACGGCCCGCGGGCTGGATGCGTCACGTGCTGGCCCCGCCCCCGCCTGGTTTAGCAAAGGGGGGAAGTCCCAATACATCACGTGATGCCGCAGTGACGATGCGAGTTTGACACCCCTGTTCTAAGCCATGTTTTGTTTAACCACTGTTTACTGAATAAACCACAGTTGTTGAATTTACATACTGTTTTATGTCTTTATGTGAATCCAACCACTGATTACAGGTAGTCCTCAACTTACAACAGTTCACTTAGTGACCGTTCAAAGAAGTTACAATGGCACTGAAAAAAGTGACTTATGACGGCTTTTCACACTTACAACAATTGTAGCATCTCCTCGGTCACGTGATCAAAATTTGGATGTTTGGCAATTGATTCATATTTATGACAGTTGCAGTGTCCAGGGGTCATATGATCAGCTTTTATGATCTTCTGACAAGCAAAGTCAATGGGGAAGCCAGATTCACTTAACGTTATTAATTTAACAACTGCAATGATTAACAACTTAACAACTGTGGCAAGAAAGGTCGTAAAATGGGACAAAACTCCCATAACAAATGTTTCACTTAGCAACATAAATTTTGGGCTCAATTGTGGTCGTAAGTCAAGGACCAAGAACTGTTTACCATTAACTATTAATGGTTCCTCAATAACATCTCCCAAATGTTTTTCACATTTTCCAATTGTTCTTTTGTGAAGTATTCCAGTTTCCTAAAAATGCTGAAATTTTACCTTGCGAGGATGCATATGGTTCTGGGTAGTGTCCATTGTAGTGTAACTGAGGTGGTGGAGGCATCATATAAGGCTGTGGTTTGGGCTGCTTGAAGTAAGCAAACATAGATAACCATTAGAAAGAAACCTTATTCCAGTTCTAACATCCGCATGCACTTTAAGTCTGAGCACAAGAATATCAATTCTGATAATTATAATTAAAAAGTACAAGAAAGTTTTACAGAGATGAAGGAGCCGGTACATATCAGAGCTCCTAGCCTGTAAAAGAAAACTGAATCAGGATATCTGTACAACCAAATATAGAAATATGAATTTGATATAAAATATACTGCAGCACCTTTCACTCCAGTTGATTTCACCCAGAGTCATTGGATACAAGATGGGCGGTCAATACTTTTTATAAATAAATAATAAATATACATTAACTAATTCAGGTTATTATTGTGGATTTGCTCTGCTGTGAAAAACCTGGATTAGTCAACAAAATCAGTACATTAGCAGTGTCCTTAAGCCTGCATTGCCAAGAAAGCCTAATTCAAGATTGGCTGGATAATGACTCACAATTAAGTGTGATTTCAGGAAGTGGACATGATTTGCTTCCCAGAAAAAGCAGCTTATAGGAACCCAATGCATTGTTGTAAAAAATATTAAGATATATTGAAGAGGATTTTTCAAAAAAGAAGAGAATAATACCAGTTTATTCTTTAGATTTTCTTCAGCATTTACAGATTTACAATGGAAATTTATTAATTTATAAGTTAGATATTTGCTAAATTCTTAGCTTCACTAATATAAGTGATGACACTTGAAAATATATTAAAGAGATTGTGAAATATTAGCAAATTTTATATATTTTTCCTATCCCATTGAAGCAATATTATATTGTCAGCAGAATGGATTGCCTACTTAAGTCTCTCAAAATGTTTAGTCCTGCGTGTTCGTTAGTCGGAGCCTTGACATTGTGGTTAAATCTAAATTATCCAGGTGAATATGAAATCTTGAAAGAACCTAGCGTTCAGTTTTCTGCTTCTCCTTTAACTTAGTACTGTATGTAGTTTTGAGCAAAATCTTTTTAAGCAGTGAGAAAATAATTGAAAAGTGTTTGGGTATATTACCATTTCAGTACACAGGCAGAGGAATATGCATATACTTAAGCTAAAGTGTGTAGTACTAAAATATTGTGTGATATGCTTAGCATTTATAACAGAGGATACTGTTACAACATTTAGCATTCATCTAATTTATTGCCAGATTTTATTATAATCTCTCAATGTACTTCATTGGAGTAACTGACCAACTATGGTTATCAACAGGTTAAATTCAAGGAATAAGGAAGAGCTCAGGTATGGCGTGCTTACCAGAGACAACCTGGAGGATGATCGCCTTCTAACTGGATTCACTGTCACTGTCTGAGCTTGTCTACAAAACATAATGACATAACACATATTTTGTAGTGACATCAATCACAGTGGAGTCCTATTCATGCATATTCATAGATTTCAGTATGCTTAGTGGGAATAAGCGTCTTTAGGACAGTAGTTTGCAACAATTCAAATTCATAAAATGATTCTTCTTCCAAAGAGCCACTTGCCATCACATTACATATTGTATGTAGCTTTAATCATCCACAGCTGGAAGCGTATTGCATCAGATCAAAATAATGTATGTTAGTATAAGCATCTCCTCCAGTGGCAGTCAAAAAGACTATGAATATTCATCAGATAACACAGCAATATTTCATTCGTTCGTATTAGACTACCAGGGGGAAGACCATTTAAATTTTCAGAAATGCAACACACTATGAAAAAATGATATATAAAACAATATTGTCACCTTATTGGATAGATGGGTGGTATAAAAATAAAGAAATAAAGAAATAAATAATAAATATTGCTTAGCCATCAGCAGAGTTTACCTACCTGAACTGTAGCCAGGGGTGGGTTCCAGATTTTCCTACTGTTGGTTCGCTCAGGGACATGCCGCGCGGGCGGGTCGCAGGTGCACGCGGGTGGGTCACGGGTGCGCGCACACACGCAGTACAAACAAAAAGGTTCTGCGCATGCGCAGAAGCAAAAAACAAGATGGCGGTGCCAAGAGAACCGGCTCGGGGGCATGGCAGGCCGGGGTCACTGCCGGTTCTAGCAACCCAGGCCGCCACGTTACTAACGGTTCTATAGAGCCAGTCTGAACCGGTAGGAACCCACCTCTGACTGTAGCTAATTCAGTTACAACCTAACTACAAGTTATGTGATTAAACATAACCAGTGAATTTCAAAGCAAACTTCAAAATAATCTTCCTCTTTTCCTTGTTCGTTGATAGATGGGGAAGGGAGGTTTATTTTTTATTTATTTTTTTCAATTCACAATGCTATGTGTAGTTTTATCAAACAGTGAACAGGACATACTGGCAAACATGTACAGAGCAGCATGCATGGCTAGATATGATACCCACTTTTCAAGAAAGCCATGCCTGCATTGATTGACACACCATAGCCCAGAGAAATCGAATCTACATAGACTACACATGGACCAATCTATTACTAATATATAGTAAGCTATATACCGGTATGAATTTCATATAATGCTCCATATAGCCTGTTATAGCATTTGAAAAATAAAACGTCACTCTAAAACCTGTGATTTAAGCAAACAAAAATAGCAGGTATCATCTTTTAAGATTTTTACGCCATTAATTTCAATGTGTTTTTCTCTATAAAAAAATCCAAGGAGGAGGAGGAGGAGATACATGCTTTTTTATTAGCAGTGCTCAAACTCATTACCTGGAAGGAAACTAGATCAATGTTCAAATGTGAAACATAGTTTTATTATTAAGGCAGGCGAAACATGCACTCCCAAGTTCAACTTACAGTCACTCACCTTTACTCAGAGCCCTGGAAAATAGCCACCCTCATATTTGCTCTACACACACATTCATCCACACTTATATCCATCCACATTTACCCACGTCCTTCTCAACTAGGCTGGCAGGCACTAGCCAGAGAGTCAGAAGCCACCAAGTCTGGATGCAAAGACAACTCAAAGAATGGGAGGGCTTCAGGATCCCTTTTATCCCCCTTGAGTTGACAAGACTGGCAGATACTCTTGCCTTGTTAATTTACAAGTCTGGTACAGTGGTGGGATTCTAATTTTTTTACTACCAGTTCTGTGGGTGTGGCTTGATGGGTGTGGCATGGCTTGATGGGCGTGGCAGGGGAAGGATACTGTAAAATCTCCATTCCCTCCCCACTCCAGGGGAAGGTTACTGCAAAATCCCCATTTCCTCCTGATCAGCTGGGACTCGGGAGGCAGAGAATAGATGGGGGCAGGGCCAGTCAGAGGTGGTATTTACCGGTTCTCCGAACTACTCAAAATTTCCGCTACCAGTTCTCCAGAACTGGTCAGAACCCGCTGAATACCACCTCTGGTCTGGTTTGTGTTGATGGGATTTGGGGAAGGGTTTTCAATGTGCTCAGGCCCAGCTTCTTTTGTCTGGTTCAGGTGATATTTTTCCTTTGTTTCCTTAACAGCTTAGTTCCTTCTTACCTACCTCCTTTAAGGAATCTTTCAGACAAAGATTCCTGGCGATTGTGCACCCTGCTTACATGCCTCCAAATCTTTAGGCACGGCAGCTTCAACCTAGTCTCACACAGTGATTGACTATCAGTTGGTTTCTCTCCCTTCCTCCAGAGATATGCAAGTTGCTAACATTGTGTACAATATGTACTAGTAGTAGAATATGCGGATGGGGTCTGTGAAAATTATATAGATTGTTTTAAGGCAGTAAATCATGGTTAAGATGTAGTTTATTTGTTGTCTAACTTATAGCAAGTATACTTTAGCAAGGCTCATTTTTGTGGCTTATGGTTTCTTTTTGTGCCATTCCCAAACATCTAACCAGTCCAAAGAGATGCATGACAAGTGCCATTAAAAAGAAAAGAACATGCCAGGAATTGAAAATAAGAGCTATGGTTGTTCACCTAAAACCTACTGGTCTTGTTTATAGATCATTCATACCATGGCTAAAATTGATTATAGCTCAAGATATGTGGATGGATGCATTCTAACTGAAATTATGGCTTTTGAACTTTCTCTGACTCAGCTCTGTTCTTACATACAAAAGGAGCAATATGTTGTTAAGGGCTCCCCCAAATAATTTCTTTTTGCATATCTTGTACTCCGTATTAATTGGCCTTGTGACAGAAATCATTGGCTTATCAACAATGTCCTAATGTTTACCTATTCTTGTAAACACCAACCTAACATATTTATTCTGAAACAAAATGACAAATCTTACATACCCACACCCACATTCTTCATATGTGTAGGGCACAGACAGATAGGGAGATGGTATATTTATTGGAAATCAAGGTCCAGAGGGATGGCTCCTTTAAACCACATCACTGTGGGTGCACAAGTAAATATGGGAGCACTATAAATACTAGACATGCAAAGTGTGCAGGAGGCAAGAAGAAAGATTTTGTGTTTTGGCTCACCCTTTGGGCAGAGAAGGACGAGAAAGAATTGGAAAGCGTGGAAAGGCAAGAATGAGGAAAGATTTCTGAGAGCCTTCCTCAGGCGAAGAATCTGGGGAGTCTCTAAAGACAAGGTACATGCAGACAAAACAGAGGCAATGAAATAGCTCATTAAGAAAATGGATGTTGGCTATAAACAAATGTGACATCATAACAGGTTTTTAAGTTGGTTTCTTAAGGGTAACATCTCTCCTTGGTTAAGACCCAACTCTTCTTAGGCAGCAAACGTAAGCTTGTTTTTACAGAAGAAGGGTTCTGTTAGATAGCTATGGGAACCCATGTTCTCTGATTTTAACCACTAGGCCTGAGTTAAAAGGAAAAGAATGATTACTGCTATTTTAAAATGTGAACTCCTAATTTACATGAAAGGTATAAAAAACTCCCTTGAGCTGAACAACTCCTGGTGACTTAATGGACATGTTTATATAGTTTTCCTGATAACAATACAGAACTATTTTGCATCCTCGTAGCTAGAAAAAAAAAGTCAGCTGTGTAGATTAAGCAAACCAGGAGACAAAAACATCTATAAAATAATTCAAGTACTGTACATGCTTAAATCCCAACTCCAACATTAGGCTGAAAAGAGCTTTATTTGCTTACACATTTATTCTGAGAAGCAAACCTGAGTACATCTAACATATTAAGATTTTATGAATCCTGTTCATGATCTGAAGCTCAGCATCATCTTTCATTAACAATTTTCTTTTTTTCATAATTAACATTGAACATTGATTACATACAAAATAGAGTGACTATATGCAACTAGAGTAAAAGCAACCCCACAGTCTCATTTTGCAGCCCTCAGACTGTCAAGGATCAACACTGAAATTCTGGCAATTTTGGCTAGTACAATTAATCCTCCTTCTCTTTCTTTTACACTTTATGGTTTAAAATAGATGAATCCCCTCTCTCTGCAAAAGCTTTAAAATGTTTCTAAAAGGAAAGTGCAAAAAAATGGAAAAAGATAGCTAAAGACTATGAAGTTATGGTTTTCTGGAACTAAGAAGTTTTGCAAAAGTGCTTGATTATTTATAATATGGAGAGTTTTAGGTCATAGAAGGAAAAGTACTATAATAGGCATCACATCTATTAACATGGCTCTCCCCATAGCTCCATTTCCATTTCTTGGCTATTCTTTGAAGCAGACTTCCTTCTTCTTTGTTTACATTTTTAAAAAATGAATTTCAAAAATGTACTTAGTGCTGGTATATTTTAACATGCCCATAATGTTTATTACAAACTGTTTCCAGGATATATATTACTGGCATTGGCATTCCACCATTGGCATTCCACAATGGCATTCCACCATTCCTTGTAAAACAATTCTTCACTACTTTGGCCTGTCATACAATTGATTTTATCGGAAACTTTATCAAATAACACTACAAACCAGATGTTATTATGCATCTATCCATTGAAGTGTTACCCTAACATATTCATTGTTTAAAAACAACAAATTTGACTGCCATAAATAAAAAACTTAATGAGGTTTTTTTTTTTACTTTGCAATGTTCTTATTCTGGCCCTCAAATATGTGTGGCAAACTTACATTTGGGAGTGAATTGAATCTTTTTTTTTTTTTTTGCTTATATAAGATGTTTCTTTAAACACATTCTTCCAAAAAGAAGATGTGTCCTAAAAAAATATTCTTCAAAAAAAAAGTAAAAAAGATTAACTTGATGGAGAAATGCAGGAATCATTATCTAGGCAAAAACAGCTGAAGTGTGTTTCTTTTTTAAAATCCAGAAGTACAAGATAACATCCAGATGTGACTTAGGCAGAAGCCTTCCTAATTCACTGAACTCTTTGGAACATAAAGAGAGACAATCTTGTTTCTACTTTTTTTCCCTCTGAAATTTCCAGACCTAGTCATATCCATCCTCATCCAAAAAGTCTTCCCTTTAGATTGATCCCTAGATTTTTAATAACTAATTTTTCCTTCCTAACCAATTCCCCCCTCCCTGTTCAGTCTTAGATCAAGAATGAATCAACAGAGTTATCAAGGGAACATCCCTTCCCAATATAAGTGGGGAAATATTTTCCTGCTCTCTGACCCCTCTTCTCCACCTAATAAAATATATATGTTTTAAAATATCAATTATACCTGAAATATATATTCTTAAGTCCTAATACAAGTTCAAGTTTCTTCTAGATCTTTAACTGGTCAATATAAAGAGTTTGTTTTGTTATTTTTTCCCTTTTGTTCTTGCATCTGTTTGAATCCTCCTTTGTCTTTTGTATCTGTATCTGCTTGTTTTGGTCTCCATGATTTTTCCTTTTACTCCTCATGGGGAGTCCTCTTCAAGTATGCCAGAGTTTCATTCATATCCTGAACAGTAGAAATTATCTCTACGTGGTTTCAAAAGTATAAGCTTGAATGCAAATTCCCATTTTTATCAACAATTCTGATAAAAGCTTGAATATAATTCTGTTTTGTAAGATAGTTTGGCTAGTGTCTTTAAAAAAACCTTCCCCAGTTTATTTTCTTACGCTGGTGGACTTCCTGAATAATTTTATCTCTGGTACATTCATTAAGAAGCACAATTGTAATAGTCTTTGGGTTTTTTTCAAAATTGCAAGCCTGGAGTTTTCACCTCTATATCCTATGTTATTTTCAGACAAATATACATCTGGGAAAGGATCATTAAGTATGTTACTATATAATCTAATTCTCAGCTGTCCCTAATGCCTCTACTTTAGAAGTTATTTTGTCTGATGCAATCTTCTGCAGAGATATTCTACAATAATCTGCCAGAGATATTTTAAAATCCATTGGTTCTTTCATGTACATTTTGATCCTTTTAGTTTATTGAAAAGCACCTGTCCTGAACACTTTATTTTTTTTACTTCTTCTAGAAGAGAATTCTATATAGATAGGCAGTTGATCATGGTGGGCTAAGGGACCAGCAAAGCTTTCAGTATGTCATCTCTTACAGAGGCTAAGCCATGCTCTAGAAAAAGGCATTTTTGTTCTGAAATTAGGCTGTCTGAAAGAAAGCTGTCTGCTAATGTGTTAAACAAGTAAAAACACAAATTCAAATTCTATACTGATTCAACTGTCTACCTTCTGCCTAGCCCTGATCTAAGGCAAATATGTTGCCAGTACTGTATGTCCTTTTCCCCAAAGAAGGCAAGCTAATATCTTTTCATCCATGTTAGTCTCTGAAGTGGTAAAGAAGTCAGAGAGTAAGAATGTTCTCACCCAAAATGCACTATACTTGGTTCTTCTTCATAAAAGACATAACATGAAGAATGGATCAGCACCATGATCCATCATTCTCTTTAAATCTATCAAGGGCTTGCTAGAAGTATGACAATACAGAATGTGGCTATTAAAATGGTACACAAACTGTCAACTGGGAAACAGATACTGCTTGGTGATTATCTTCTGATTTCATTAATTTAATACATATGTTCATTTAGAAATCTAAGTACTGTATCTTTGGAGCTGATGGAATTTATTTCCAATGACAGAATAACAGAGTTGTAAGGGACCTTGGAGGTCTTCTAGTCCAACCCCCTGCTCAGGTACGAAACCTTATACCATTTCAGACAAATGGTTGTCCAATCTCTTCTTAAAAACGTCCAGTGTTAGAGCATTCACAACACGTGACATTTCTTTCAATTGTATTTTTGAATTCTGAGATTCTAGGAAAGCCATCTGATAATCTTATAGGCATCTCAATGCTTATAGATGTTATAAGTATTGAGATGCCTATAAGATATATAATACTGTATAGCACTGCAAATTCATACACTAGTTCTTCTACAATAGTTCTAGAATGTGCTAGTAATATTTTCTCACAGTTCAATCCATTTAGTCAGAGCCTGCAGCAAGAAAACCTCTTTCACCATACACGGCTGCTTATATGAATGCTGAAAGCAAAATGTCTAAGATAATTAAGTCCCAGCATCAGGAATATGCTTTCAAAAAGAAAGTAAGTTAACTATTTATAAAAATCAAATGCAGTTAAGAAGCTAAAAGATATGGTACTTACAGGCTACATTTATTTAATCTGTAAAATTTGTGTCTGGCCACACACATCCTCCACACATATTTTGCTGTTTCCATATCTTCCTGTCAAACAGAAAAGATACATGTGAAACAAAGCAGGTTCTTGGGTGGGCCCAGCATAAAGGTCATGCACAGCAGAGACAAGCAAAATCCCACCCGATACACAGGCCTGCCGTCTCTAGAGATGCTTTCTTTATGATCCCCACATATGAACAATCAAATGCAACAAGCTCAAAACCAATTCAAGTCATTTACCACAGGTAGAATACTATTATCGCAATGTAAGTTTATATTGGGCTTCCTCAGAATTCATTACAAAAGAGTTACTATATCTGTGAGAGTTACTTCACACACAGATAGGAATAATGGCTATCAAAACAGGAAACAGATGCAGATTCTTCTTCCTTTACAAAATAGGCATGTACTTTTTATCATATAAATGTAGGATTATGATAAATCACTTTTAAAAATGCAATGAAACTGATAAAATTGTAAAAAAAATATAAAAGATAGCAGTATTTCACTATCAATAATGCAATATTAGCTGAACACAGAGAGAAATAATAATAGCAAATCATGTTTTTCCATAACCAGACCTATCTGTTTTCTGGCAAGTACTTTATAAATAAAGAGAAAAAATAGACCAAGAGGTAGAAAAAATATGATGCTATATATATATCCGAATAAAGCAGAATTATTTATTATAAAAATCTGGCTTGGAATCATCCCCTTAAAAACGTACAGGCAGAGCCCTGGAGTTCTCCTGAGAGAGATGTAAATAAGTATATTATATTTTAATTCACTGAATGCTATGGTGACAAAGTGCAGAACATATGACAGGTATATGTATATGTATATTGGTAGGGAGAATACAGAGGCGCCCAGAGTCCCTTGGGAGTTGGGCAACATAGAAATACAAATAATAAATAAATAAATAAATAAATATATGAAGAGAATTGTTCCTGTCCAAATATGTTGGCTGCTAATAGATTATATAATTTATGCTAATATTTGCTCTAATAGCAAGATAATATAAAAATTAAGAGACCATCACCCTTCAGATACACAAACATTCTCTCCCACATACATACAGACTCATATATCATACACAGACATATCTATATATACTCTCATTTATAGAGAATCTGATTTCTTCCTCGTATCACAATTGTTTAAAATGTTTCAAAATAAAAACTCACAGTTTGGAACTGGATTGTCTCTTCTTTATTGGCTAATTCTAATGCAAAAAAAGATTTGTTGTGGGTCATATTAGCAATGTCATGCCACCTGCATATGAAAAGAGTAATGACAGAAACTTAAGCACCCATAACTTTCACACATTGTTGTAGTTCCCTGTGTAAAAAAAATATATTGATTTGCTATTATTACACATTTGCAGAAGTTGTTAGCTCCCTTCCATATTTCAACTTCAAAGCTATAATCATTCAGTTGCTTGCTTTTGCTTTAGTTTCCACACAAGGCATTGCAAAAGCTGAACAAACACCACCTGAGGTCAGGGACAAAGATCTTATACACCAGAGTCCTACATAATTACAAACAGGGAAGGAGGATCATCATTTGCTACCCTTCCATTTCTTCTGGTCAGCAAAATCTGGTCTGGCAAAATCCAAAGCTGGTGGCCTGAAACCAGAAGCAATGTACCACTGCCAACTACTTCTTCTACTGAGAAACAAGTGCCTCTGATTTACTACAATCTAAGGGTGGGAAAACTGATGTACGATTTGAATCTGGAGGCGGCTGCTGCTGCAAATACCATTTGAATCCTAGAGTTTGCAGTGGCTGATTTTATTTATTACTAAAGGCTTTTGTATTAGTAAATTTATTCTATCACCGCTGTGTTCTCAACTCTCTTTGTGAGCCTTTTAAGTTACGTATTGATGTGGGCAAAATAGAAATATGGGAGGAAAAAGCAGACAAGAGTTAGAAGACTTTGGATCTCAATCCTCCTGTCCAGCTGTGCTTGGAACCTTATCCCTTCTGTGTTCTTCCTGAGACTTTCCCAGGTAGGGATTTCCCAATTTCAGGAAGAGCTTCTCATTGAAGGCAGCTGATTTAAAGTCAAACTTACCCCTTGAATTTGGAACCCTATCTACTAACTTGGAAGGGGGAAACGAGCAATCACTTTCCATGATCAAAGGTTAAGAGATCGCACACTAAATAATCCTTACAGTGATTTCTGAAAGATAAACAAGAATTTCATAGCACAGATTAGACTCTGAAGAAGCAGGATAGGAAGAGTATTGGTGCTTTTGAACTTTAATGTTGGAGAAGATTTCTGAGAATACAGTGGACAGCAAAGGAAACAAACAAATTAACCCAGAGTTCTCACTTGAGACACAAATAATCAGGTCCAGGTTATCCTACTTCAGACACATTATGTGAAAAACTAGCTCTCTGGAGAAAGGCTCTAATGCTGGGAAAGGTGGAGGGAAAGAGAAGAGGACGATCAGCAGCAAGGCTGATAGACTCACTTACACTGGTGATGAGTGCATTGTTGAAAGACCTGAAATACCAGCTTAGGCACAGATTATTATGGAGGAAAACTATTTATGTGACTTGATGGCATGTCAATTAATCACAGCACAGGTCTCATTAGTTGTGTAACTACAGCTTTATATCCTGTATGGCTTTAGCACTGGCAATATGTTCTTACTTAGCTCTAATACCTAGAGATTGTTATGATTATGAAACATCACACTTCCCATCTTGCTTGGGGGGAAAAAACTCACCTAAATATTACAGGAGGCCGACCATTTTTATGCTTGACAAAAATTCCATCAAGACAAGCTCCAATGAATATGTCACTTCCTTGGCTATCCTAGATAATGAAAATGAAAAAAAAAATAAGTTGTTAATGTTAGTACAGCAACTATTCAGCCACAACTAGATAACAATTTAAATTATATTGCAAAAATGATATGCCAACATGTTAACCTGATTATCTAATCAAGAAGGGATCATTTGAGGATATTATTGAGGGCACTGCTTCCTAGAATAAGGAAATAGCTTTGTTTCCTTATACATGACTTATCCTAAAATTCCCTAAATAATTAATGCTTTCGACATTATTACAAAAATATTATTCTTATCAGTAATTTATCAAAGAGCAACATAAATAACATTAAATAAATGATTAACCAATCATCCTGCCAAATAATAAATAGAAAAATTAATTAAAAGGTAATTTTAAAAAGTAATATATGCAATCCCTGCAGGATTACACAAGCATTCTATAAACCAATTATTGGACACTTCAGATTGTACACTGTGCATGCCCAGAAATAGTAACTGCTGTTTTTGCATACCAAAACATTGGCCATCCTCCTAAGCGTAATACTGGAATGATATATCTTACCTGGGGATGCCTCTGCAATATGAAATCTAAAACACAGATCCCAGAGTTACTGTTATTTTCTATCTGCCAGACTGAATGGGTATATCTTTAATTGTCATCTGAATGAAGACAGTTGCCATCCATATTTCCCTTTGAAGAGACTTCCTTAATTGAGATACTACCACTGAAAAGATTCAGCACACTGTAAACCAAATCAGTTTGTGGGGCTACTGGGAAGTCTTCTGTAGTATGATTTTATAGCCTAAAATAAGCTCATGGTGGCCTAAGCTGGGGTAGCGCAGTGCTTAGAATGCAGAATTGAAGGCTAATTCTGCTGACTGCCAGCAGTTCAATTCTCAAGGTTGACTCAGCTTTCCATCCTTCTGAGGTCAGTAAAATGAGGATTGTTGGAGGCAGTATGCTAACTCTGTAAACCACCTAGAGAGGGCTGTAAAGCACTATGAAGCCGTATATAAGTGCTATTGCTAAGTGTTATTTTAATATTGGGGTTCTCAACTATTTGGATTTTACAGACTAATGTCAGCACCTCAAATACAACCATGGGACCTTCTGGCAATGAGTGCAATGTTTTCAGGACCAGTATTGTACAACCCCATTCACCAATCCATTTAGCAATCAGATACCTATGTTGTGTACCAACTGCAGCTTCCATATTGCCTTCAAAGATAGCCCAGAAATGGAAATTACAGTAATCTAAATTTGAAGTTATTAGAGGATAGAGGATAGATGACTGAGGCCAGACTACCCTAGTCCACAGAAGGGTTGTACCCTGCAACCAGCAAAAATTAGGCTCATCTTTTCATTACCACTGAGACCAATGATGCCTCTAGTGACAATTGGGAATTGAGATTAGTCCCCAAGCAATGAACCTATTCCTCAGAGGATAAGCTACCTATTCCAGAATAAGTCACCTACTTAATTCCTGGGCTTGAGGACACATTATCTAAGTTTAGCTTCAGTTTGTTTGCCCTCATACAGTACATGATTACTTTCAGGAAGATCCTGCACAGCTTCTTCTGTTAGTTGCACACCGATGACACCAAACTTTAATGTTTATCCATCTTTCCTAACCTTGGCAACTTCCAGATGTGTGTACCTAAACTCCCAGAATTCATATGAATGTCCATGTTGGCTGCAGAAACTTCAAATTGAGTCTACATATCTGGAAGTATGAGACTGGAAGACCAGTTTGGTCTAGTGATTAAGGAATCATGCTAGATTTTCAGTCCCACCTTAGGCATGAAAGCCAGATGGGTGACTTTGGACCAATCACTCTCTCTCTCAGTCCAAGTCACCTCACAGGGTTGCTATTGTGGGGAATATAGGAGGAAGAAGTATTAGGTATGTTTGATCAGTGATATCAAAGACCACTAAGATATTCAGAAGGTACAATAGCATTCCTCTATTGTCATCAATTAGGGCAATCCTGACTATTTCTGCACTATAATCAGATCTAAAGCAGATTGAAATTAGAATTGTTTCCTTCTAAAAGAAAATATTCATGAAGATGAATATTTTAAAATAGCAATTATTATGAAGCTCAGTATAACATAAACTCTAGTCTCTGTAACCCAGTGGTTCCCAACCTTTTTTTGGCCATGCCCCATCTAAGCATCTCTAAAATCCTGATGCCCCCCCCCCATATAATTCTTACTATTCAAAAAGTGAACTCCTACTCACGCGGAGGAAGCCTAAAAGGCCATTAACTTGGTTTAAACAAGGTTCCAATTGCCCCCATTAAAAATCAAATTGCCCCCCTGTGGGCATGGGCCCCACATTGGGAACCACTGCTGTAACCCCATTGCTCAGAATCTGAGTTATTGATGTCAATGTACTGAATTCATTTTGTTTATATATTTGAAATCCTGCCTTTTAGGTTAACTAGATATAGAATATAATTTTTATGTATTACAAGACTATGCTTGCTATATTTATTGGTTAACGTAAAATCCAGAATATTTTCAGTGTAAATTTTTGCATTCTAAATAGAAATTCCAATCCTATTTCTGGATTGACATCTGGGTATTTCTGCTAAAGATTTTAACAGATACATTATCAGTGTTATAACAAGATGAAAGTATACTTTTTAAAAGAAAATTAAAAATGCAACAGAGAAATAAATTATCATATTTGTGCAACATTGACTGGCAGAGGCCTTCAGTAAAGTTAACTTTTACCTTAGCAGGGTAAGTCTCTTCACCATAACCTTCCATTCTCTCAACTTCTTGCATATATAACATCTCTGCATCGGGTGGTGTGAGGCCCCTTCAAAAGAAGGAAAGAAAAAAACTTAATTGGCTAGTTTCTTGGAACACTTAGTTTCTGTCTGTATCAGCAATACTTTTTGGAAGGGTATATCACTTTAAGTTTACATAAATACATTGCTTCAAAAATGTGATTTTTCTCTAACACAATAAAACTGTTCAGCAAAGACTCAGATGTATATGTACACACACACATGAACACACACACACACACACCATATCTTATGAACTCAGACTGAGTTCTTTTATGATTCAATGTATTCTGAAAATTCAAAAAATTAAGCCGATTCAGTAATCAGCTTAAATAAGTTTGGTGATTTGCTTCATATAAACACACTAACCTACAAACAAGGAAATCACAATAGTGTTTTATTTAAATCCAACCATAAAACAACACACAAAATACAAAAGATTACAAGGAGCAAAAATGATATTTGTATTTTCAGGTCTCTTGCAAATCGATCATAAGCAGAATTTAGTAGATCTATTGCAGATTCCAAACATGGGGGCCAATGCAAAGAACATGTTGGGCCTCTAAATACTGTAGTTAAGGCTTCTAAGGCATCCATGCTCCATATTCAAACAGTTTGTAAGTATATTAATATTATTATAGCAAAACTGTTTCCCTTTAAACCACAGTTGATTATCACTATTTATCATGACTTTCTGATCAATGGAAGCTAGTATTAAATTTTTACAACTATTAATAAACAGGGGTTTTCAGTAGCCTAAGAGCCACATCAAGCAGGGCAACGATGCTGAAAAGATGAAATACCTTTTTTCCCCCCTACATTCATTTGTCCGGATCACATCTTAAAATACATGTAAAACCTACTGTAAGCTTACAGTGTTTTTGATGTAGCTATTACTTCAAAAGAATGATAAATAGATTCACCAGATTTCAATCACTGGGCCAGAAGAAGGACTTTGTGCTAACAAAGCTGATTTCTGTTAACATAGGAACTAAATTTCTCATCATCAATCCTAATTTAAACAATTCCCTATTTTATAGCAACAATTCAGTATGCAATCATTTGACAACTTTCAGACTTGAAGCAATGTCATAAATTCAGAACCAATACCTATATTTTTGGTGGAGTAATGCCACTTTCTGAGTTGCCTCTTCTAACATCTTCTCATCTTGCAACCAGCCCTTAAAAATGGAAAACAAAGCAATGTGCTTATTCCTCTATCCAACGTTGACATTCTAAACTCCTTTTGTTGTAAGATATTAATTAAAAGTATGAACATATACTACTCCATCTCCCTCTCTTTCAGTTGTTTATATATGTATGTCATCAAACCAATACTCATAGCAACTTATATAAGATCAATAATTAAAACATTCACAGTAAATAACTTAGTTGAAATATCCACAGAAAACAAATAAACTATTCATGGTAACCATACAAACAATAATATTTAATCTGACTTGTATAAACATGCACAAAATTATAAATTTATAACCATTGTTTGAAATCAGAGAAACCTAATCATTTTTTATTTTCCCATTCTGATATTTAAAGGAATTCAGATGGGATCCATATTGAATAGTTTGATCTGTGCTAATCTATCTTTCACATTTCAAATGTCTCAAGTCACGGATTTTTTTTTGGAAAGATTTTTTATATATATTGCAAGCTAGATGTACGTTAGTCCTCGACTTACAACAGTTTGTTTAGTGAATATTTGAATTTACAAGAAAGTGATTTATGATTGTTTTTTACACTAACAACCATTATAGCATCCCAATGGTCATGATTCACTTAACAACCATGTTATTAGCTTAACAAATGTGGCAAGAAATGTCATAAAATGGACACAATTCACTTAATAACTGTCTTGCTTAGTAACAGAAATGTTGGGATCAATTGTGGTCATAAGTCGAGGACTACCTGTAACAGCATGCAGGACTGATTTTATTTGTTTAAATCTGTCTTTTAAATATCTCCGAACATGAGAGAAAGGCAAGAGAAACTTGACCATCCTTACCACAGGAAACAAGGCAAATCTCTGTAGAAATTCTTGTGATTCATATTGGTCATAATCCCCAAAATCAGCTGAAGAATTCAAACAAAACAGGCAGAAATGAAATACTTAACACACAATTCTGTTGGAAAGTAATTGTTAATAACGAAGCATTATTTGAGAGATGAGCAACAGGCCACAAATAATTATTGCATGCATAGATAAAATTCCTATCCAAACTCCCAGAAGTCATATAAACAACACAAATGGATATATTACAACTTCCTGTTTTCTTATCTAGAAACAGAAGTGTAGAAAGCTAAATTATTTCATGATATACACATGCAATTAAGTAATTATTACTGAATCACTATGATTTGAGAGTCACCTGGGGTAAATTTTGGCAGAATGTTTGTCACATAAATTATTGTGATGCATTTCTTCTATCACTCTGACAAAATAATTACTTAATTAACATTCTATATAGCACAATATTATTGCTCTGAGCATGTAAAGTATAACAGAAAATAAAATGAACATTCATATCTTCCCATTCCCATGCCAACAATTCATCTTTTTTCTGCCAATCTCTTCTATAATATATAACATCCATGCAAAAATATTACTGATTAATAGGAATCTTCATACATCCAACATTTAAAAGATCATGCCGTTCTCAAACTATAGCCCACTGACTCACAGCAGAGATAACCACTAGATCAGCGGTTCTCAACCTGTGGGTCGTGACCCCTTTGGGGGTCGAACGACCATTTCACAGGGGTCGCCACGCGCATTAGCCCGCCATCTTGGTGCCACCGTCACTTGCACGGGTGAAATGCTCCTGGTTCAGCAGTGCCTGCGGGTCGCCGGACAGCCGGTAGCTACAGAAGCGGGAGACTTCACCCACCCGCATGGACGCCGCCATTTGGGTTCTTTTACCCTCTGCGCATGCGCAGAATGCTTTGCGCATGCGCAGAGCGGGGGGGGGGGGGCGGGGTGGGGGTCGCGGGGGGGGGAGGGGGGTTGGGGCACGGCGGCGGGGGGGCGCGGCATTAGAAAGGTTGAGAACCACTGCACTAGATGGTAGCAAAGAGATACAAAAAGAATTCTATAATCTGACACCTAGTGGTCATCAAGAGTTTTGCAGACCAGATGGGATATGTCTTATTTATTTATTCACTCAGCGGTTTTTGCTGCTTCAGTCAAGTAAATCTAAGCATCCTACAAAACTATATAACAACAAAAAAAAAAAACCATACATAAACATGTATATTTAACTCAATAATAATAACAAAAGAACAATAAAGAATGCCCACAAGTACTCCAGATAAATACTTTTATCTATATTCTCCAAAACCTTAAGGAACCACTTTTTCATAAGTTTTCTAAAAGTAAGGAAGCTGATCTTATTTCTTGAAAAAAATGGTTCCACAGGTCTGGCAGAGAATGACTGCTTCCAATTCTCCTGCTGTGATTCATGAGGAGGGAACTCTTAGCAAGCTTTCTCAACCTGCATATCTTGGAATGGGCAAATTCTGCCTGCAGGAAGCAGTCTCAATAATGCCCAATTCCTGTCTTGCATAGGAAAGTATAACTTATAAGTTATAACCAGCCCCTAAACTGCAGTAAGAAACAAATTGGCAACTAGTAGAGGACCCATAATGTTGGTATTATATGATTATGTTGGGGCATTCCTATTAGTACAAAGACAGCTGCATTCTGTACCATCTGAAGTTTCCAGGTAGTCTTCAAGAGTAGTACCATATACAGGTAATCCTCGACTTACAACAGTTCATTTAGTGACTGTTCAAAATTAAAACGGCACTGAAAAAAGTGACTTAAGATCATTTTTCACACTTACAACCGTTGCAGCATCCCCATGGTCACAGGATCAAAACTCAAAAGCTTGTCAACTGGTTCATATTTATGACACTTGCAGCGTCCCAGGCTCATGTGACCAGCTTTTGTGACCTTCTGGCACTGTCATTCAAGCAGTGATACAAATCCCTTCCTCCTAAATAAGCTAAACATGATTGCAAGTGTGGAAATTACCTTGAACAGCTAAGCCAGCAAGATGAATTGCTTGTTCAAACGTGCAAGGTATGTTTCCTTCCAAGATGTCTTTCTTTAGTTGTAGGTAATACTGGTATCTATAGGGAAAAATGTTTTTTCACATGCCTCCGATTCATGAAAATATAGCATATAGTCAAAAACATTCTGTGATGTATATGTACATAGTATGCCTATACAAAGATGCCTCTACTTCTCAGCTATCAACAATTTAGATTGTAAGCAAATTGGGGCCTGAAATTATCTGTTTTGCTGATATGATTCTATGGAACAAGAAGTATGTATAACACTTTCAACATATGGGAAAAAACAGGGTATATAAATAAAATAATATTATATAAGCTGATATATGCATATGATATGATATATGGTAGGCCAGACATTGTAATTTGAATAGAGGAGTATATGCAGAAAGTTCCAGATTCAGTCCATGGTTTTTCCATTTAAAAAAATCAAGCAGCAGACAATAAGAAAAATCAGTATGTGAGACTCCAGAGAACTGCTGACTGTCCAAGTTAGTAATTTTGGAATCAGCAGCGTGACTTTGCAGAAGCCAACTTCCCTTGTATCTAAAACAAGTGGAGCTATTAAGGTAATGATCCCCATCTGATATTAACTCCTTAACTCACATACAAGAATCTCAGTGCAGCAATTTTTTTCTCTACTCGTATATCCTCACTTGTCCACATATTCCTTTTTCTGATGTCATTACACTGCTACTAACTTACAAATTAGCCTACATTACCATTTCTTTCTTTCTACTTCCATTTTTAAGCCTTATCTAATTCCATCCTTCATTATTTATCCCTTGGAGAAGCAGCATCACTTAAATCCCTTAGTATACTATTAAATTCTTCCGACAGATTCAGATTTCATGTCTGAGCTTGAACTTGGTAAAGAAAATAGTCTTTGATACATATGGCCTCCTATTCTATAAACTTGTTATATAATCTAAACTGGTAAAGGATGACCCAGATTTGATGCTGAAATCTCTTCAACATACAGTGTGTTAGTAAGAAAAAGTAATAACTCCTATAGATTTGGTTACTTGTATCATATTTACTAGCAACTAGACAATTCATGGCCTGTTGCGTAATCCTTCAGAGATATTTACTAATTTATTCATGCATCCCTAACCCTCATGCCCTCGTTCACACCCACACACAACTTCTCTAACTCGCACCGTACTACTGTGCAACATTCCCAAGCAACAGGGCACCTTTTATACACCTCACTCAACCTCCCCAAACCATGCTGTCTCTTGCATATCTTCCCCAACCTATATGGCACCTCTTACACACCCCAGAATATACTTCCCAAGTTGAATGGCACTTTTCACACACCCTCTCTGACCCGCATAGTGATGCACCTCCGTGCATCCACTCACTCCCTTCCCTACCTGGCAGCAGCCACTTACTTATCTGCTGGCCTAGAACTTCAGATGACCTGCCAGCTTCCCCATAAGCCTTTCTTTTGAAAAGCTAGCAGGGAGCACTGGAAATAACACTATGGCATGGCAGTGCTAAAGCAGCCACAACTTTTCCAAATTTCAATCCCACAGGAATAATGGGTCCCAGATTTTTTAAACATTCTGTAATTTAGCCCATTTGAAACACCTTGATTCAAACATTGCTGCCTGATGCCACTGTGTTTCACCCAATTGAAAGTTACAAACAGACATAAATGTTTTAGTAGTATATAGATAATTTCCTACAAACAGTGATCATCTCTCCCATTGATCAGTAGGAATAGCGGCCCACTTCTCCATGGTAAATTGCTTCAATTCAATCACACTTCCAAGATTTTTTAGCGTGAACTGTGTGCACATCAAATCACATGATGGATGACTATGCTTCCCAAGTTGAATGGCACTTCAACAAATAGAGACTTCAAATGTTGGTACTGTTTGTTAACTCAGATCAACTCCCTTTCTCCTTTTATGAAAGGAGCATCCATGAAATTGATAATGTTCAGTGACAAAGTTACACAAAACAACAAAATTAAAAAAAACAGTCAAATGCTTGTTCACGTTCAATATTTGACA
The DNA here is from genome assembly GCA_003457575.1 of Thermophis baileyi. NCBI lineage: Eukaryota > Metazoa > Chordata > Lepidosauria > Squamata > Dipsadidae > Thermophis > Thermophis baileyi. The sequence goes on along the minus strand of QLTV01001802.1, from coordinate 1,157,613 downwards.
CCTCTAAGTAAATCTGACTCTGGATTCTTAAGTTGTCCCATGCAGTGTAAACCAGTGCTTCCCAAATGGTGCCATCCCAGTGTATTTTCTCCTATTTTCTAGGATAAAAAACCAACTAAGAACTTCAAAATCAAATCTGAGACTTCACTCAGCAGCTTAGTAGGGTAACAGCTTTTATTACCTACCAAAGGAAATCTACTTGTGTTTGTCTGAGCTAAAATCCACTCTCCATGAAAGAAATAACATATTAATCAGAAAGATTTTTGTTCAGATCCAGGAGGACTAATCCATAGTAAAGATATATGGAAGCAACTGGTATCAGATTCAATAGGGTCATGTAAAATTTAATTATTTTATATTTAGAATTATTCTATGCAAGCTTACAAGATTCACCTGGTAATTTCCTGCTGAAGTTGAGAGACAGAAGGCACATAAAACACCACACCAAAGAATACAGTTGGCTCCAATGCATATTTATCCAGTTGCTTTTTGAGAGGCTTATCCAAGTCTATCCACCTGCGCTGGTTCTGCTTGTTGAAATACCAAAGGCTAAAATAGGTAATCTAAAAAGAAAATATGAAAAGGAACCGTGTTACATGTTAAAAAAAATAAAAGAAGGTATATCACAAATAATAGAAATTGTCCTTTTAATCCTTTATATACAATAAACAAGTCTAAGAAATCAGCATAGAATAATATATATCTTTAATTCATGTTTACATATGCAGCATGATCATCATGTAAAACAAATCAGCTCAAACACAGATCTTTATCATTTGAAAAAAGTCCCTTTAAAAAAAATCCTTGTCTTTACAAAATAGACATGGTATATACTCATTTCTCTCTATAGCAATCTAGAACTATAAAGGAAAAAGTATCAATTTTGGATGCTTAGATAATTCATAGGAGTTTCCACATGAATAAAATATGCTCTCTCCGGTACACATGCATAGCTGCAATTGTATGTTTTGCTTCAGGTGCTCTAATTGCATTTAAGAATCCTGCAGTGTGAAGTATATTAAAAGGCAATAACATTTTAATCATGTCTAAACAAACTGCTAACATTAGCAGAAGACATATACCAGTCCTACAGAAAGCTGACATAACTCTAGAAATATTTTAAGCATGCAAGAATAATCCTGTTGTAAGGTTTCTTAATTTTAACAAGTTACTCTTCATTCAATTTCCAGGAAGTAAATCAACCCTAGACAGATTTTTACATAATTATATTCCATTAATTACAATTTTTCTTATCTGCTCAACAAATGGCATAGATGTTCAGTCTAAGAATACTGGTGGTGGGAATGCTTAACAATGGATTGAACTAGTACAAAATACATGAACACAGGAAAAAACAATGTGGAAAAGCTAGTAGTACAATGTTATTTATTCCTTAAGGAAATATGTCAAAATAACAGAATAACAGAGTTAGAAGGGACCATGGAGGTCTTCTAGTCCAACCTTCTCCTTAATCAGGAAACCCTATACCACTTCAGACAATTGGTTGTCCAATCTCTTTTTTAAAGCCGCCAGTGTTGGAGCACCCACAATTTCTGGAGGCAAGTCATTAATTGTTCTGTCAAAAAATTTCTTCTTAGTTCTAGGTCTTTCAAAACCAAGAATAAATGTATATAATACTTCGAAAATTAGGCATGATTCTTAGCATTCTGCTAATCTGTCAAATTAATGAATATTTTGCATAAAGAACTTCACCAGCCAGTATACTTAAATCCTGTTGAAATGAATTCACAATTTAACCAAACCTAAAATGGGCAAAACATTATACCACAGCTATGTATAATGTACATGAGGTAACAATTACCTCATGTAAATCACCACCTCATTGCCAGTAATATGATTGTATAACTTCAGGTGTTCTAATTGACATGAATCTTCCTCCTCCAAAAAAGAAAGTACATGAAAAATCCTCTTGCCTCATGACACTAACAGCTAGTTTGTTATCAAGATCTGTGTGAAATCCTTCTTCCACTTCAGAACTTTCTATAGACATAAGTAGTTCAGTAATGAGTGTGAAGGGATTAAGGTTTATGGCTCTCCACTTAATGCTGAAACTATAACTGTGTAAGACTTCTTTTTTGGTTGCTTCAAAATAGTTAATTCAAGAAACAATCTCGGAGTTCTGTGAAATATGGTTATTGGAAAGAAGGTTAAAAGTTATAACCCCAAAATTCCAGTGATTACTTTGAAGTGAGTTACTTACATAGAGGCAGTTGAAACAGGCAAAACCCTTGTTCATTTTTTCATGTTTGTTTCGATGCAGTGGGCTGGAAACTTGCCTCTTCCATGAAGAAGTCTGCATGTGTTTCCTGTTTTAATACCTGCAGACTCTTTATCAGTGTGAGAAGAATCTCTCATAAATTCTTTAGCATTCCTCATAATTGGCAATGGCTAGCTGGAGGTACTAGGAGCTGTACTTCAACAAGTACAGCTGAAAAATCACTACTCTGTCAAGTGGGTAAAAGGAATGATGCCTTATGTTTATATCTGCCTTGTACAAACATTTTTAGTGGGCAATGTTCATGAACAGATTTAATGGGGGGGGGTGCCAAAAATGTTTTGGAGTACAAGGTCATTACCAGAATTTGCTCCCAATCAACCTAGACAGGCATTTCTCCAGGCAGAATAGGAATCTGATCTGACACGGCTTCAATGTGGATCCATGGAGATCTAGCCATGGAAGCCCAAGCTGACTGTGCTCATGGCTGGATCACTGTTAGGAAGATGACATAGAAGGGCTCTGGCACAATGCTGCAGGGATTATATAGCATACCTTATATAGCATGCGCAGCTGGGACCAAATCACTGCCAGAGTTTGTTCCCACTCTGCTTGGACAGGTCAGGATCTCACATAGCTGTTGCTGTAAAGAACAGATATTGTTCCAAGGTAAGGGAGGGGAGAAGGGAAGAGAATAGCTACCTTGAAAGCACAACCTGAATTTCAGGAGTTGTACAGACTGGCAGGCTTTCCATTGAGTGGTATCGTTCTGAATTTAGTTGCTTTTTCACTTCAAATGGAAAGTGTTTGGTTTTTTTGGTGCCAGTTTTTGACTCTAGACAACTACCTGGAAAGTCTCTATAGTTTTTCTTGGCAATATTTCAGAAGTGGTTTGCCATTGGCTGCTTCCTAGGGCTGAGAGAGAGTGACTGGTCCAAGGTTACCCAGCTGGCTCCATGCCTAAGGCAGGACTAGAACTCAGGGTCTCCCGTTTCCAACTTGGTGCCTTAACCGGCAGGACTAGAACTCTCTCTCTCTCTCTCTCTCTCTCTCTCTCGGTTTCTAGCATGATGCCTTAACTATTACACCAAACTGATTCTGTTTTGTTAGGTGGCAGGATTCTATAATTGTTTCATTTCCTATACAGATTGAAAATTACTGAGGACAGGTGCATTTCTTCTCACATGGGTTCCTTTGTCATTTTGAGACATGGTGGTGCTGCAAAGTTTGCAAACCCAACTTAATCTGTAACTTTCTACACTCTATTTGACTTCACTTACATCTCTTTTGAATTCACTTAAATGATATGCAGGATCTTTTTTAGCATTTCTCACCCATGCCTAGGTCCTGTAGATCAGGGGTGTCAAACTGGTGGCCCACGGGCCGGATGCATCATGCACAGGCCACGCCCACCCCAGCTCCGTGAATGGGAAAACACAAAACATCACGTGACGCCGCGAGTTTGACACCTGTGCTGTAGAGCAGTGGTTCTCAACCTTCCTAATGCCGCGACCCCCACCCCGCCGCCGTGACCCCTCCCCCTCCCCACACACGATGAGGTGACAAAAGGGGCGTGCCACCAAGATGGCGGGCTAGTGCGCGCTTAGGCGACCCCTGTGAAAGGGTCGTTCGACCCCCCAAAAGGGTCGCAACCCACAGGTTGAGAACCGCTGCTGTAGAGTCTGTGTGTATCCACACTTGCTCTGCATTAGGATAGTCAATTATTCAAGCAGGGATCATGATCTATTACAATAACAATCTGACTGCATGTGTAAGCAAGATACACGTCTCTCTATCTTACTGCAACTAGTCCTTGCTTAGTGAGCACTACTGGGACTAGCAACTTGGTCACTCAGCTGAAAAGCATGTGACCGTGACTGGGCTTACACCTTACTTCCCCTTCGATCATGAAGTAAAGTGATGCAATCACTAAGTGAACCATGCGTGAGCTTACAATTTTTGCTCAGTGAAATTGCATGCTGGTTGCAAAGCATGTGAATGGCGATGTGATTGATGGACCCTGCAATGGTCATAAAGGCAAAGACTGGTTGAAGAGTTATTTCTTCAGCACTATTGTAGCTTTGAATTGCCACACAAGGCAAACTTCACATAAACATAAAAAAATGGACACCAGGTTCTGGACAAATGTTAAGAGGTAATCATTGTAGGAAACAAGCGACATAAATGTATATATTTAAATGTGCTTTACATATAGCACAATATTGTACTGACTCATTCTTTGATAATGGTATTAAGACTGTTACAATGGATTTACTTAATCTTGATAACTAAGAAGACTCGAACTAGATGGATATTTTAAGTTATGTTTCTTGAAACTGGGAACATAAAATATTTCCAAGTATGGTTAAGATATTTTCACACCATCTAGACAGCTGAAACCATATAACAAATTGCTTCACAAAAGTAATGCAAAACACCAGCTGCTGGGGATTGACTCAAGCAGCCTCAGATGAAGGAGGATTAGCAAAGACAAGGCAAGGCGGGAAAAACCTCAATTCCTACAACTAGCTTTTAAGTTCAAATGACCACAGGAATCTGTTTATCTTTCAGTACGGATTATCATGTGATGTACTGTAGTCCTAGTATTCTAGAAGCAAGCATTTATCATTGCATAATGCAAATTACTTTAAGCAGTAGTTCAAAAATGTCAGGACTCAGTGGCTCGCTTACTTATAAGACTATTAACTTTTCCAACTAATTAGAAATATGTAGCATGGGATATAAATAGTCCATGGTACTGGGCCTGCTAGAAATATCTGCTCCCAGAATATTTTTTAAATCTCATAATAAACACTTGTAATAAAATAAACCACACAGACAAAAAATGAATTTTCTTGACTAATTTGTGACCTATTTTTTACTAACTTGAACCAAAGTTCAAAACAGAGAATACAAATCTAGAAATAGGAAATATAATCATACAATAGAATGTGTTAGATAATGTCCTCTTCATAATATTTCAAATGTTATGTTTTGAAGAGAAATTTTAACCGGTACCTAGAAATACTAAGATTTGCAAGTTCACATTATATATATTTACTAATAATGTGCCAAGGCAAGAGACCATCTCGACATCCAGTATCAGTCATGATTTAGATTACATCCTATTTACTGATAAACATGGTTTATATTTCTTATTTCATTTCTAGTATGTCATTCATCAGAATGGATTCAAAGATATGAGTACTATAATCAAAATAAAACAATCCTCCCTCAAACTGGGTTGTAACAAAATCTATAAATTGCAGACAAATGCTATAAAATCATTTCAAATGTTTGGGTAAATAAATGTATCTTAGTATTACCACAGAAAAAGCTTTCCTTTCCTTTCCTTGATGGCCCTTTATGGGCCACAAAACACCCATTCCATCGTGACTGCAAACAATCATTAGGTCGTAAGTTGAGGACTGCCTTTATATTATATTTTTGTTTTTAAAAAGGTGGGGATATGGAATATAAAGTGCAACTATTCAAAGTAGAACAGTAAACTCTCTTCCAGTCAGAGAACACAATATTTTAGTTGTAAGATAAACAAGATCAACTTGCATGAATACTATCACAAAATGCTTGGGATTTTTCCCTAACAGAATCTATATCCAAACCCATTAGCATGCATGAAATGGCAGAAAAATGGCAGAATGTCAAGCATTTTGTCAGTGAGATAGAATGTTTGTAGACCAGTTTTTTTCAACCTCAGCAACTTTTAAGATATGTGGATTAAATTCCCAGTATCCACCAATTGGTCAATTGGTCAATTCTGGGAGGTGAAGTCCACACATCTACAAAATTGCTGAGGTTGAGAAACACTGATGTAGACCATGACCAAGCTATCCCTCTATCTTTCATTATTGGTCTTTTGTAAAACAGAATAGCTCAAGTAGACAAAGATGGGAAGGATGAACTTTCACTACTTCTGTCAGTCAGGTCTTTAGTTCAGCTGTTTTCATCAAGGTTTACATCATAGATAATAGTCCTTTTATCAGTTGGTGTTCTGGAATTAAAGAGTAGGGTTTTGGAAGGGATCATCATTGATGTCATGTTGACTTCCTTAGTTAGGCTGCAACCTGAAAGAAAGAGAAGCCACTCGACAACTTGCTCTGTTTGTAGCCTCCCCTGCTTACTTAGTATTTCAATGTTCATTCCAAGGACATTATCCATGCCCCCACTGTCTTCCATTTTCTATGCATCTTCCAAGGGGGCTCCTAAAACTTCAGTATAGTGTCTTCCTGTTTGTCATAAAATGATATGTTAATCCAGCTGCAGTTGTCAATGATGGTTTAAGAATCAGTATTATGTGTGAAGCTATGTAGTATATATGTTTCAAACAAATCAAAACTTAGCAGAATGTGTAAACCTAGTTATTAAGTCATGAAATTTAGTGAATGACCTTAAGCCAAAGTTTCTCCTTCAGCCTAATCTATCTTGTATTTTAAAGGTATGCTTTCCTAAATTCCTTAGGATAAAGTAGAAATAAAATGTAATTTAAAAACAAATCCCCTCAAACAGGCAAGATATCTGGTCGTAGTAGAAAACTAGACAACCCATGACTTGTTGGGTCATTGTTTTAGAGATATTTCCTTAAATTACTTCAACAATGGCAAAAGCTTCTAATGTACTGCCTTCACTGGAAAAGGTTTTAAGAATTCAGGAATATATTCAGAGATGTATCTGCCTTGAAAGTAAAACATGCTGAACTGTATAGCACAGTCAATCATCAGGAGTTGTACACAGGAAATATTTAATGACATTTTGTATTAGCATAAAATGTTTTATGATAATTTTATGTCATAAAATGTTTGATAAAATGTACCAAATTCAATTATACGGGAATCAGGGATTCTAGATTTTAGACAATTCTGTAAGCCCATTTGAAATACTTTGGTTCAAAAATTGTTGGTCTATGGTACAGTTTCACCCAGTTAAAGGTTACAGACACAAGAGTTTAGTGTATAGATACTGATCTGGAAAGTTTTCCTCAGAAACATTCAAGACTTGGAAGATGATCAAAATATCTTTCAAATGTAGTGGGGGAGAGTGATTAAAACCAAAAGCTTGTTAAAATGAACTTAGTTAGATGACAGATATATTTTCTGTTTGCAATGATTATTCTGAGGAATGTTACTTACATGTTTGCATGGTGCCTATTTCCCTTGCCTGCACATACTTTGTTTCCAAAACAATCTCTGCAATAATGCTTACTGAGGTGGAGGAGGGGAATCCTTTAAAATTTTGTAGTCTGGTTTTAATACCCTAAATCTGATTTTTAACAAGATAACAATTAGACTATTGTACTAGAATTTGTGAGGTTCAAATTCAAATCCCCACTAAAACAATAAACTCACAATGACCTAGCACCATTTTTTAGCCCGATGTTATATTTTTCTGATACAACAGAGCTACCTAACAATCATGAATGCCGAACTGAGCTGCTTAGGAAAAAAACAGAGGAAAGTAAGGAATTATTAACCTGTCCAACAGAAAATATGGATAATAACTTCTGCAGTAGATTCAGATTGCCCTCCAATTTCAACATGTATTGAGCAAGGCTGCCTAAGATTCATTTTTTCCAGTATGGAAAACATTTCTATGCAGAGAAAGCTTCCTGTCTGGAGACCAATAGTATTTATTTTCCCATATACAGTTGACCTGGTCCACGTCAGAGGTGGGTTCCTACCGGTTCTAACTGGTTCTTTAGAACCGTTAGTAAACCGGTGATGATGTCACGGAACCGGTTCTTTCGGTGTCTCCATGGATGCCACCATCTTTGATTTTGCTTCTGCACATGCGCAGAAGCGAATTTTTGCTTCTGCGCATGCGCAGAAGCTATTTTTTTATTGCTGCACACGCATGGCACGACCCTGAGTGAACCGGCAGCAAAAGGATCCAGAACCCACCCCTGGTCCACGTATTAGTTTGTAACAAAATTCTTGTGCCACACCAAGGAACTCCTGCTCAGCCTTATAAAGAGACCTAAATGAGACCTTTTATTTTTGAGTCAGCATAATTTCCTCCTGGACAATCTAAGAATGAAGGAACAATGAAAAGTCCCGTTCTTAATGTAAAGAATTGAAAGTCATCCAGGCTTCTATATTATCATCCAAAAAATGAACATCAAACTCAGATATGTCCTAAATTAGCTAATTAGCTAACGAAAAAAATTTACTGAAAAACGAGAGAGAGATAACGCTAATATTTACTCTTACAAAAATAAAAAAATGTTCAGAGGCAAATAAACCTAATGAGCTACACCTGTTGTATTGAACGCATTTGGTGTTATCAACATCAGTCTGTAATCTGTTCAGAATGGGAGTTGAATATGCTGAAAAAAATATAGCTGGCTCATTGGTTGGAAAACTGAACGGGATACTAATGGGATACTAGTGTAACATTTTGTCAAATTGTTGGATTAATAATCATGTACGGATAATTAGGCTTTTTAATGAACTCAGGACAATACAAACAACCATGTCAGTGATCTTCATTGGAGAGTGTAAATATGAAGCAGAATCTTGATAGATATATATTATAATCACTACACAGGTAATGTCTCTAGGCATTACTTCATTTCAATGAAATTGCTCTTGCTAAAGTTAAGAATACGTTTGTTTCTATATCTCTGCTTGTTTTTCATATTGTCTGATCCTAGACTGTAAACTTACTACTCTAAGTATAATCTCTCAGGTATTTATAGCACAATCCATTCTTAGTGAAGATTCTTTACAGCTTTTGCTACATGCTACATGTGGGCACACTTGTAGAGACATTTTTTTTAATTTGCACAATCCAGTTCTGTTTATGTGAATGCTTTATTTATTTATTCAATTTATATAGCTGCCCATCTCAATCCAATTGACTCTGGGCAGCGAACAATATCAAAACTAAATATTAATACTGGAGAAGCCATTGTACAGAAAAATGATGGAGGAACTCTACATCACTGACTGAATACCTGCTTTGTTTTCTATGTAAAATATCAGATTCAAATTCCTGCTACTTTCAGTCAAAAATAATTGTGTGACAGTTGACAAGATTGCTGTTTGTTCAATACACTTGAATAACTACATATTGCAGACAATAGTAATAGTAACAGGGCAAATGTAAAACTGAATCTGACCTACTACAATTTTTAATCCTCTTATATTCCAAGATGGAGATGCCAACAGCCACTTTTCCTACCTCTCGAAGTTCAAGTCTCTGTGCCACAGCCTCCAGACTTTCCTGCCCAGTGCTTTCCACCGATAGTGTGAACTCCACAAACTCATTGTTAAGTAGATGAATACGGGCTACCAAACAACTCTTGCTAGATACTGTATAGCGTCGAGTTCGTTTCAACTTCAGCCCAAAAGGTAGAGGCATTTCTTCCTTCACTCATTCACAAAAAGCTACAGAAAACCACCCGGCAATATTTTCTCTTCTATTAAGAGTTTCAGATGATCATCCAGCAGCAGCGGCAGCAGCCATTAAAAAGTAGCAGGTTTTCTTCCAAGTTCTGAATAAAGGAAACATCCACAAAAATTCTGAAAGAAAGGGGGAGAAACTGAGTTAATTCAAACAAGACTCGGAGGTATTTTCACATTTTAATAACTTATAAGACCAATTTACAGCAGCCACATATTCACTGTGGTATAATTACTTTTTATCTAACATTCCCCAACTACTTAATTAGCACCTCCATAAACTTTCCCTAACATCCTTACAAGAAATATTATTCATTTTAATCAAATAACAAAAAAGAGAAAAAAGATTAAAGGTAAGACCACATCTCATTCAGTGTTTAGATAAAATTTGAACTGAGATCTTCCCACTTCATGTTCTTAACAGGTCTCTCACATTTTTTCTGGGACATAATGTTAGTTTTTCTAATAATTAGTTGAGAGATGTAAACCAAATTTAAAACCAATTTTGGTAATCAAATAGAATGGAATCTAAATAGAAATTACATGTTTGTTTATATAATTTGCCAGACCAATTCTTGAATACAGCTCATCTGTCTGGAACCCACACTGCATATCGGACATTAATACAATTGAGCGTGTCCAGAGATATTTTACAAGAAGAGTCCTCCACTCCTCTGCTCGCAACAGAATACCTTACGCCACCAGACTTGAAATTCTGGGCTTAGAAAACTTAGAACTATGTCGCCTTCAGCATGACCTAAGCGTAGTTCATAAAATTATCAGCTACAACGTCCTACCTGTCAACGACTACTTCAGCTTCAACCGCAATAATACATGAGCACACAACAGATACAAACTCAAAGTGAACCACGCCAAACTCGATTGCAGAAAATACGACTTCAGTAACAGAGTGGTCAAGGCCTGGAATGCACTACCTGACTCTGTTGTTACAACCTCAAACCCCCATAGCTGTAACCTTAAACTATCTACCGTTGACCTCACCCCATTCCTAAGAGGTCAGTAAGGGGCGTGCATAAGTGTACCAGCGTGCCTACCATCCCTGTCCAATGTTCCCTTTATTTGTACCCATCTTATGTATTCAAATAATGTTATACTTATGTATATTATCAAATACGTACTTGACAAAATAAATAAAATAAAAATAAAAAATACCAAACCTTTGAGTCTGTTTGTTTGTACCATTCAACTGGGAGAATTTGGAAGTTATAGGGCAACAATTATTGAACCAAGATAATTCAAATGAACCAACTTACAGAATGCCAGGATCCATGACTCCTACAGGAATGAAATTTGGAAAAGTTGTGGCTGCTTCTGCACCACAATGCCAATAGACTACATTTCTCAGGAACCCATAGACTGTGTGGCACAAGGTAAGATGGGAGGGCAGTATCCCTGCCTTCTTTCCTGCCTCTCTAGTCCCTGCGTGCAATCAGCTGGTTGGGGTTGGCTGCTTTGGAACTGAGGTTGAAATTTGAAATCTCTTAATAGCAGTGGATGATAAGGGAAGGACAAGGAAGCGACTTGGATGCTGCTGGCAAGATAGGCCTGGCTGAGGTGGGTCGCTGGTTGATGGGTGAGCCCACTTCCTCCCTGTAGGTAGAGGGCCTTTGGGGATAGTTTTTCTCATGGTTCATGGTTCCCTTTGTTCCCCCTTTCCCCAGCAAAGTGACATACAGTTCCGTTATTCAGTCAGGGATGAGGAGGAGGTCTGATTTCTTATACTCCCTGCCAGCTTCTCAACATCAATGGAGAAGCCAGCAGGAAGGTGATAATTGCTAACGCTCCCACTCCTTTTTGCTTGCCCATAGTCTATTTCTCTGTATAGGTAAGGAAATATCTATGAAAGCATTATCCAATGGGTCACACGTTGTTTAACAGAAATATAAAACACCTCAGTATAAAGCATTTAATATAGTATTGTGGGTTATCAACTTCATGAAGCTCCCAAACTCATATCCCATAGTATTAGCATTGAAAAATGGTGATAAAATTTCCTATATATTTTCAGTTGAAGAACAAAATAAATAGTGTGTAAAACTTATTCAGGTTTCACAGACCAAGAAAACAAATGCAAGAAAATAAGCCATTCTCTCAAAAACAAAAAACAAAATCCATCTGGACAGATGCCCCAACTTTGCATACTTCAGTGGTCTCACTATACTACTACCCAGTTCCTATTTTCCTTACCTGCACATTTTAAAAAAACATTTACTCCAGGCTTTCTGAAGTATTATAAGAATGATTTCATACAGTATAATGTGATCATGTGACAACTTTCAAAATCATTCTGGAAAGCCCTGTGCTTTGGAAGGACGGAGTTCTGTCTGTTCTTATCTTTACTGTATATATGTGTAATGTACATTTGGTTTAAAAAGCAAGAAATAAATCAAAATGTATAAGATGAAGTAGGCTAAATGGAAACTCCCATCGATCCCAACATCTAAGGACATTTATTATTTCCATAATATTTCATGATGGTTAATTTATTTATTTATTTAGAGCCTTTTATATGTCTGCCCAACTCAACATGATTCTGGATTTAATATACATGTATATATATACATGTATATTAAAAGAAACCTGCTGGAACAATAAAATAGTGACCATGACTATAATTTGCTATAATTTATTTGGCTTATTCAGCTATTGCAGCCACCTGTATCAGGACATTGTTCCAAAAAGCAGGGGCCTTCAGCAGCGGCCACTAAAAAGGCATACCTTCAAAATTTCAAACAACTACATTGTTTCAATGGTTCTCTCTCTCAAAAGAAAGTGGAATAGATTTGAACATTCTGTCCTAGGTTTACAGTTACTCAGCCTTCTTCTCCAATATAAACATATTATCGATTATGGTGAAAGAGAGACCATGATACTTATCAACATTCTCTGGTTTTCAGAAGATTTTCACCAAGGCAAAGAAATCTGCAATCAGTTTGAACGATCAGGATGTGCCTGTATTTCCTATAAGATCTCTCTTTCACCATAATCGATAATATGTACAGTATTATAATGGTTTCCTCATTTCCCCAGGGCCGTTCCAGTTATGATGATGGGAAAGGGTATGGAAAGGCTGAACCTAAGACACTGCTTCATGGGGTTTCTTACAGCTTTACCCTCTCCCTACTTTTTTTTTTAATCTCTACATGAAGCCATTGAGTGAAGCCACCTTTAGACACTGGGTGAGGCACCATCTGCCTTGGATCAGCCAAATAATGTTGTTGAGGTTCTTTTCCTGATGTCTGGAGGCTCTGGGGATCTGGATGAGCAATTTTTGAGACTTCCTGGACCCACAGCTCCTACTGAAAAAGAAGTTCTTCTTGAGCAATAGTTGTGCTGTTTTCTGGGTTAGGAGGTTGGACTATACACTCTACACTGACTTGCCCTTGAAGAGAATATGGAATGTACAACTAGTCCAAAATGCTGTAAGGCAGGCAGTTTTGGGAGTTTCACAATATGCTCATGTACTACTCTGTTCTCTGAGCTGCAGTGGCTCCCAGGCGGCTTCTGGGTGCAGTTTTAGGAGCTGATGATCATCCATAAAGCCCTACAGAGCAGAGGATCACATTATTTGCGGGACTGCTTGTTTCAATTATCTCTGCTCATACCACCAAAACTAGCCAAGTGGGCATGCTCCAGAGCTCGGTCTATTCAGCAGTGACATATTATGAGGCCTAGGAATCATGTTTTCTCTGCCACAGCACCTGCCCTTTGAACAATTAGAGATTGAGAATGGTCTTGACCCTGTTGGTCTTTCATAAGGCATAGAGACCTAACCGTTGTTCTCAGGGTTTTGGATTGGAAGATTAAGCAGGGTTTAGAATTTGTGAGTTCCAGTCTTCGGACTAGACATGGGATGATTTTAATCCTTATACACTGTTTATTCTGGGTATTCATTTTATATTGTGTTCTTATTTGTTTTTTACCATTTAGAGTCACTGTGAAATGGGCAACTATATGAATTGTTTAAATCGATCAATAAAAATATATTTAGCTGAAGTTTAGTAAGGTCACTACCAAGAAAGTCCAGTTTCTTAACTAGGTAAGCAAAAGTAAGTAGAATAAAGTTTGGGAGCTTTATTGTATCTTAAGAGATCCCACTGTTATTGAAAACAATACTACGGTCTGGGTTATTATTATTATTATTATTTTTCTTAGTCAAAGTAGGATGCAAGCAATCTAAGAAGGAATGTTCTCTCCCCCATCCCACCCCTTAGTCCCTTAATTTTACACCAATTATATTAACATTTTTAATCTGCTAATTGTTACGTAACAGGCAACCATGCAATAGGTACAGCATGTCTCTTTGTATCATGATGGTTAATCAACCAGGTTGTCTTGGTTGAAACTGATTTTCTAGATCCATTTCAAACCACATCAGACTTGGCAAGAAACTGAAAAGAAACTGGTGTAAAGTCATCCTGTGAACTGTGTCAGGAAAAGGACAAGCTGAGTGTAACTCTGTTGATCCTCTTGGACCTGTCAGCAGCTTTTAATACCACTGACCATGATATCCTCCTGGACTGGCAGAAGCTTTATTTATTCCATTCCTATGGCTTCCCATTTCAACAGGTGACTCTGGTGTTACTCCTACTTAGATGGTCATTTCCAGAAGAAGGTGCTGGGAGGTTATTCTTCTGACTCATAGCATTTGGGCTTTGGAGTCTGTTATGGTCCCATGTTATCTTCTATGCTTTTTAACATCTATGTGAAGCTGCTGGAAGTGGCTAACTGGAGATGTGAGCTGAGATATTGTAACATGCAGTACATAATAAACAGTGCTGTGGAAGGGTAGCAGACTGTATGAGGATCAACAAGACGAGACTCTAGACAAAATAGAGGTACTGTTTATAGGTGTGGTATCCAGTTGAATGATACTCCTCTGGTACTGGAATGTTCTGTACTCATGCTAAAAGAATAGGTTTGCAGTTTAGGGATAGTTGTAAATGCATCATTTGTTGAGGCTCAGGTGACCTTAGCAGCATGGAGTACCTTTCTTCTGATTTACCAATTGCAGCTGATTTATCACCTTTCTAATAGAACAGTAACAAAACTGGAAGGGATCTTGGAGGTCTTCTAGTCCAAACCCTGCCCAAACAGATCCTATACCATTTCAGACAAGTAGTTGTCCACACTCTTCTTAAAAACCTCCAGTGATGGAGCATCCACAACTTCTGAAGGCAAGCTGTTCCACTGATTAATTGTTCTGTCAGGAAATTTCTTTTCATTTCTAGGTTGTTCTCTCCTTGATTAGTTTCTATCCATTGCTTCTTGTTCTGCCTTCAAGTGCTTTGGAGAATAGGTTGACCCTCTCTTCTTAGAGATTGGGAAACTGCTATCATGTCACCCCTAGTCCCTTCTTTTCATTAAACAAATATGCCTAATTCCTGCAACCGTTCTGCATATGTTTTAGCCTCCAGGCCACTAATCATCTTTCTAGCTCTTCTCTTACCTGGAAAAAGATGGTCTTGCAACAGTTATTCATGTTTAATTTCTCAACTGAATTATTACAATGCATTAAAAGAGGCTGCTTTTGAATATTCTCCAGAAACTTGGTTCAAAGTAGAGCAGCTTACGTGCTCACTGAGATTGGGTGATATGCATCTATTATGCCAGTACTTCGCCATCTATGCTGCTTGCCAGTTTGTTCTGAGCCCAATTCAAAGTGCTGTTTGTCATCTTTAAAACCATAAAAGGCTTAAGACCAGATTATCTGAAGGAGTACTTTCTCCCATATGTAGCTACCTGAACCTTAAGATCTTCTAATGAGGTTTTTTTTTCAGATACCACCACCAAGGAGAGATGAGATGAGATGAGCTTCTACAAAAGAAAGCATTTTTGTGATGTCACCCTATTTATGGAATACCCTCCCCAAAGATGTTGACTGTGCCCACATTAGTATTCTTTTGAACTGAATACATTTTTATTTTTCCAAGCCTTTTAATCATATTTTAATTTATATTGCTTCAGATTTTGACAACTGCCTTTCCATGGCCATGGTATGATGGTCTTTATTTCTATTTTTATTTGTATATGTTTTAATTTGTGTTTGTTTTCTTTTTGAGTGTGTTTTATTGCAAACTTCATAGAGAGCTTAGTAATAAATAAACACCAGGAAAATCTTGTATTAGAAAGATTTATTACAAATCTTTACTAGCACCAATCTATAATAAATAAAATCTTAGCAATATCAGCAATAGATGATGAGCATGTTGCACATATTTCAATAATTAAACCATACAGAAAAATACACCATTAATTCTGCATGTTCCTAGACATTACAACATAAAGAATATTCACAGTAGGACATTGTTCAATATGGTTCACAGATAAATATAATGCCTTCAATAAGGAATTGATTGCACTCACAAGAATCACTAAGCCGAAAAATATGACAGATAAACAAAAGAGGAAGTTAGAAGAGAAATTAGGTATCCAGATAACAAAAAAGATAAAATATTTAGGTATATACCTAACAGCAAGATGTACAACGATAAAGGAAGATAACTATTACAGGCTGAAAAAACAAATTGAATCTGATTTGGAAAAATGGAAGAAGATACAAATCTCACTGATGGGTAGAATTGCGACAGTTAAAATGAATATTTTACCGAGGATATTGTACTTGTTCCAAACGATCCATATTAAATTAGAGAAAAGTTTCTTTGAAGAGTTAAATAAGATAACAAGGGATTTTATTTGGCAAGGCAGAAAAGCAAGAATTAAATTGAAACTTATGCAAGATGCAAGAATGAGGGGTGGTTTTGGAGTACCTAATTGGGAACTTTACTATCAAGCAGCGGTATTGACATGGTTAAAAGAATGGATTTTGTTAAGAAATGTTAGATTATTAACATTAGAAGGTCACGACTTACAAACGGGTTAGCATTCATTCCTGTGG
>QLTV01001802.1:1091242-1140200 GCA_003457575.1 Thermophis baileyi | reverse complement strand
ATAGTTAGTCTGGACTCTATAGACCTCATCAATATTACTTTTTATTTCTTCCTTATCCAGTTGAAGGACTTCTGCAAGGATTTCTGACATTAGCTTTAATGTATCTTCTTCCCCAAGAAGGAGGGGTTATAAAAAGAAGAGGGGATGGAAAAAAAGCAACCCTGAATTTAATAATGTTATAAGATAACTATAAGATATGTATACAAAATAGTTAATGTATGTATAAAAATTGTAAAAGAGAAATGAACTGATAAAAGTGTGAATGTCTATATGGAAATAAAAATAAAATTAAAAAAAAAAAGAATCACTAAGCCATAACATGTTTATTATAAACTATACCAGTGGTTCTCAACCTTCCTAATGCTGCGACCCCCGCCCCGCCGCCGCGACCCCCGCCCAGCGCGTGATGAGGTGACAAAGGAGGCATGGCGGGCTAGCGTGCACTTAGGCGACCCCTGTGAAAGGGTCATTCGACCCCCCAAAGGGGTCACAACCCACAGGTTGAGAACCGCTGAACTAAACGACTACACACACACACACACACACACACACACACACACACACCTGAAACAACGTAGCACATAAAAACCAAAAAAATATTTCCAGTGCTCCATAAAGCAACACCTCCCTCACATCAAACAATTTTTGTGAGCTTCAACCACATACTACCTAATACTTGTGGGGCAAGCCAAGTCTTCAAGGCTTATTGGAAGGCTCGGGACTTGCTGATTCTGAAGCGGAAGGGTGTTGCAAAGGGCAGGGACCACTACTGAGAAGGCATCTTACCTAGGTCCCATTAGATGCAACAAGTTTTTATATATATTCTTTATATAATGTACGTACACACAAAGGTCCAATCTTTTGCAGGCCAGAGATCTCACCTGATCTTTGATGCTGTGTCAGAGGCCATACTCCCAAAAGTACTGATGGACAAAATTAAATTAAATGTATATTTAATTGCATTAAGTATTTTTATTAATAATATTTATTATAATTGAATCTTTATTAAAATAAGTAAATATTATTATCCAATGTATTTGTTCATTTTCACTCCTAACATAAGAGAGATGCCTGTGTGTGTCATATCCAAGGCTTCTGGGAGGGCCCAATTGTGCATCTCTATGCTAAACTGTTCAGGTTAATGTATTGTAATTACATTATATTACATACATATGTTATATTACTGTTCTGGTGATGTAAATAAATTACATTATACCTAGTGTGATATATGAACCTTAACTATTAATGTTATGCTAAACCTGAAAACATAATCTAGAAATTGCATTTTATTCTTGAAGTAGTAACATATACTACTATGTTACTTCTGTAATTTACAACTCATTCAATCAAGGGCAACTACATTTATGACTATTATAGAGCAAGATTATTTTAAGGAAGTGAAATTTAGTGCTTTCAACCATGGGACATATTTGAAACTATCACACCTTTCCTTATAGTATTCATGAAAGTTTTTTTTTAATTTCCAAAGAGAAGCAAGTAGAAAATATACTTGAATGTCTTCAACCAGACAACAAACAAGTTGGACTGCTCATGAGTACTTCAAGGACATCATCAGGATGAATCTCACACCTGATTAACAGGTCATGATGAACTTTTTTCAGTTGCATTCATGGAATTATCTAGGTCTCATGGATAATTCCATGAATGCAATTGAAAAAAATTCATCATGACCTGTTAATCAGGTGTGAGATTCATCCTGATGATGTCCCTGGAGTACTCTTGAGCAGTCCAACTTGTTTGTTTACTATAGCCTGTTGAAGAGAAGTTTTGCTACTACACTGCTGAATCTCAATCCTTTGTGAACACTACTAATGCTTTATTAGGGAAAGTTACATTTTTTATCTCATTAAAGGAAATGTTAATAATTTTTTACAATTTGGACCTATGTTTACTTCTTATTCAAGATGATCAAGGCATGGATCCATTCCAGTAATAATCCACAGCACTGCCAACTATCAGAAGCTCCAATACTAACCTTAGAAGTATTACAATTGGATGTATAAACGATAGTCCTCCGACTCTGTTCCTATTACTATATTAAAAACCACACCATGTTCATCTTTTAAACTTGTCATTCCACATCATATTCATTTTCAATCTCAGTACAGCACAAAACTATATATTCTGCCTAGATGCAAGTACCATATTGCAACATTCTACAAGCTTTTTTAATTTATTAAATAAGTTATCTCAGAAATATGCCTGAAGTTTGACATTTCACCATACTTCTCTAACCACATATACAATTAATGCATGAAATTCTAAAGCTTCTTCAATTATTCCTTATACCATATTACATATTCCAACAAATACTTATAGCTCTAATGTTCTCATTTAGAAACATTAAGCACATGCCTATAGTTGTATCCATGTTTAATATAATACTATACTAATCTATTTTAAATTACTGGGACTCACTTTTGAATGAGTATGGTCACTTTCACTGATTCAATGTATTGCCATACAACACTTATTTTTGGCTGGATTGTGCACCATGTTTCATCTTCTATTGGATTCATTCTTTATTAGACTGATGTTTTTGTATAAACATATCAACATTTGACTTAGAAATATTTTTAAAATGTTAATTTTCCTGACAATGAAACCTATTTTTACACTTCAGAAAAATCAGAGGGCCGGAACATTTTAAAATATATCTGCCTAATCTTCGTAATTTTCCAAAAATGAGCCACAGAGAATGCAGTCATATTACAGCAAGTCAATTAGAAAATGCCAGCGGATGGGTGGAGAAGGTATCATGCTTCAATTCTATTCAACAAGTTTCCACGCTAGCCAAGCACAATTCTTGCTAACACAGCACAACCAGTTTTGTTTAGCAGCTGTTATTTTCAGCTACCAGCTGCTGTCATGTTAGACCTCGCCATATTCGCCTATTTCAAATACTCTCCATTCTGCATAGTTAGGGTACACAGACTAGTAAATCGAATAAAATGTACGTTGAAATCATAGCAGTCCTAGAACTCTTTACAAGAATCTATTTCATCCTATTTATTTTAATATGCAAAGTATAACCAGCAATATTTACCATATAACTTATTTTCAGATTGGATTGCATAAGGATTCCATACAGTAATAAAACAAGTGAGAAGTATCATATATGAACAGAAAAATGATAAATCTCCCTTCTTCAGTTTACATATTTTTCTTTCAAAAATAAAAAGGGGGGAACATAATTATGTTAAATGTTCATTACACTACAATACATTTTAGAACAAAAGAACAAGAGAAAATGTTAATGTTATTTTGTTAAGAATGGGATGTGCCAATATAGAAGATTTTAATCTTAATCCACAAATCAAATGCACCCTATAAAACACTGAAGATTAGTTTTTTCTTCTCACTGGTGGTTTAGTATTAGAATTAATAAAAGACCACTGGGAATGCAAAGCACTATAACTGCCTAGGAAAATCTCTGCATACATAACTCAGTTTAGCTTTCTACACAAAGATGCTTCATCTCTTTTCTGTCGTTTGTGAGATATATTATGCAGATGAAGAGACAAACTTATTTTGGAAAATATGTTACATCGTTTAGTCAGACTCAACCAGGTAGAGATTAAAAGGAGTAACAGGCAGCGAGAAAGGAAAAGGTAAGGGGAAAAAAAATTAACCAGGTTTAATTTACTTACAGAGCATGTCGCGAACCACTTTGCCATCCAAGACTGATTTTACTGTGAAATAACCTCCTTTCCCCGCCCTCTCCTAATTATGTCAAGGAGAGAATCCAATTGCCATTTATTCTTTACTGCAACCTTTCCGGAGTCTGAATGGGGACTTTTCCAAAGTGAGTGAAGAAACTACGAATCCTACTTTGGAAACGTTACCATCTTAAAATAAAACATCCAAAGGCAATTCCCCCCCCCCATACCCTTTGCCCAGCACCACCGTCGTCACCGGCTGGCTCACTTTACCTGTTGCGAAAAAGGCAAAAAAAAAAAAAGAGATCTCCTTTAGCTGCAAAATCCCGACAGCAGCCCCGAGAGCGCTTCAGACGAAGCCATTTCACGGGTTATTCCTTCGGGAAGGGGGAAGGGAGGAAGGAAGGTCCTGTCTAAAGCGAGCCGCCTTCGGTTCTCCTCTCGGGCGCTCAGAGTGCGAACGTGCCTCACTTCCTGCCTTTCAACAACAACAACAACACCATCCCAAAATTGAGTCTGGATATCATTCCACTCGGCGAAAAGTTAGGAAGGAGGAGGGAGAATCAACGCGGGCCGCCCCCTTCGTCAGCCAGCTTCTCTTGACAGAGGAAGGCTGCGGGAGCACAAGGAGAGCTTTTCTCCGAGCGCTCAAGGTTTTCCCCTCCCCCCCCCCGCTCCTGCCTCTTTTCCTCACACACCCCCCCGCGCCCTTTCCTTCCTCGTTCCCCTTTTGGAGGCGTTCCCATTGGCTCCAGCCATGCGGAAGGATACGGTGTGGTCATTAAAGTACAGCCCTCTGTGTTTGAAGCCCCATTACCTCAGAGGCCTGGAATGCTCGGCAGGGGGAATGTCAGCAATGGGACAGCTGCTGCCGCTGCCCTGGCTGGAAGGAGCGGAGGCGGAGGCGGGGAGCTGGCAAGGCACGAACGGGAGATGCCGAAGGCACACGTCCGTCCCTAACTTGCCATTCCTCTTCGTCGCCTTCGCCCGCTGCAGCAAGAAACAAAGCCCTTTTTTGCCCGAGAAAATTCGTGCCCTATGAATTGTCTCAGTTTTTACCCGGCCGCCTAAATCCCTCTATAGTCCAGAGCGGCGTTGCGCGAGTAAAAAGAAAAAAAAAAAAGATGAATAAAAACTACAGGCGTGATTGGCACCTCGTAATCTGTGGTTCTTTGCTAGCTTCTATTCAGGCAATTGACAAGTTTCATTGACAAACTTACACCCTCGTCGTCTCCTGAATTACATCTGAAGAAAACTTCAGCCATGGCAGAGTTATTCCTGGGTCTTCTGTTTCTCATTTCTTCTGTGAGCGTTTATAGGGTGGTGTTACTGATCTAAGGAAGCACATCATCCAGCCATGCCTGATCAACACCCATCTGATTTCCAAAAAGGATGATCTTCCAGAGGGCAGGTGCCATGATAGAATAGATTCTGCTGAAACCCCCTAGTTGATACATGTTTACATATGGGATTTGGAGTATGCCCTTCCTACTTGACTAGAAAGGATGGGTAGAAACAAAATAAAGTGCCAGTCAGTCCCTGATGCCCCCCTCATCTTTATTTCATGCTATGTACTCTTCCTAGTGCTTTGTGAAGATGTGCATAGGAGTATAATAGGTCTGCTTATCATTTTAGACCAGCATTTGGCTAACTAGATGCTCTAAAGCCCTTGCAAGCAGGAGCTGGAGACCTATCCCACCATTGTTCCTTTGAAAGCTGATATTTGGAAGCATGCTGCTCCTAATGGAGACCTATTCTTCAATTCCCTTTTAAAGCCATGTGACTTACCAGCCATCACTATATTTTGTGGCAATGAATTCTTAAGTTAATTATGCATTACATGAGGAACTGTTTTAATTATTCTATATCACCTTCCAATCAGCTTCACTGAATGGCTCTTGATCATACCCTTTCAAGAAAAGGGAAAACTTTTTTTTTTGTGGACATCCACTGTCATGCTGATTATCCAAAGCAGGGTCAGTTTACACATGGGAGGATGCTGACAACAGTATGTTGGCTTGAAAAGCACTCTCTAAATTAAAAATTCTAGCTTAAAGAACACAGGGTCAGCATGAATGAGGGAGCAATAGATTTGGTTGTTCTTGTGATATACTCAAGATATAGCCAAACCAACTGGCATTATCCTAATGATTATCAGGGTAGACCAGAACTATAAATAGTATTCTGGATGTGACATAACATTCATTGATACAAGGACATTGCAAAATTGGTAGTTTTATTTTCAATCTGGTTTTTGTGATACCTGGCATAGAAATAGCCACTTTTATACAGCTGCTGTACCCTAGGTTGACATCTTCAAGGAATTCTCTTATAAGCCGTTCTGCTATGAAGGGAAAGGGGCAAAAGTACCAAGGTGACTTCAGGGGGAGAGGCTGGAAGTCAAGAGCCAAGAAAAGGAAGGGAGGCAAGTTTTCATCAATAGGAACATTTTGATTATCTGCTTTCAAATCAATATTGGCTCTTAGTAATCACATAGATTTCCTCCATAATGATCTGTCCCTGACTGGATTTTCCAGCAGTGCATCCATCACTACTGCATCCACTTTACTGCTGGTGATTCTCTTCTCTTTCCTGCCACTTTTCCTAGTGTTAGAACCTTCTCCAGAGAACTAGGTCTTTACATAATGTATCTGAAATATGATAATTTCAGCTAGGTTATTTGTGCCTTGATAAAGAACTCTGGATTGATTTGTTCAATGATCCATTTGTTGGTTTTCTTGGCTGACTTCTCAGAAGTCTTCTCCAATGTCAAATTACAAAAATGCCAATACTCTTTTCTAGCTTGTTTCTTTAAAGTCCAATGTTTGCTTCCATGGAACATTACAGGGAATGCTATTGCCTGAACTAATCTGATCTTTGTAAGTATAGGGATATCATGGCATCTGAATATATTTTCCAAGGACTTCATGGCTACTGGTGCTAGATTAGTGTTTTTCTTGACTGCCTATTCCTTTACTGTTGATAGTTGAGCCTAAAAGGCAGAAATTATCTATTTAAAATTCACAATATCTTTATTTGAATTCTAAGACTACCTGTTGTCATTAGTTTCCTCTTTATATTTAACAGAATAACATTTAATGTAGTCCCATTTTGTTCATGATTCTCCTTTACTTTTATTGTTACAGCTTTCAGATTCTTTGCATTTTTGGCTATCAAAGTAGTGTCATCAGCATAGCAGTTTGTTGATGGTTCTTCCTCTAATTTTAATACCACACTCACCTCATTCCAACCAGTTTACCTTAATATATAGTCAGCACATAGGTTGAATATGTAAGGGGAGAATATATAGCTTTATCTCACTCCTTTGCCAGCTGGAGCCAGTCTGTTACACCATGTTCTGTACATATTGTGGCTTCCTGACCTGTATATAAGTTTCACATGAAGACAATGAGATATACTGGGATTCCTGCTTTTCTACAGTATTCACATTCCACGGCTTGATATGATCAACACAATCAATTTTATAATCAGTGAAACATATAATGACTTGGTTTTCTTTTGTGCCTTTCATTCAATCCACAAATTCCAAAAATCTGATTTTCAACTCCAAGCATCATAACTTAACAGCATTGGCCTAATTAATTCAGAAGCATCATATCACTTCCTCGTGTCTGAGAAACAGGAAAGATGGCAAAGATAATATTTTGCATTTATCATAATCTCCAAGTTTCCTGCTGTTTTAAAAGCAGTAGCAAAGATAAGTTGCTCCAAAGGGGCAATACTATGGGAAGCAAATTTAATTCCCCTCCTGGAAGAAGAAAACAAGGAGGAGATGAAGCCACTATTTAAATTGGAATAATACAAGCTTTTGATAGGGAAAATGCAATTATATTTACTGTGTGTATAAGTGTGCAGATAGTGCAAATTTATATGAGTGTTTTTTCCATTTCTCTTTGATGAAATATAGGACTGCTCTACCCAGTTTCCTCTCTACTGCAACTGGACCATAGACATATATCTATCCAACACATTCAACAGTGAATACCAATGTAAACACCACCATTAACTTAGAAAATAGTCAATCCTTCTTTGGTAATATTTTCAGGCCTGTGTTACCTAACAGTCCAATCATTTATCTAGCTATTTCATGGTTTCTATTAATCTAAGATTTTTAAAATATAAAAATGTAATTTTTATATTTAAAAAATCTTAGATTAATAGCAAAAATGGCCTGAGAGGGGGAAAAATGAATTTTTTTCTCTCAGGCCATCATGCTGCTGAACACCTAATTTTTACAGTGCTATGTAATGTCTATGTGTATATACCCAAGTATGGTTGTAGCATTATTATTTATCCTTATTATCCTTCTTACTCCCCTCTCTTATTGATATTATGATGATTACTATCATTATTCTGTTGCTTTGCATTTAAAGCTTCTGCATCAGAGACAAATTCCTTGTGTGTCTAATCTCACTTGGCCAAATAAAGTATTCAATTCAATAATGCTTCAATGCTAATTTATACTTATTTGCTAGTTTTTATGCTACTTGTTGTTCTTCTTGCTTGGATAAGCTTTCCACATGTTATAATACATATTTTTATCTTTTAGAGTTTTTCTTGGCTCTCCATGTAAATATCTCATTAAACTAGCTAATACCATTGTTAATCTGTGGTACATGCTCTAGCCAAGCTTCTCATTTTATGGTTTTAAATAATCTCACAGCATTTTAAAATGATTTAAACCCCAATGTTTCTTTCAGGAGCTACAATAGCATATTTATATTCTGTTATGTGCAATTAAAATAGAGATGATTTCTCATATCAAATACAAAAAAAAATTACTGTGACTTGATGGATTTCAACCTATTTTTCCTTCCATGACTATAAAGTCTAGAGATTGGAGGAACCAGCACAGGGGGCAAGAGTCTGACTAAAAATGATCATGCACACAACTTGTGTACATTTACTCAGGACTAAGTCCAATTAGAGCCAGTTTGGTATAGTGGTTATGGTCTCTTGATTTCTAGCCCAGCATCTTTAACTGCTACACCAACTGCTCTATCTGTACTTAGTTCAATTAGAACCATACATAAAGCTACTCTTGCCATAGGCCCAAAGCCAGCTGATTGGGATTGGGTCAGTTACAATCTTCCTTGGCCCTAGAAAGGAGGCAATGGCAAACTACTTCCAAAAATCTTGCCAAGAAAACTGCAGGGACTTGTCTAGGCAGTCACTGGGGATTTGAAGGGACAAAAAAGAAAAGAAAAAGAAGTCAATTAAATTCAATAAGATTTACTTCCCAAAATGCTGGGAAATAGACAAATGGCTAAGTAAGTGACATAATCTTATATTAACTCTATGAACCAGAGCAAAAAATTGAATAAACCAGATCCCTGTTCAGTTTCTCGTCCTTTTCCATCTGTAACAGGAAAGACCTCAAATTTCTTCTTCCTGTTCTTCTTGTTGGAGTCAAGCTGCTATCACAAGAGTGAATGGGGTCAATAATTCATAAAATAAGAGAGCCTTACTCTTTGTTTTTCTCTAAGTTAATATCTGATAGGAGCGCTGGCCATTTGTGGCCAATTGAAAGCAAGAAACTGAGGAATGAAAAAAAAGGTTGTCCTTTATTTTTATTCTTCATACATCCCATTCACCTTCTGAAAGCATTTTTTTTCTTTGTTCAAACAGGTTGACAAAGTAGACATTTATCTATAGTATCTACTTTGGTTTTCAGTTATTTGTGCTATGTGAATAGTGAGACATATCATGGGCCATCATGCAAATACAGTGACTTGGACCCAGAGTTACAAAATGTTTGTGGAATTTAAGTTTTCTGTCCTTCCTCCTCAATGTAATCCCATGTGTACCAAAAGTCCTTTTCTGGAAATCCAAGAGCCACTGTAAAATCTAGAATATAAGACGTTGGCATTTCACGGCCCATGGGCCACATACGACCCTTTGGCTCTTCTTGTCCAGCTCCCCACTGCTGATGCCTTCCACAACAGTCCTAGTTTCTCATGTGGTCCCTTGGGAAAATTAATTGCCCACCCCTGATATAGTCTATAAAATAGATGAAGGGAAGGGGCCATATAGTTGGGAACTGAGAAAAACGTAGGCAATTTCCTCAATCATCAATTTTATCAATCAAGAAAGTGCATAAGCGATGTTGCATTTATGTAACTCTATGAAGCCTAATGTAAATAAGAGTGTCCTTTGTAGGATCAGTGAACAGAGAAAACTATGTAGTGAAATGTAGTAATTAAAAATTAATGTGAAAGGTGCTTTGGAAAAAAATCAAATATAAACTGAAGTGGCAGACATCGGTTTCACTCATCAAAGAGAAGACTATGTACATTTGCAGTCATTACCTTAGAAAGTTGGAACGTTTAGCATCAAGAATGTCAGCAATGGAACAGCTGCTGCTTTGGCTAAAAGGCCACTGCAGAAATATATATGGGGTTTACAATAAATAGCAGCTGATCAGTTTTTTTTATTATGCTAAGTTTTTCTGATTAAAGTCAGACTTTTCAAACACATTGGTTTTATTTTTACAGTTCTCAGAAATATTTTAATCTTCTCCTTAAATTAGGTTTACTGTTAATATACTGTAGATGGATCAGTGGGTGCATTTTAAAATGTCTGTAATAGGAAACAAAAATAATTGTAATTTGCCAGCTGATAACAGTGTAAAGATATCTATCTGCCCTCTTGCAGATACTTGCAGAGAAATATGAAGGAAAAACACAAATGTAGTCACATTAGGAAAAAAAGGCTTTTTATATCAATAATTACATGCAGAGTATGAAAACTTCTTGAAAGAACTGACTGGGACACTTCTAGAAGTCAACATTTCTTTATGATCTATCATTATTACAAGATTATTATACTCAGAATGGATCTTTTGCTCTTTTTGTATTGTTCCTTCCTTATAGTCCTAAGTATTTCAGTGCTTTGTAACCTTTTAAGTCTTTGACAATATCTTTTAGTTTAAATTTCAACCCATTGTTTGCATAACTAAGAATCTGAGTAGTATAATCATTCATGATAAAAAGTCAGAAACATTACTCCACTACATGAATCTTCTGTATGACTCCTCTCTTCAGTGATAATTTCCCATTTGGCCTTAATAGGCATAACAGAAAACAATGTCTTTATAGACTGGCCTTGTTTTGATTTTCCCTCCATCAAATGTACTAGTTGTCCGGTCTCTTCATCTCCACTGCATCCTTTTCAGTGAGATAACTTAAGGAAACAATCAAAAAGAAATACCATCTTAGATCACAATAAGATTAATCAAAAAAGGAAATTATTTGTAACTGTTTTCCATTCATCATAGATAGCGGAGGTACAAACATGATTTAACATAGCCCTATTGTAAGAAAACCTGTGTTGTCACCAGAACAACTACAAATTCATAAATATATTCATTTAGCAACCTTTCAAAGTTATAATGGCACCAGAGGTAGGTTCCTCCCGGTTCGGACCGGTTCGCCCGAACCGGTAGCAACCCGCTGATGACATCACAGATCTGTTTTGGTCAGTGCCAGTCCGTGGACGCCCCCTTCTTTTTTTTGGAATTTTTTTTTTTGAAAAAAAAATTTGGGGGGGAATTTTTTTAAAAAAAATTTCTTCTGTGTATGCACAGAAGCCGAGTTTCTGGCACTGTGCATGTGTCGCCATCTTGTTTTTGACTTTTTTTAAAAAAAATTGGCACTGCGCATGCATGCGTGCGCTTTGCGTGCGCGCGGCCATGAGGCGCGGCCACGCGGCGCGGGAGGAAGCGAACTGGCAGCGAGGTAAGTTAAAACCCACCCCTGAATGGCACTGAAAAAAGTGACTTACAACAGGGGTGAAATTCAAAATTTTTCCCTACCGGTTCTGTGGGCGTGGCTTGGTGGGCGTGGCAGAGGAAGGATACTGCAAAATCTCCATTCACATCCCACTCTGGGGCCAACCAGAAGTGGTATTTGCCGGTTCTCCGAACTACTCAAAATTTCCGCTACCGGTTCTCCAGAACCTGTCAGAACCTGCTGAATTTCACCCCTGACTTACAACCATTGGAACATCCTTGCAGTCATATCATTTGGGCATTTGGCAACTGGCATGTATTTATGTTAAGGTCATGTGACCACCATTTGCCACCTTTCCTGTTGGCTTCTGATAAGCAAAGTCAATGGGGGAAGCTGAATTCACTTAATGACCAAATGATTCACTTAAGAACTGCAGTGCTTCACTTCGCGCTCTACATGGGGCTACCCTTGAAGAGTGTTCGGAGACTACAGTTGGTCCAGAATGCAGCTGCGCGAGCTGTCGTGGGTGCACCTAGGTACACCCACATTACACCAATCCTCCGCGAGCTACACTGGCTTCCTATTGGTCTCCAGCACAATTCAAGGTGTTGGTTATTACCTTTAAAGTCCCGCATGGCTCAGGGCCAGGTTATCTTTGAGACCGCCTCCTGCCACATAGCTCCCAGCGACCGGTGAGATCCCACAGGGTTGGGCTCCTCCAGGTCCCGTCAGCTAAACAGTGCTGGCTGGCGGGTCCGCCAACAGTGCCAGCTGGCGGCCCCACGGGGGAGGGCCTTCTCTGTGGCTGCCCCAGCTCTCTGGAACCAGTTACCTCCTGAGATCCGGACTAGATCCACCCTATTGGCCTTCCGGAAAGCTGTGAAGACCTGGCTTTTCCGGCAGGCCTGGGGCCGCTGATCTCAATGTTACAATCTGTGAGTTCCGGCCACGAATGGTATGTATGGCTTTTTAAATCATTTTTTAATATTTATATTGTTTTAATGTTTTTATACTTCTGTTGTAAGCCGCCCAGAGTCCCTTGGGAATTGGGCGGCATAAAAATGCAACAAATAAATAAATAAATAAATAAACTTAACAATCATGGCAAAAATATTGTAAAATTGGATGTGATTCACTTAACAACCACCTTGCTCGTCCCAATTGTGATCTTAACTCAAGGACTACCTGTAATACATTTTTTAATACTCCATAATGAATGGTTAGGATTTTTAAGTTGCCACGGGACTTTTTGCTTATTTTAAAATTAGCATCAAATACACTGAAAACACAATAAAAGTTTATAAATATCAAGTGAAAAAGACACACCCTCAAACTGAGTTAAAAGTTTCTTTCAAGTGCTCCTACAGAACATTACGGAATGACATGTACAATAAATGTAAGAAGGAAATATAGTTCTCAAACCTGGACAAATTGCATGTTATTAAAAATGGTATTTACAATGCCTCTCAATGTAAAATATTCGACTCTCCTCTTTTCCTTTGGCAAATGGGCTTCGATCTACCTTCCCTGACACACCCTTTGTGGCGAATGTTGCCATAACAACCCACTCAAGGTGAATAGCTGCTTGGCTGACAATTGTGCTTTTAATTCACCAGGAGACTTGGACAGGTTGCACAATCAACCCACAAGCCGGCTGCCTCCCCAGAGAAAAGCATCAGCTCAGAGAAGCTTCTTGTGGAGGGCGCGCTAGTACCAGCGTTGCCTACGCCGCCTTCTTCCTCAAAGTGGACGCTCCGCTTCGGCTAAGAGTCCAGTGAGGCCCGCAAGGAGGAGCTTTCTCTCCTCACTACCGCCACTACCGCCTCACTACCAAAAGGAGGCGCTGTCGGCGGAGGCCTGTTTGGGTTTTGTCCCGACTCTTTTTCTGCCTCTCCTTCTCCTTCTCTCTCTGTCTGTGTCTTCCAGCCTGTAGCTGGATTTGGGTCGGGCCTAGCTGGTTTCGGGAAGAGTGGGGACTGGAAGCCTTTGGCCGTGTCGGTGGCCATGGAAATCGGCACCGAGATCAGCCGGAAGATTCGGGTGAGAGACGCGAACCTCGGTGTGGTGGCATAGGGTGATGAGGGCTGCAGGGGACCCCCTTCCCCTACAAGGTGAAGGCGGGCGAAGAAAATTTGGAGCGGGTGAAGCGTTTACCCCTCCCCCCACATTTCTTTTTCCGCGTGGGCCCCTCTCCCCCCCCTTCATTCTCCCCGCAACCAATGGCAGGGTCGAAAGTTGCTTTGTCCGAAACGGTTGCCGCGCGTGGGCTTCTTTTCGGGGGTTGCCTCCGAGGTTTAACCCAAAGGTGCTTTTTCAAGAGGCAACTGGATCAGAAAGTCCAGTTGCCTCTTGAAAAAGCACCTTTGGGATAACCATGACCTGGATGACTGAGAATCTCCATAGACATTCTCCGAGGTTTAAGCGTCACCTCCTCGCTTCATCCCTAGAAATTGATGGGCGCCACAAGCTGAGTGCTGCTACAAAGTCGATTAAAATACAGTTTTGTTCACAAAAAATAAAAATAGCAGGAATCTGTTGGTATCTTAAAGCTGTAGCTATCGATTCATGTTGATGCACGTTCATCAATTTTAATTCTATAATCTCCTCTCCCTTTATATTTAGTCAATGTCTTTCTTAATAAACGTATCTATTCTGTCTCCCTGCCCAAATCCCCGGGTATTCCTGTGAGTAACTTGGGGTCAGTCAGTCTTTCTTAGTTTAACACACCTCATAGAGTGGTTGTGAGGAGGAAGCACTGTGTATCAAGTCATTCTCCTGAATGAAAAATGGTATATAATCTAATAAATCAATGTGCATCTGTCTAAGGAGACAGTATTTTTGACTTGTCAGTTCACTCAAAGTGAAGGAACTAAAGTAAGTAACATGCAGCACAGTCTTAAAGTCTATTGGCTCGAATCTTGTGGTCATAATAGATACAGTTTTGATCCAAACTGCCTGTCCTCAAATTGGGAAAAAAAAACCTGCAGAAGAGGTGCTCCAGGTAATGAAAGGTATGGAACAACTGCACTAGAAAGAAAAAAAATATTTGGGATCATTTAAATAAATAATTTTAAAGATAAGATATACTAGACTTTTTTCAGCAAAAGGCATAAACAGATTTTCAAGCAATATCATCACATTTCTGGAATTGTTCTGGTTATAAAACTTTTCAGGACACTGCCTCCTTTTTATTGATATGCTTAGTAAATTTGTGGTTGTATGGATCCTGTCCAGGTTATTTTTGTGTACTAAATTATATTTTTTGTTTTTCATAATATTTACTAAAAAGAAGAGATACACAGAATTATTTATGGTGCAAGGAGAGTAATCAAGGACAGTTTTTCTCATAGTATTAGCCTACAGTATCATTTGCAGCCTTGAATAATGAACAGTTTTTTAGTAAATATTGTGAAAAACAATGTATGAAAGAATTGCTTCACTTAGCATGTAATGGAAAACAAAAAGATAATTACCACAAGAAGCAGTGTTATCTGTAAATTTGGAGAGTTTTGAAAGAGAATACTATGGTCAAATTCATGGAGGATCAGTGCCCGTTAGTATGATTGTGGTTATGTACTTTTAATATCAGAAGCAATATGCCTGACAGTATCATTGGCTGGGGAGCACAAGCAGGTGAGTATTGTCTTGCTTGCTGGCTGGCTTTTTCAAGGCATATGATTGGCGATTTATTGTGAGAACAGAATGTTTGATCAGATGGACTTGTGGACTGATTCAGGACAGTTGTTAAATTCATTAAATGTTGTGTTGCTCAACAAGACTGACTTCAGCTTAGGAAAGTGCTCCTTGCCATCAACAGTCTTAATTGAGAATCTTCCATTTCTTCCTAAATAATTTGGAACTTTCTTCATATATTATTCCAGCAAAACTCTTATTTGATGTAAAAATGAAGCCCATTCAACAAATTCTTTCAAATATTATCTTTCAAATATTCAAACAAGGGATTGGGGTGCATGTATTTGTTCTTTCCACTGCACAAGCTTTGCCTTTTTACTTTTAAACTTCCATGGATAGTGCAAGGAAGTCTGAAGAGATGCTGTACTCATATTTACTTGAATCTAGTTCTTCATTCTACTGTATAGTGAGATGGCTGTGTGTTCAAGCAAATGAAAGTGCAGATCTTCAGCTCTTATGCTTGACAGGAAGCTAGAAAATGAAAAAGGAGGGAGGATGTAGGGTATTGGTCACTGCACAATTAACTGTGCTCACGTGCTTGTGGTTCTCAGTACTTGTAAAAGTTTGTGAATAGGCTTAAATGTTTAAGGACTATAGTTCCAGATAAATGAGCAAATTATAAGTTTTTTTAATTATTATTTTTTAATTTTAGATCGAAATACAATCATTATTCATAAAAAATTTGAATGGATAACCAATGTCTATAAAAATAAATATATAAAATCTGCTCTTTATTTAAAAAATGTTTTGTAAATTGGAAATCCACACATATTAGTACTGATTTAGAAAATACTTCTGTTGATATAAATGTAGCTATGTAGAAAAATAGTGAAGGGATATATTTCTAGTCAAAATAAAGCTTTTGATTTTGTCACATGCCAGAATTTATGTCATAATGCTGTTGTGACAAGAAAAGCTCTATTTCATTTTCTCCAATTAACCTAGCATAATTTTCTCTTCTATTCAATTCCTAAAGGTACAGAAATCCTCCTTGGCATGGTTACTATAGTAACCTGGAAGCAGGGATCCTTTGATTAGCTTCATTGTTAAAGAACAAAATAGTCCATATAGTGAAACTAAGTTTACTTGGTACGAAATGGCAAAGGCTTTCTTTGTTTATTTTATGCTCAAACAAATGTGCCTTAAAATTTTGCTCCTTTTGTTCAATTTAATTCCTACAAAGTTACAGGTAGTCCTTGAGTTACGGATGTAATGGAGCCTGCCAATTACATTCCTAATCTGAGTATCCATTGGAGTGAATCATGTAAAATGAACATGAAAACTTCCTGCTTTTAACCCGCATTCACTAATCGAATGTGCAGGTCATTAAGTGCACGTGGGGTATCTCAGGGTGGGGAAGGCCATGGGGGGGGCTAGTAATGGAACAGGCCACCTGCTTAAGACCACCCAAGGCTTTCCCCGACCCACTGAAATACCTCATGCTCCCCACAATTGCTTCCCCCTCCCTCCTGCCGCTCCGGGTCACTTACCTTGCGAAGATCTAGCGAGCTGTCTCCTCTTCAGCCTCTCTGCCGTGCAAGATCATGGCTCCCAGAAATTTCCAGTTTCTGCGCAAAACGTTTGCAAGCTGACGGGCTGCTTTGAGCCAGTGGAATCGCATCCATCCGCTCTTTCAGAGAGTGATGGCCTGAAGTCATGAGAGACCACAGCCCTCAAAACATTTCACTCTCGGTGTGCAAAACACTTGCAAGTCGATCAGATGCTGGAAGCAAAATTGTCTGGTGTGGCAGGATGGGAAGGGGGGAAGCAATTGTGGGGAGCCGGAGGAGGGAATAGGCAGGGTGAATGTTGCAGTGCCTTTGCAGTCGTTCATAAGGGTGAACAACTGCCGTGGTGCTGCAACATTCATAATTTCGGGACTGTATCGTAAATACTTGGGGAATGGATTATCGAGTAACTTTGAACAGTCACTAAGTGAACTGTCATAACTCAAGGATTACCTGTATTTTTTATTTTACTATTTTTCTTTAGGCAGCATGATATCTTAGTAGCTGCAGGAATGGGTATTTAATTCTGTCTCATTTGCTCAGCAAATTTGTTAAGTATGAACAATCAAAATTTTATCTAACAAAAACTTCATGAACAGATAATTTAGGATAAGTCGCTCAATCAAGAAAGTGATTAGTTAACTCTACTTGGTTCTACAGAAGTAAAAATGTGTATTTCAGTTCAGTCATACAGATCCCTCTAGTCAGCTTATAAAACATTATGAAAGCTGTTTACTTGAAATTAACTTCATATCAAATAACTAAGTTTTAGGATTGTGCAGTGCTTTGGACTTGATCTTCAAAAAATGCTTCAGAGGATGTAGAAGCACAACCACAGCACCATTCTTTAGTACTTTAAAGCAGAGGTCCTCAACCTCAACCTTTCTGGCTTGGCGGCCATAAGAATTCCATCATAAACCCGCATGTTCTCAGCTCACTTCCTCTCCTGATCCAGCATCTAAGGGAAAAACTAGATTTTAACAATCTTCCATTGTTAATATAGTGAATAGCATAGAAATCAGAACACAGGTAGTCTTGTCTTACTACCATAATTGAGCCCAAAATTTCTGTTGCTAAACAAGATAGGTGTTAAGTGATTTGCACCCCATTTTATGACCTTTATTGCCACAGTTGTTAAACGAATCATGCAGTTGTTAAGAGGACCTGGCTTCCTTCATTGATTTTGCTTGTTGGAAGCCAGCTGGAAAGATTGTAAATGGTAATCATACGACCCCGGGACAGCACAACTGCCATAAATACATGCCGGTTGCCAAGTACCTGAATTTTGATCATGTGACCATGGGGCTGCTGCAGTGGCCGTAAGTGTGAAAACCAGTCATGTCACTTTTTTTCAGTGCTGCTGTAACTTTAAACAGTCACTAAATGAATGATTGGAAGTCAAGGACTGTACTGTACTACTGTACTGTAGTATCTGAAAGCATAACCGTGGGTAATTTCTCAAGCATTTAATTTGAGTAGGTGTGTAGAATATCCTGTTTTAGGGGTGGAAATTTTTGTCAGGAAAAATATGTATCAGTGAGATTCTTTGCATGATTTATTTATTCAATTTCTATAGCCACCCATCTCAGTCCAATTGACTTGGATTACTTGAAAGAAAACCTATGTGCAGTCAGTTGAGATTTCCTTTTATGTAAGGTGTGCAAGGACCACGACCCACTTCTCATTTTTAAATCATATAATCCTATGCTGGAGTTGTGTTTTCAGAACAGTTAAAATATATATAATTAAATGGAGGTTTTATTTCTCCTTGAAATGTGACCTAAATATGTGGATTATATAGGTTATATGCTTTTAGTATTGCAGATTTATGTCTACATAAAGCAAATTTTGGGTTGTCTTCTACATGACCAAAGATCCTAGGCAAGACCTACAGAATGGGTAACAATAATAATGCATTTGTCTGCATATTTACTTGCTGGTTAATCCCATTAGACAAAGACTGCTGTATAAATATTCAGAATTTCTAGAAGGGCACATAATATTGCCCTTAGTAACCTTGATTTTAGTAGTTGCTTTTGGCTCTGTATTGGACAACAAGAGGAAATAACTATAGGTTAGCACCTTTCCTATTTACCACCACCACCTCAGTTGGAGCTTCAGTGATGGATGGTGCAAAGAAGATAAATGAAAAGCAAACATGTGCAGTTGTCACTAAGATGCTCCATCTTAGTTTAAACTATGGTCTGAGTTTGAAAACATAATGCTAAATCTAATTATGCTGTGTCTCAATACAGGAATAAGCAATTTCCCCTGCTTATTCCTCTGGGTTGAAAGTCATAACTCAATTTTCTAACCTGCCGACAGGCCACAGAAGGCTTTCTGAAGTTGTGATGATATCACTTGAAAGGGTAGAGCTGGAAAGTTGTGCTTTTTTATATGTGTGCTCAATTTTAGATTTAGGGATGGATCCGAGAATCTTCTGCCTTGTAAGAGGCCTTTCATTTCCATTACCATTCTCCCCCCCCCCCAAATTCAGCAGTGTGAACTCAACATATTTCAAGGGTTGCAAATGCAATTCTAGGGAGGGGTGGTTGGGGATGCCTACCATGATCCACTGTGGATACGTTGTGCACAGGTTTGGATGTTGCATATAGAGTTGCTAGGCACAAAGTTAAGGCAAAATTATATTTAACTTCACCCTTCTATATAATCCAAAATGAACAGTTCTACACTGCAGAATCTGTGAGAGATATTGAACAATCCAAGGATGAGATCTACACTTGCATTTAGTCATCTGAGTTTTATCTACGGTAGTATATTTATTATGTTCCTTGCTGATAATTATATATAGTCACTAATCAAGGAGGCTCTCACTTGGCTGGTGGAGCTCTTTAAAACTCAGAAGATTTGTAGTCTCTCTTGGTATTGGTCTGTTTACTCTGGGACTTGGCCATCAGCTGCTTATATCATAAGCTTTATCTCATTTGCAGAACCTTTAACTTATAGATAACAAGTGATTATCTCCTTTGGCAGCTGCGAATCAACTCTGTTTTTAATTTTTCCTTCTGATCCCATTTCTATGTATTTCCTGTAGTTCATATTTTAAAGCTTGATTTATTAAAGCCTAATTATCATGTAATTTGACTATTTTATAATTGGTTTTAATCTTGACACATCTCCTAAATTTTTCCTAACCTTAAGGATACTCAGCTGAAATATACTATAGCTCCAAAATACTGTATCAGTTTATAAAATAATCTGATTATCATATGCAATATAGCAGTCTATGAACATAGGACTCCATTAAAACTGTTTATTATTACCTTTTTCTGCTTTTATAATTTATTATAGTATAGATCATTATAGGAGCTTAATTTATGCATCATGTTAAGCCAAATCCTAGCAGACTGCATTATATCATAATGTGATGTGTAAACTAAGTCAGTATGTTCATTAGATCATCTTTGAGCCAAAAAGGAAAACATTTAATTTAAATGCTACAGCTTTGATGGTACCGGTAGATCTCCGCCTTAAACACATCATTAAAAAAAAACGCCTCACGTTGCACACAGATTGAATCCTATGAATTCTTGCCCTGCCTTGTCATCTTCTATTAGTTTCCCTTGTGCTGAATTTTAGATGAGTTTTTCAAGTGAGGAACCTGTTCTCTATAACTGACATACAATCAGGGTTGTGCATTTTTATAAAAACAATGGGAATAAGTGCTTTAAGACTTCACATGAGCATAGTGTATGGTTGCTGTTCATTAAAACAACTTGCTCTTTTCAGGCTTCAGTGCAAGTGTGGAAAAAATAGTCTGATTTAAGGAGTTTACTCATTAAAGTTAATCCAACTCTAAAACAATTGCAACTTTTTTTTCAGGCTTGCACTGAAGTCCAAAGAAAACTTGGTATACTTTAATAAATAGCAAAAAGATGCAAGGCCTAGACTACACTTCTGAAAAAATTTCGGAACATGTACAGCCCTATCACATGTATTAATATCATGCTTTATAAAGTTTTAAAAAATGTTTTGCTATTCATGTGATCCCTTGAAAAAAAATTTAACGTTTCGTTTTTGAAGTGTTTGAAACAATTTCAGAATATTGATGGTTTGAAAGTAAGAATTCTTTTGTTCCCCCCCCCTTTTTGTCCTGAAAAAAATCTCCATTTTTTCCAGAGTGCTATAAAGGGAAAGCTACAGGAACTAGGAGCTTATGTTGGTAAGTTTGATAGTAATTTTAGCTGTAAAAATAGAAAATATACAAAATATTGTATTGATATGTAGGCTGTTTAGTTATTTGCCCGATTTGTATTTTCCTCTTCCATAAATCTGTTTTCTAGGATAGCTAGAAAATAATTATAAAAATAGGGAAAAAAACATGTAAACTACGTTAGCAACATTATTTTCAAAAGGGAGTGTTAGGCATTGAGATGCTAACATTAGCAGTTTTAAAAAGCGTAGGAAAACAAAAAATGGAAAGCATTCCAAAGTTGGAAAAGCTACCATTAAAAAGGTGTGACACTTGAGAAAGGCTTCAGATAATGTCTTGTTTGGCAGACAGATTGATCTGGAAAAAATGGTCCAACTGTTATTTGAAGAGCAATTTTTTTAATAATAACTTCGTTAAAATTTACAATACAAAGATAAAATACTAATACAAACTAATCAAAATATTAAAAAGAAAAGAAAAAAGTGCAGATAGGAAAAAGAAAATAAAGGATATATAAAAGCTGACTCCCCTCTTCCTCCAGATAAGTTTAAACAGCTTCAGTAACTTAATAGCTCCTCTACTATTTCAATAAAAAAGATACCTCTTCTTCCCATATCTCATATCTTACCAATAATCCAATTATTAAAAACCTCATTGTTTAGTCCTAATCAGCCAAAGTTTATTAAGAGCTGCCAAAAATTAATAACACATATGTTTTGATCTTGATCAAATAAATCCATTTTGTTATTTGTACTTATCACTTTCTCTAAGAAATAAAGCAAAAGAATTATCTTCTTCCTTTATAAACAGATCTTTAACACCTCATCATTCAGTCCTAATCAAAAAGAAGTTCAATGAATAGCTAGCAGGAACCACAACATATACATTTTAACCCTGGTCAAATAAATTCACTTTATATTCCTACAGTTTACTTTTATATAGCTTGCTTTTTAATCCCATCAAAGTTAATTTCTTATCATTTTCCCTTTGTCTGCTTTCAGGAACAGCTTCAACAGCTTCACATCCCTTTCATAAATCCAAAATAAGAAACTTTTCAAATCATTCTTCTGATTTATTATTTATATGTCCCCTTTAGTTAGTAAGACGTCAACGGGTTTCAAATGTAAATCCATTGTGGCATCCTTTCCCATATCACTCTTGTACTCTGGCATTTCCAAATTCACACTCAAATTAACATTAGTCTCTGTTTTATACAGTAAAATTTGTTGTTCTTATATATCCTCTCACATACAATTCAATTCAGTTTATTGCAGTCATAGACCAATACAGATGCTAAACAAAATAAAGTTTAAGACAGAATTAAAATACATTTATAAAACAACCCAGCTAACATCTATAATTGAGGTTCAGAATACAGACTAAATTAAATTATAATGTAAACACTAAAATTATATTAAATACGATAGCATCTAAAATTACATCAAAGTAACAGTATCTAAAGGTACTAGTATCAACCAAGTAATAATATATAAAATTTAAATGAATTATATTGAATTATATTTACAAAGAATACATTGTGGGCAATTGGCCCATCAGCATTTCATGGATTTTTGATATTCATAAAACTTAGCTGCCTCTTATATCTATTTTTTTTTCAGACAA
Source organism: Thermophis baileyi (assembly GCA_003457575.1). Lineage (NCBI taxonomy): Eukaryota > Metazoa > Chordata > Lepidosauria > Squamata > Dipsadidae > Thermophis > Thermophis baileyi. The sequence goes on along the minus strand of QLTV01001802.1, from coordinate 1,117,771 downwards.
ACATGTAGATAATTTCTGAGAGACTGTACATTATTTTCAGGCAGCCTTAATTTATATAGTCGAATAATATTGCTCCATTGTATTAATGGCTCTCTTTAATTGTAATCTTTAATTCTTTCTGGTTCCCTCTAGTCAACTTTCAAATAATCCTCTTATCATATGTTTATTTTCCAATCAGCAAAACTTTCCCACTTTCTTACAATTTATTTCACAATATTCAGATATTCTTTTACAAAATTTTAAATACCCCATAGGCATAGGAAATATTCTTTGAAGTCCATCTAGAATCTTTCCAAAAGTCAACATTCTAATCCTCCTTTTGCTGTTTTGTGAAACAGCAAACCTTAAACTTACCGTATTTTTCAGACTATAAGACGCTCCGGATTATAAGACGCACCTAGCTTTTGGGGAGGAAAACAAGGGGGGGGGAATCTGCCTCTGCCTTCCAGCAATTTGCCTCCTTGCAGCAAACAGCCTGGTCAGCTTCAGCACAGCCTGATTTAGCACGAGCAGCTGATTGGCGATTGGATCTGCCTCCCGGAATACCACCGATCAGCTGTTCCAGGCTGCAGGGATCGCCGCCGCCGATTGGTGCCGTTGCCGCCCATCGGTGCTGCCACCTATCGCTGCCTCCGCGCACCTCATTTTCGGCCTCCGCATGTCCCGTTTTCAGCCTGTTCCAGGTGGTGGGGCCTGGAACAGCTGATGGGGAGGCAGATCCAACCGCCAATCAGCTGCTCGGGCTAAATCAGGCTGTGCTGAAGCTGACCAGCCTGTTTGCTGTTTGCTGCAAGGAGGCAAATGCTGGGAGGCAGAGGCCAAAGGTCGGGGGGGGCTTTCGGCAACATTCGCTCTATAAGACGCACAGACATTTCCACCCACTTTTTTGGGGGGGGGGAAGTACGTCCTATAGTCCGGAAAATATGGTACATAAAACTTTTTTATCCAATAAAAATTGCCAGGTAGAAGGAAATTCTCCCAGTGTAATGAAACTTTCCCTTCAGAAGGTTCTTAACAACCAGAAAATCATTAATAAGCAACTCCTAAAGTAGTTGAGAGGAAGTAGGCAAATCCAGTGTCCATTTGAAGGTGCCGAACTGCGGCTTAGGCAGGGTGATTTTACCCGGACTCTCCGAGCTGTAAGAACTGGATTCTGTGGGTAATCCTAGCCTTCTTGATCAGGACAGGAGTTCCAAGGAAGTGATCCTTTCATCAGTTCCTTTTCTCGCCATGGCCATCAGCTCTGCTGTTATGGAGTTGTCTTCAATCCACCATTGTTTTTCTTCATGGTCTCTGTGCATCACATTTATAGACTTAGAATGAAGATGGGAAAATAGTTTGATTAACCTATTGGGAGGTTAAGTAGAAACTCTATAGTTGCTGCTTTAACATTTAATTTTTAGATTTATTCTCTATTCTTTAAATCAGATGAAGAACTGCCAGATTATATTATGGTCATGGTGGCCAATAAGAAGAGCCAGGAACAGATGACAGAGGATCTTTCCCTTTTCCTAGGAAACAACACTGTGAGATTTACTGTATGGTATGTATCTTCCATCTGTTCCATGTACCGATATATGTGCTTATTATAAGGCACAAAAATAATGCAGCACTACAGCATTACAAAAAATAATCCTTAAAGATGAAAAGCCTTGTGGAGAAGGGAGGGGAAAACATTTTTCCTCTGTAGATCACTTTTTGCTATTATTCTGCAGCAAACAATTGAAAAATAGAAACGTGTTGAGTATGAAATATTTTCTAGAAAGAGAAAATCTTTACATTAAGAATTCTTACACTGAAATATTTTATTCTTCTCAGATTATCTTTGAAAACAGTACACTAAAAATATTTTTTTCCTGAATGGGGATATTATAATTTACATGCTCAAGAGAAAAATGATACTTGCAAAAACAAGATAAACCTCTCCCCCAGGGACCATACAGTTTGCACTAGAAAAGATATAGGTTTTTACCTTTTTAATAGTGGACTCGCTTTATGCAGTTCTAAATATTTTCTATTTCCTACGCTAGTCTGAAAAGAATGCAGTGCAGTGGACAGCAATCTACTTATTTTCATGGGTTAGAAAAATAAATCTTAACAAGTAGGCAGAGGAAGTATAATGATTTTGGAGTTTAAAATCAAAGCTTACAGACTTTCTTCCTGTATATCTGTTTGAAGATGCACAGGACAACACAAGATTATTAAAGTATTAGGTACTAATTTAAACATAAATTATCTTTAAAAAGCCCTTTTACAGTGCTTTTAGAAATTTTATTTAAAACAAGAAGTGTGCGTGTTTTGAGCAGCTGGGAACCATATTTCATCTTTGTATGGTATACTTGGAGCCATATTCCAGAAGGTAGGCAGGTTTAGGATAAAAAAAAGGTCAGAATGAACTTAGATTTAATTTCATATGAACTTAAAATATCTTGTAATGTAATTACAAATAATATGGTGACTCCTTTTCCCAGTTTATGATAGAAAACACAGTTTGGTGACAGCTTCTCTAGGCCTTCAGCAACTGCATGTAACTCTGGGGACTTGAGTTGATTTGTTGATTTAAAATTGATTTAAAATTTACTAAATATTTTCTTATTTTTTAGGCTTCATGGTGTCTTAGATAAGCTTCGGTCTGTAACTACAGGTAAGTAAAGGCTACATGACATCTTTGAGATAACTCTTGAGAAAAGAATCCGTGTGCACGTACTTTCAAATAAATTTTTGGCATTCCTTAAAAAGTATTCATAAATTTATTTAGACAAGATTACAATGGTCTAGGCAAGAAGAGCAATAACAAGTGTTATGTGAAGTTGAAAAATTTCTTGTATAGTATGAATAAGAGGAGGTATATTTTCATTGAATCCACAGTGGAAGGCAATTTGCAGTTCTCTATAAATACCACCCTTAATTTTGAGGTGAAACCAATTTTATTTCTTTTCCTAGAGCCCACAAACCTAAAATCTTCTGAATCTAACATTTTTGAGAGCAGTCTCTCTTCTGGCAAAAGTGCATCAGGTGGGAGTGAGGAGAGGACTGGAGAAGAAATCCTACAGCCTCTTACAGTCTCAAGTTCTCGACCTGAAAGGATCGACTTCCGAGTTTCTACTAGTTCTCAGGAACAGAGAGCTGCTGCTCTTCGGTAAGATTCTCATTGAGTTATTAGGAGCTAATGATACATTGCAGATGAATGGTATTGTACATCACAACATTTGTGGTTGTGATCTCATCTACATCATAAAATCACCGAGTAGTCTTAAGAATAGCTACTGTTACTTAGATTCCCTCAAGTATAATGCTCCAGATAACTAAAGCTTTGTGTTTGTGTTTTCTCCCCTTGTGTATTTTCCCCTCTGTTCTTATTTAGTGACAAACATTATTTTCCATTGCAACCAATCCAGAAAACAATGATTCATGCATACAATAACTTGTATATGCTTCAGGACTGCAAACATACTTTGAAATTAAATTTACAATCTTGGAAGCAGACGGATGGCTTTCTTTGAAATTGGAAATAAGAAGGAATCAAAAAAGACCTGAGGTGCAAGAGAGGAAACATGGGACCTAACCGCATATGAGTAATCCATTAACCATGGTTGGCTGTTTAGCTTAAATTGAGGTTCACATCTGCATTATGGGGATGTTGGTCTATGATAAAGTACTGATGGAAGGATTACTCAAACAATGTAAGGCAGGGGTGTCAAACTTGTGGCCTGTGGGCCAGATGCGTCATGTGCCTCCGCCCGGTTTACAAAGGGGAAAAAAGTCCCGATACGTCACGTGACGCCGCTGTGATGACTTTGACACCTCTGATGTAAGATGCTGCAACTCAATGTACACTTGTCTGGATTTCTTAACATACACACACACACACACACACACACACACACACACGTATGTGTAAATACTTCACATAAACACCTTCATTTGGGAGTGGATTTCAGCTGAAAACAATGTAACAGAGAGAAGAACTTGACCATTATAGTCATTTAGTGACTGCCTCAGACAGTGACTGTTCACACTTATGACTGATAAAAAATAGCTTTGTGACCAATGCCTGCATACAGGATGGCTGCAGCATGTCTCAGTCATGTGTTTGCTATTACAGTCAGTTGATACACATTATTCTGTGTAAATTCATAAGCACAGACATGGTCACGTGATTTTTATGCTTCACTTAATAACCGAGTTGCCAATACCAATTGTCATCACTAAACAATGACTACCAGTATTTATTTCTATGCCCCTTTTGGGTAGAGTGAAATTACCTTAAATTCAGGATCATCATCTTTCACATTGATACAGTACTGCCATGTAAAGCCAGGAAATCCAGGAAATGATTAGCATTATACAGCTTCATAGGTTAAGCGCAGAAGGTTATCTTGAAAGCCCTAAAAAAACTGGTAGCATTTGAATGTATTGACTCTCTCAGAATTTCTTTAAACTTCTTTTACAAGGTTATCAAAAATGTACTACAAAGATAATCTATGTGTAGCAGTCTATGCTGCTAAAATTATACTATATAGTAGAATTTCTAGATTATGCTGGAATTGGTATTAATTTGCCTAAACTTTATGCTTAAGGCTATCCTTAACCAGACAGCTTTTTCAAATAGAAAATTTTGGAAGAAATTGAGAAAATCAGTCAGTAATTTTTCATAATGAATTCTGTTACTGATTTATTATCCATATGTTCTAAGACACATAAATTTATGCAACATAAAATATCGATTGGGCAGATATCAGAAATCACTGGAAAACTAATAGGTGTGTTTCATTAGATGATATAAATAATCTGTTTGAAATTTCAATTGAATGTTTTGAAAATCGTACAGTGAAGATTAAATGTGCTTAACCCTGTTCAGCATTTATTAAGAATGCTATGAATGGTACTCCTCAACGTTTATTTTCATCTTTAGAAATGTTGTGGATAGAAGATACAGTAGGACAGCTGTCTTTCTTGTATTTCTCCTTAAAATTACATTCATGTTCATATGTATGTATACTCCCTAGTGCCGTGATGGTGAACCTATGGCATGTGTGCCTCAGGTGGCACGCAGAGCCCTTTCTGCGGGCACGCGAGCCATTGTCCCAGCTCAGCTCCACCGCGCATGCGCCTCCCGCCGGCCAGCTGGTTTTCAGTTCTCTGCTGCGCGTGGATGCAGGAGACATGTGCGCATGCGCAGGGGTCATGTGTGCGTGCATGGGGGGTCACGTGTGCATGCACGGGAGGGACGCATTCGGGGTCGCATGCGCGGGGGCGGGGCGCACGTGGTCGTGCGCGCATGCACGGGGGTGGGACACGCAGGGAGGGGGTCACACACGCATTGCAATATGGGTGCATGCGTGCTTTCGGCACTCGGCGATGAAAAGGTTAGTCATCACTGCCCTAGTGTGAAATTTGTTTTTTGTTTGCCTTGTTTTCCCCCTCACCTACACATCACAGCTTATTTTACTTTTTAACTCTGCTACTTGCTTAGTTTTTGTTTTTATCTTTTTGTTCAATTAAAAGAGACATAAGAATATGTTTGGCCTGGCAAGTTCCAAGGACGCATCAGAAAGTACTGTTAGTCATTGCATCCTTCGAATAAATTAAGCTCAGTGGAACCTGCCTCTGCAAATATCATAGTTGTGAGAGCAGTTGGAAATAATTGAAAAATGGAGAATCCCCCTAACGTCAAGTCAAATAAAGGCTATTTGTAGATTAAATTGTTGCCCTTTTACTCCATATCTGTAGCTAAGATGAACAAATGATGTACAGAATTTGTAAATTATATTTGTGCGTATTTTGCTATTGGCTTTCTTATTGCAAAGCTGTTTCTTAAAAGATGGCAGTCAAAGTTAATCACCCCCTTTCTCCACAGGCAGCCCAGTCATGATGAGTCCCCGTCCCCGTTAATGTCAACTGTAAAACCTTTACGGGAGCTATCCTCCTTGGAAGCTGTGATTGACATTAAGCCTGAGCCAGATGATCTCATTGATGAAGATCTGAATTTTATACAGGAGAATCGGTTACCTCGGAAGAAGCCTCTGGTTACAGTAACATATGGTTCTTCGCGCCCAACGGTTGAAATCTACCGTCCACCCGCTAGTCGAAATGCCGAAGGCGGTGTTCACTTGCAGAGGTTGCCACAGTCAAGCAACCTGCAGACTGGCAAGCAGCTTAATGTACAGGGTGATAGGTCACAGGAAACCATCCAGCTTTGTGATCCAGATGCATTTGACAGCTTGGCCGAGAGTTACCAGCCCCCTTCAAAAGGGAACGCTGATAAAATTAGCAGTGAGGTAAGTATGTGAGTCCAAGCTATGCCAGTATTTAACATGCACTCAACAAACAGAGATCTCCATGGATACCTGAGGTCTGTTCTAAACATAGCGATGTTGGTCAAAAATATCTCATGACTGGCATGTAAACTTTGTGGCATTTAGGCTCTAGTTGCTTTATGGATTAGAGGTGAAAAGTGTCTGTGGGTATGTGTTTTTAGTCTAAAAGAGCAAATAGATGTTGTAATTTTATTCTTCTAGCCATTGGCTTGGTTGGGACCAATGCTTTTACAACTCCAGCATGACAAACTCTGCTGATTAATACCGTGTTTCCCGGAAAATAAGACCCTGTCTTATATTTTTTTGAACCCTGAAATAAGCGCTTGGCCTTATTGCCATGCACTCAAAAGCTCGATTGGGCTTATTATCAGGGGATGTCTTATTTTGGGGGAAACAGGGTACTAAATCAAATGGTTTCATACATTCTGCCATTAGGAAATGCTTTCCATGATAATATTCTCCTATAAGACCATGGAGTACAGTCAGTACAATTCTTAGCCAGTGTGATATATATAATTAGAGTTTTAGACTCTTGTTGGGACATCTGAGTTGAGTTCTTTATATTTTTTTACTATTGTTGTGCCCTGCTGCATTCCACTATTCCTGTCAGTGGTTCAGTTGTCTACATAGCCAAGAAGCCTTATGAATCACTGTTTCTCAGCCTACCTCACAGGGTTGTTGTGAGGATAAAATGGAATCTTGCACATCATATTGATGCTTTAGATGGGAAGTATAATACATATAAAAAATAGGCATAGCTGCCACTCCTCTTTGAATGGAAAATGTGCTACTGAACATTGCCAGCCAGGTATGTGAAAAATATTCCAGAGAACTCAGGAAACCATTCTTTCTTCAAGCCACATTCATCTGACAGTTCCAGAAGTATCCCAGCAATTATCTAAAGAATTCTGATCCTAAATCAGATAGCTTGGGAGGGAGAGAAGAAAGGGGGATGCTAGCTTAATCTCAGATGGCAAGGGTTCAAAGCCTGAGGATGCCCACAAGAAGGACTTTTCTTACAATCTCAGAAGATGTGAGGTAATAGTGGTAGGAAAAGAGTTTCTCCTGATGGGTTTAATAATAACAAATGGCTAATAATAAATGGCTTTATCATAGCCTCAGAAACAGACTAAAAGTGAGTGGAACTGTAATTTAACTCCTGTGACCAGTCCCACCATTATGGGCTAGTTGAAGTATCAAAACTATTACGGTGTTTCAAATTGGGATATAACTAAAGCATGCATCACCATCTCAAGAAACAGGTGTAGTTGGTATTCTAGTGTTGGCAGTCCACAAATTTCATTGGTTATTGATCTATTCCAGCTTCAGTTCAAGGCTTTAGCTTAAATAGCATGGACCTGACTTTTCTTAGAGGCTATTCCTCGATGTATAAAACTGCATTTGTCTACATATTTATTTATATTGTATATTTATTTGTTTATCTGTGCAATCTCTATTTAATTTCTAAGGCATTTCCATTCACAGAGATGCAATTGTTAAACTGTGGAATTAGTATGAGGAAGGTGCATCAGCTTTGGGTTTGAAGCTTCCATCTCAGTTTGCTTCATTTCATTGGTATTTTTTAATTAGGTCTCCTAGTTGATACTTGTGTTTGCTACTGTCTACTGTGTATTTTCTGGTTGCTGATTGTTGCCATTTACAGTCTGTACTTTGCCTTATTTTTCTGTCATATATTTTCATCTTTGTACATCAGGTTGAAACACTGAGAAACAAATCTAAAAATTAATAAACGATATTCATCTCTTGATCCCCTTGCCTCTCCCTTTCTAATTTTCTTCCTCTATCAAATTTAGATTGTAAGCCTTTTGGGCCTTTTACAAAAGTCATCCCGCACATAATAGTGTCATAGTCTCAAATGTTCCCATTTGGATAGTCCACAATGGGAATGTAATTACTCCATAGTAGAAGTCCCCTCCCCACAAAATTTAATGACCAAATCATGTGAGAGTGGTTCTTTTTATTTTTCTCACTTAAAATCCTATGAGGTTTTGCTAATCTTTTAAAGTATTTTTTAAGTGTGTGTGGTCCTTCAGAGGTTTTATGAAGGAGGGTTATGTGGCCAACAGTATCCCCAAACACTACATTGCTAACAGCTGTCTTATATGGAAATCCTAAAAACATTTGAAGCCAATGTAGTCTTCACATAAAGGAAAAAATTGGAACTGCTGATTTATTTGGAAAGGAACTACTTGTGAGACTACTATGTGATCTGTCAGATTGTCAGGTTTCACTTGTTATAGATGGGTTAATATGTTTTTTAGGAATCAAATTTCATTGTTGTAGGAATGTAATTCTAGCACAAAATACAAACAGCGGCACTTTGTTCATAAAATATATGATTCCTGTATTTTTTCAAAACAAATTCTGTTAACAGCTATTTATCCAAGCAAGTTAACCTCATATTGTTTTGGTCTGCCAGGATCATAATTTTTACTGCCTTTCCTGCATTAAGGATATACTGTTACTGAAGACTTCTGTACCTGCTCGATGTATGACCAGATGTCATCATGTTCTCAAGTTTTTTAGGAGGCATTGATAATGGACAAATGATTAGGATATCGATAGAGCTTTTTAAGATAACTGACGTCATATATGAATAGAGACACTGATTTTGAATTTAAGAATTCTACTAGTTAGCTTTCTTTAGAAAAGAACATTTCTAGCCTTTTGGTTTGTTAATATATACATGTAAATATTTGAAATATGCTAGAGGGAAGATTTTCTGCATGTTATGTGGGATTCTGATCTAAAAGCTTGCTACATAAGCTGCACTTTATGATTCATACACAAAAGCACACATACAATCTTTTGCTGGCTCTTGTCTTTCCTAATTCTTATCTTTTCTCCTCTCCATTGTAACTTGTTCAGACAGATAATAAATCATCCACTAAGATTTCTGGAATTTTGGAACCCTAGATAAAATTCAAATCTATTCAATGTTATCTTATTGCCATTTTAGATAAATTGAGTATCTGCATTTTTAAAGATTTGATGTGAGCTATCACAAAACTTTTATGATTTGTGTTTCAGTCTTTATATATCTATGTTACATCATCCCCAGCACTGAGCACCACATTTACAGTACTTGACTTTAAGCAATACTGATTGTGATTAGTTTGAATGAGGAAGACTCATTCAAATTCTTCTTCAAATCCTGTTCTACAAACTATAGTGAGCAATCTTATCTTGGACATTACCTCTCTCCTCAGTATACTGCATTGCTCTGCCATGGAGATCAAATGCGGAAATTATATATATGCTTATATTAATTCCTTAAAGAAAAAAGGAGATATAAATGTGCTGAATTTTGAAAGTCCAGCAAAGTAATGTTGTATGCCAAAAGATAAGATAAAAACCTTTATTGTCAGTTTTTATTTCTGTGAGCACAGATTGCTGCTTGGAGCCATTGACCAACTCTGCTCCAGATATACCTGGAACTGGTTCATCTTCCTCCAAGCTTATATATATATATACCTACACCAGTAGTGGGTTCTAAATGCCGTTGCTACTGGTTTGCGTGTGTGCTTGCGTGCGCGCGACTCTTCTGCGCATGCGCAGAAGCGTCCCGGGTGGGTGGGTGGAGCGTCCCGGGCAGGTGGGTGGAGCCTCCCGCCGCCGCCGCTGCTACCGGTTCGCAGAACCGGGCCAAACCAGGAGCGACCCACCGCTAACCTACACCCATACATATATACATATACATAATATATACATATACTATATACATATACATACATACATACGTATGTACATTGTGTGTGTGTGCATGTGTATATATAACTATCCATGTCTTCTTATAATGAAATCTAGTTATTACCTTAAAATCTGGAAAGATAAAACAGCAGAAAAGAAAGAGTTAACGGAAAGATGATAATTTGTCTTCTTGCCAATTATTTGGCATTGTTTTAAATATAAGCTGTGATATATCAAAGTATAGAGTAGAGAATTGAACTAATTGATCTACAGGGAATTATTCAGCTTGGAGATTCTAAGGCTTTGAAACAAAATTGTTGCCCTCCAGATGCATCAGACTTAAATATCCATAATTGCTGAAAGTATGCTCAGAATATAGTTGGAGAAGACTACTTAATAAGTTGAATCCCAAAGATGCTTTTTCAAAAGGCAACTGGACTTTGACGGTCCAGTTGCCTTTTGAAAAAGCACCTTTGGGATAATCATGACCTGGATGACTTAGAATCTCCATAGATAAAAGTTGAATCAAAAATATTAATGGAAAAATAGTGCTAGAATATCGAGCAATGCTTTTGTGAATCTGTATGTTCCTTCATTGGGATGTTTTGTATGGAAGCAACATTAGGAAGGGTGGGGGTATAAAATAAATATACAGAATCTGTATTCCAAATGTGAATTTATTATTCTGCTGAATAAGAAATTTTCATTTTATATGCTGCCTTGGGATAGAATACATGACAGGTGGACCAGAAATATTTAATTATCTAAACAAAATCAATAAGCATCCCCCCCTGCCCAAAGTATAATCTAGTTTGTCATTATTTTTATTCTACTGTTAACTCTGTTGCTTATTGTGCAAAACAAAGCTAGAATTTTTTTCCTCCTCAAAAAATAAATAAATGCAAGTTTAGACACAGCTTTATTCTGTCCAAAATTGATTATATTGTTATATTTATAATTTGCTTAAAATAAGGGAGCTTGGTTCTCTAAAATCTGCTCCACCTTCTTCGCATGTTTATAATTTAAAGTCCTGTCCTGACTTTTGTTACCTGACCAGGGCCAGCAATAGCCTTCTTGATGGTGATTACCACTGTTTTTTTAAAGGGAGCAAAAACTAAGCCAAGGCTACATATAGCTCATTAGCATCCCTGCTCTTACCCCAGAAAATCCTCACAATGAGGTGAGTGGGGCAAAAAAAATCAGCCATTTTTGCATTTTGGAGTTCTCCAGGTGCAAAAATATTTTCAGGCTTACAGATGTTAAAGGCAAATGTTTAAGATTCTTTAAAACATTTGAAATCTCTCAAAGTTAGCCATGATTCCACCAGCTTATGGAGACCAGTTGTCAACATGCTAAACACAGTTTTATGGGGGAACCAGTATCCCATTCCCCTGCTGCAATCAACATGAAAGTAAAGCCTCTATTGCTTATTCCATTATATTTTAAAAATCGGATTGGATTTTTGGATTTTTCTTGTTCTTGAGTCTTCTGTTGGCACCTTGAAAAGGTTGCTTAAATATATTAGTTTGGTTTTATTGCATTTATTGTTGTTTTAAGCCACTTTGTGCTCTTTATGTCTATAGTAAATGTATAATAATTGTTCTCTCTCTCTCTCTCTCTCTCTCTCTCTCTCTCTCTCTCTCTCTCTCTCTCTCTCTCTCTCTCTCCACACATACATACCCACATGCGCACACATGAAAACACTTAAATAGACAATGTTGTCTACTATGTATCTCCCCTAAAACTGCTCTCAGAACATATTATTGTGTGATGTTCATTTATTTTGTCCTGCTGTATGGATCCCTTAGTAGTTTGCAGAAATGAAATAAAAAAAGGAAAGAAATAAAAAGTGCTTGACTCTTAAAAAATCAGGAATTCTTTTACATAAATCTTCAAAGTATAATGGACATGGAAGTTACCCTGGCCTGGAAATATGTTCACTGGCAGATCAGATTTATCAAATAAAATATTATCCTATTACCTGCAGGAAGAAACTTTGAGGAAGAGAAAACTCCCAGTTGTAAGTTCAGTAGTCAAAGTGAAACGGTTCAGTAATGACGGAGAGGAAGAAGAGGAGGAAGAGGACTACAGTCTGCGACTGGGAGGCATCTCCAGCAGTGTCTCTGTGCCTGCAAAACCTGAAAGAAGGTAGTGATCTCTTTTTAAAAAAAACAAAATACATATTTTCTAATTATACTACCATTTATATAACCAGTAGCTTTATTTTAGACAGGAATAAAGCCTAGGTAGGCCTCTGGTATGACCCTGTAGGGCACATTTAGATTCATATATTCTGGTTCAGCAGAAAGCAGGTGTCCATCTATACTGGAATTTGCTGATAATAGTTTTGAGGCTCAGTTTACCAAGTGGCTGGGAAATGTAGCATCTTTTGCAAGGTTGAGAGAGCTGCACAGATGAATAGAAGTATATCCATGAGGAGGAGAAAAAGTGGCCACCATTTAGCCACCATTGAGCTGGGTGACTATTAATGTATCTCCATGGATTTCAATCCTTTTTTAAAAAAAAATGAAATGTGGCAAAAATTAAATATATAATAAAAATAGAAGTATTAATTTAACACCCTTGTATCTGTTTTATTTTGATCATCTAGGCCTTCACTGCCACCTTCCAAACAAGCTAATAAGAATTTAATATTGAAAGCTATATCTGAAGCTCAGGAATCAGTGACAAAGACAACTAATTATGCTACAGGTAGATCAATTTGTTAATTATTTCTATGCAAGTGTGAATGTAGAATGATACTTTGCACATCTGGTGAAAAGATAACTTAGAGCAAAATGAGTTATTGATTTAGAGTGATGCAGGCTTTTTGCTGCAGCAGATTAACGTGACTATCCTTTTGAATTTTTTTTAGCCATATCGCTTATCCATAATAGTCTTTTACAAGCAAAAATGTGCTTGTAAGTTGGCATAAAACAAATGGGAGCAAAACAAGACTTGTTACATGGAAACAACAGTTCTAGTTTGTTTATAAAATAGATTAATAGAACATATTTTTTTCAGAAATGTATTTTAAGTTAAAGCTTATGAAACCTATATTGATTATTTCCCAGATTCTTTGGTCATAAAAATTAAACTATTACAAATTCGATATATAAGTTCCTAGTGCTGATCTATTCTCAAATCTTCAATATATAATTTATACATTGGTTGTCTGTCTTCCGCTTTTGACCAAAGATTTTCAAAAGTTACTCGCAGTTTGAAGAACTACATTGCAGTGGTAAAGATAATTAAGGTTGTCTAGAGGAAAGGCCTCTGAGGCCTTTGGAAAGAAGGGAGCTTAAAGAAGCAGTTGTTGTAATTGCCTATCATGAACAACCCACCTATATCTTTCTCCAGGCAACAGATTCACTGTTTATTTGCTGGAAGCTTATGACAAGGATGACTGAGTTTCTCGTGGCCATGTTTTTAGTTCTGCAAACCGGCTGGGAGATTTTTTTTTCTTTTCCACTTGTTATATTTTTTTTTATTTTCTTTCTTTTTTATTACCTTTTTTCCCTAGCTGTGAGCCTGCCAGGGTGGGGGTGAATACTAAGGGGTCATTAAGGAGTCTTACCAACTGACCTTGGTAAGAAGTTCTCAAAACCAGACTTAAGTCTGTTTGGACCTAATATAACCTCTCTAAGTTAGTAAAGCAGAGTATTTCTACAAAGGTTATCTCCTCTAACCATGACTCAATTAGTATGCTGTGTGAACAGTGGCATTTCCTAGTAATCCCTGCCTGCTTAGCCAATAATAGCAATTGCATTTAGCACTTAGACTTATATACCGCTTTACAGTGCTTTACAGCCCTCTCTAAGTGGTTTACAGAATCAGCATATTGCCCCCAATAATCTGGGTCCTCATTTTACCCACCTTGGAAGGATGGAAGGCTGAGTCAATAAGGAGGGATGCTGGGTCAAAATTGCAAATTACCTGAATGATTCCACAGCACAATGTGTATATGCACATTGGATAGCCCAATCTTTTATACTGAAAATTGAAAGTACCTTGAAAATAGTAGTTTTCCTAATTATTGTATTTTTGGGTTAAATTTAGCAGAATTTTTAGAAGATCACAATTTGGGATAAAATTCCTGTCATTGCTTCTTTGTATAACATTGTTTTGGTTTATGGAAAGTCCCACCAAAGCAGACAGTTCCTGTGGCTCCCAGAACTCGAACTTCCCATGAAGAAGCCCTCGAAGTAATTCATGGCCAGAATCAGCCAAGCAGAGTAAACTCTGAAGAACCAAGAGAACAGACATTAGGAAGAATTTCAGGTAGTGTTGAATATGTCACCATAGTCTCCATAGTCTCAAGTGATCAGAAAGCTCAATTATAGATAGTGAGATATTGTAGCAGAACCTTGTCTGATGAACTCTTTGAAGGAAGATATTTCAACCTTTTTCTCACATCCGGAATAATTCATGCATACTCAGATAAGCACAGAAACACAGAAGGTGCCAATTGGATTTTATATGTATATTGGAGAATATTAAAAAAGCTTCTTTAGATCTCAAAAATCCATGTGATCTAGCATGTTGTTTCTCATTGCAGAGCATCACTGTTCTGAGATAGTTCATCAACACAATTTTAAGACAATCCCTTCCCTTCGCCTAATAACATTTCTGAGCATGGAAATGGGGTGGGGAGGAAATGAGTTTGTACCGTATGTCAGTAGTCCCCAACCTTTTTAGCTTCGTGTACCAGCAGTGTGGCGGGGGGGGAGGGAATGGTTTCATGCATGCAATCTAATCCCGCACATGTGCAAATAAACTTCATGCACTTGCCCGCTGCTTGTGTGGCTCGTTTCCCAACAGGCAGCCGACCAGCACCAGTCCATGGCCTGGCAGTTGGGGATCCTTGCCATATGTTTAAGGGAACCAACCTGATTCATAGGAATTGAGAGATGCAGTTATTCCATTTTGATTATTTCTCAGTTTCTGAAGTACAATTCTTGTCTTGAAAAATAAATGCAAAATATGTTTATTAGGGAATGGTGCATGTGAAAATAAATGTTTTTGCCAGATTTATTTAAAATTATAGCTTAATACAAAAGATAGATAAAATCGTGTAAAGCTAATGTGGTCCAGAAATACACTGATTTGTGTGCTTTTACTGTAAATTTGAATGATTAGCCTGCTCCATGAATTTATCTAGTCTTTTTTTAAAACTTAAAAAAAATCAGTGTAATGTCCTGAATTTAGTGAGATGCAGTTATGAAAATAGAGATAGGGTGCAAGCCTAGTGGCTACATTCAGCTTCCTACCAAATAGAATTTGGGAGAGATTTCGTTCAAACAGTTTCATAGAGATAGATGCAGAAAATGTTGAATTAAATAAGTTGCCAAAAATGGGGAAAGTTACTACAGTGTTGTTCCCTAAGTTGAATTGAGGAGGAAGGAAACTTCATTTGCATTCTTAATTTATTTTAGGAACCCAGCAGAGGCAACTCTTTTCCCGTCTCCAGATTGAGCCGGGCACTGAAGACATATTACAAAAAACTGGTTAGTTGTAGTTGGTATTTTTAAGCATTATCTTATATTTTCATATTCTTAGAAAAAAATAAAATTTATTTTCTGAATTTTTTTAGTAGATAAAATTTTTGCTACAGCAGGAATTGCCAATCCAACTTCTTATGAGATTTTTTTATTATTATTATAGGCTTTGCAACATATTGTTACTGTTGTGCTTTGCACATGTGTAGACTTATTATTTCTTTAGGGCTCCTGTGTTAAGAAGCTGCCAAGGCCAGAAGAAAGTATACAAACTGCAGAATCATTGGTTGTTTGAATAGCTTTGTCTGCTCAGCAGAGAGTAGTTTGCCATTTTTTTGATGATCAGTAGTCATGATGTACCTTCATTGAGCAGCTTCGTGCTTACTCTCCATTTACAATATGTTGTTGATTTCATGGCTCTATGAGACATTTGCCATTTTCTCTGGTTTAGATTATTATGACTTGGAATCAGTGATCCACACAGATACAAGATCATTTATTTTGAAGAAGCCCAAGCTGTCTGAGGAGGTCACCATACCCAGAAACCTGGAAGTGGGGAACCGAACTACAGATGCCTTACAGGCACTTTCAGGACGGCTCATTCAGACACGGTAAAAAAAAAAATCACTCCTTTTGGTTCAGTAGAGAGATAAACTTGAAAACTGGGCACTTTCATACAGCATATCTAAATACCGTGTTCCCCCGAAAATAAGACTCTTATTTTCTTTTGGGCACCAAAATAAGCACTAGGGTTTATTTTCGGGGTGTGTGTTATTTTTTCCCCATGTACAGGAGGCCCACTTCTGCTTGCTCATGGCAGGGCAGGAGGCTGCGTGGCGTACCAGCCGCAAGGCAGGGGGGTGGAACTAATCCTGCACTGGCATACCTTAGGGCCCCCGCAGCCAGGCCACCCACGCCCCAACACCTGCCTCGCCTCGCGGCCGCAGCTCCACCAACCCCATCCAGAAGGATCCCGCATGGCTGCCAGCCCACTTCTTCTGCTTGCAGCCACAATGGAGCAGGAGGCCGAGCGACACACTGGTCCCGCGGCCATGAGATAAGGTGGGGTAGAGATGCCCCACACGCCCCTCACCGGCTGTCATGCCCCCGTCGGAGCCTGAATCTGCAGGGGAAGACGAGCTGGAACCTGAGACGACAGAGATTGAGGGGGCGGCTTCATTGGCTTTGGAGGAAAATGGGGAAGGGTGGGGCCAGTCAGGCCAGGACCTTTCAGGATTAGAACAGCTTGTAGACGGGGAAGGAACAGGGGCAGGATGAACATGAGAGACAGAGCTCAGGCGAGGAGCAAGGACCACCCCCTCCTGATCTGAGAGCACAGAGAGTGGAGAGAAGGCAACAACAGCGCAGACTGAGCAGGCTACTCGGGAGAAGAGTGCCCCACCCATCTTCACAAGGCACACCTGAGGAATGGGACTTAAGGAGACGCTGTGGGGAGGGGCATTTGTTGAGAACAAACGCTGAGTTCCTGAAGTGTTAAGTGCCGACGCTTGAACTTTCCAAGAGTCCTTGCATTTTTTCTGGCTTTCTGGACTAATTAACTGGATCCTTTGCTTCCTGAACTCCTTGATTTGCCCTGCTGGATTTATTGCTGTGCAGCCTTGGTGTACACAGCGCTGGGCTGTGTGGGGGCTGCTTGAGGTGTGTGGGGGGGTTTGTCATCACTTTGCTCTGGGACTTGCCAGAAACGTGGGAGCGTTTGGGGAAATTTGGAGCAATAAAGGGCCGATTTGAACTGCCAGCTGCCTGTGTTATCTCTGTGCCGTGCCCTGGGTCATCACACTGGCTTACCTCAGGGCTCCCGCAGCCAGGCCATCCATGCCCCAACACTTGCCTCACCTCGCAGCCGCGGAACCAGCATACCGCGGCCACGAGCAAGCAGAAGTGGGCCGGTGGCCACGTTGGTTCCTGCTGCACATGGCTGTTAGTGCTGCCACTGCGAAGGCAGGTGTCAGGGCATGGATGGCCTGGCTGCGAGGGCCCTGAGGTAAGCCGGTGCAGGGCGTGTGGGGCAGCTCCACCCTCCCGCTTCGCCTTGTGACTGTGACACAGCGAGCAACCAAACGGAATGAGTGACCGGCTGCCTGCACAGGCTCTTAAGTAGGGCTTATTTTGGGGTAGGGCTTATATTAGGTGCACACATAAAAATGCTAGGGCTTATTTTTGGAATAGGTCTTCTCAGTGAAACAGGGTAGTGAAGTTGGTCTTTGCTTGCCTTAACTGTGAAAGTAGCACATTTTATATAGAGACAAAGCAGATTATGGTAGATTTATTTCATATGTTTCCTTAAGCCCCTGATTAGTCTAGGCCATTAATTCACATACTATAGTGTGTTGCACAAAATGAATGTCAGGCTCCAGAACTAAGGACTTGTGGTTGTGGCTTGTGCTCTGGACGCAATGAAATATTTTCTCTTTTAATTCTGTAGCGCAGAAAAATTTTCTGCCCAGAGATAGGTGGTTGGATGGATGGCTATTCTAGTCAAGAAGTGTGCTCAGAACAAAATTATGAAGAGTGGATAGACTTCCTTCTTTGCACAAACTAAGGATATGAGACCCAAATGTCATTTCCCTTTTAAGGGTGTTGTACATTTTGAGGGAAAGTGGTTTAATCCTGAAATCTTTTAGGTCTTAAAAAGTATTTTATAAATAATTATACTGTATTGATTGTCATGAGTTATGTTTGATTGATTATATGTCATCAAGTCATCTTCAACTTGAATTGTTGGTATCAATTACCATTCCTTTGTTCTTGTTTTACTAACTTAAAGAATTTTTATCGTTTTATTACAGAGAGCAGCTTATGCTGTCAGAGAAGCCTGCTAGTCCCAAGTTTATAGTCACTTTGGATGGAGTCCCCAGCCCTCCGGGGTACTTATCTGATCACGAAGAGGAAGAATTGAATCTTATGGAGGGAGTTAGGCCTGTTCCATCCAAACCAACAACGAGCAAGGGATTAAGAAACCTTCGCACACAACAGATGCACATTATATCCAGACAGCTGGACAGCACAGATGGTAACATTCTCATCCTCATTGATAAGGTCTTTATGGTAACTTGATTGCAAAATATCTTTGGGCAATTTAAAACTAAACTAGAGGCAGGAATTCAATGACTAACTTCTAAGCCAAATTTCGTAGGATATATTATTTTTTACAGAACGTTTTAAGTCTAAAAGAACATAGATTTCATTCATCTACTCTGCCTGAAAGTAATTAGGAAACAGCACTGTGGTACATGGAAAAAGAGAGGATGACCTGCCCTTGCTGAAGGGGGATTGAAAGCCTAAGGCCAGTCCCTGTTTCTATACTCCTAATCTCAAGAATTAAGTCGCAAGATCTTGTTATTGCCTAAGCTCTGGCTGTTTTTGAATGCCAGATCTGTCTGTAATAAATCTCTTCTAATCCTTAACCTCATGGTGGATGAATACACACCTGCTTGAATTACTGAGATCTGCATGGGCAAGGAGGCTGATATATTCATCTCAGGGTTTTGCCCAGCCAGGTTTTAGCGGTTGCATCAGCCACAAATCCATGCTAGAGGAGGAAGAATGGATTGTCATCAGGATTACTCTGCAGGTGACAAGAGACATTGTCCTGCAGATAATTGGAAATGAGGTGCTATTCGTGAGTTAAGCTTTAGGGACAAGCTAGGATTGCTACTGCTTGTTGACTTCTCTGCTGTGCACCTTCTCTACTATCTAAGTTGCTTAACTGCATCATCAGGATGATAGCTGCAACTCCCTAGACTTCTGGCCTTGGGAGATTTCAAATTGAGTTTATTAGGAAGCAGCGATGCAGTTCATGAGTTCCAGGGCCACTATGACAATCATGGACTTGTTCTTGGAATTTATGGGCCCAACACCCAAATGTGTTAGATCTGTTTTTTATGTGAGCAACTGAACCTGATCTGATGTGGGAGAATTCTCCATCAGTTCTTTTCATGGTCAGCTTACTTGAGGGAGGCTATGATGGAATTTGTTGCTGCTATGGATGTCTGCAGGGAGGAGGGATGTATTTAATGAGGTTATCCCAGGTGCCTAATGGTACCTGTTGATTTCCAAAGGGCACTTGGGAAGTTTTCCAAAGTGCTGGTGGACAAGTCTACTGAGTGGCTTGCTGATCCCTGGAATAAAGGGTTAATTGTGGTACCTGACAGGATTCTTCCTTAGTGGCCTCTCTATGATCATTGATCCAAGTAATTTCCTTGGTTTACCGAGAAGCTCCAGGCCAGGGATATGGGACTGAAACTTCATTGGTGGTTCTGGTTGATATTCTTTGGTGGAGCAAGGGAGAGAGGAATGTGACTCTTGTGATCCTGCTTGATCTCTCAGTAGTTTTTCATGTAATTGGCTATGGTATACTGGGCAGTTTCAAGAGGTTGTGAGAGGCACTACTTTGCAGTGGATCTTTTCCCCCCCTAAGCAGTTAGTATCCTGCTTCAGGTTTCAATCACAAACAAAAGTTTGCCTGAAGAGTTTGCTTTTAATAGGACATGCAGAAGAATAGTCCAAATCCAAACCAGGGTTCCAAGAGCCATATC
Organism: Thermophis baileyi; assembly: GCA_003457575.1. Classification (NCBI taxonomy): domain Eukaryota; kingdom Metazoa; phylum Chordata; class Lepidosauria; order Squamata; family Dipsadidae; genus Thermophis; species Thermophis baileyi. The sequence goes on along the minus strand of QLTV01001802.1, from coordinate 1,097,683 downwards.
AGTGTTGTCAGCCATCTAGAGGTCAGAGGTTCAAGGTTTCTTAAACAAACAGGATTCATAGGAATCTTACAAAAGAGATCAGACATTGTTTCCAGCAAAGAGAACGTAGATCAGAGCTGCTTCTTCAATCAGGTTGGAATCAGCTGTCACTAACAAAAAGATTTACTCCCTTGCTTGGCAAGTATCGTCATGGAAGTTTCTGCTCTGCTTTGTTCTCCTCTCTACTGACTGTGTATGGGGGCTAGGAGGTATTACATCATCCTCATCTGACTGCTCCAGTTGTCCTGGTGGTGCATGTATTTGATCAGCCTCATGTGATTCCTTGGCTTGGTGTCTCCTGAGACATTTCACAGGTTGAGCTAGAGAAGCTTCTTCAGATTCAGACTGGATCATGACAGACAGTTTCACTCAGTCAGTGGTAAAGGGCAGATAGAAGTCAAGTCTGCTAGGTTAGCCATCAGCCTGAGATGAAATTTTATCAGTGTGCAGATGGTACCCAGTCATATATCTCTACCCCGATTGAGCAGGAATTATGCCAGAAGACCTGGCCTTATGCCTGAAACCTGTAAGGAGGTGAATAAAATGGATCCTAGCAAGATACAGTGTCTGTGGATTCTTAAGTCAGCTTTTTCCAGACATAGTCCATTGTGTCTCTTGATAGAATTTTATTCCCCCACACCAGGCTTACTCACAATCTGGACATTCTCCTGAACTCATGGTCCCTGCTTGAACAGCTAGTAGAGGTTATGGATGCACAATTACATCTTGTGTATTAGTAGCCATTTCTGGAACAGGAAGATTTGTTTTTCATCACTTACTCTCTTGTCACCTCATGGCTAGGCTAGTGTAATTTGCATGGGGCTGCCCATGACAATCATTCAGAACCTTCAGCTGGTTCAACATGTAGCAACTCGAGTAATAATGTGAGTACACATCCAGCATGTAACATTTGTACCACAGAGCTATGCTGGCGAGTCAAGCATAATTCAAGATACTGGTTATCTTTAAAGCCCTATGTAGGTCAGAGCTTAAATGTCTTCAATGTCCCCTTTTCTGAGGGGTCATTGACGCTCTCTGAGTTGGTTGTTTTCTTGCAGATGTTTCATTACCCAAACTTTGCAAATATTTCATTACCCAATCAGTGCTGATGTGCACTGATGATGTTACCTAGTTTGGGTAATTAAACATCTGCAAGAAAACAACCAAGTTTAGAAAGCACCAAGGAACCCTCATTTCAAAGGTGGTGCAGTGGTTAGAATGCAGTATTGCAAACTAACTCTGCTCACAGCCTGGAGTATCCTGACGGGCTCAAGGTTGTCTCAGCCTTCTATCCTTCTGAGGTTGATAAAATGAGGACCCAAATTGTTGGGGGTAATATGCTGACATTGTAAACTGCTCAGAGTGGTGTAAAACACTATGGAGCAGTATATAAGTCAGTGCTGTTGCTATTGCTATTTTAATTCTGAGCTATAAATATTCTCCTTTACTTGTACTACCTTATCTGAAATGAAACTATCCATCTAGTACAGGGGTGTCAAACTCCCGGCCCATGGGCTGGATGCGTCACGCGCTGGCCACGCCCACGGCTGGTTTAGCGAAGGGGGGAAAAGTTGTGATATGTCACGTGACGCTGCCATGACGACGCGAGTTTGACACCTCTGATCTAGTAAGATCTAGGAGGAGCCTAAACTTGAGTGAATCCCATCTATGGGGACCTTGTGTTTGAGGTTTTTCAAGGATGACCCTTGACCTCTGGAAGCCTTAGATCAGGGGTGTCAAACTCAAGGCCCGGGGGCCAGATCCGGCCTGCAGGGTGCTTAGATCTAGCCTGCGGGGCTACCCTGAAAACAGCGAAGGACTGGCCCGCAGTGCCTCTGCCAGCGAAAACGGAGCTCAGGAGGGCCGTGGCCGACCCTTGTGAGCTCTGTTTTCGCCGGAAGAGGGTTGCAGGAGGCCGTCGCAGCCGAAAACTGAGCTCGGGGGCCTGTTTTCGCTGACAGAGTGCTTGGGCCATCACAGGAGCTCCCGACATGAGTGACATCAAGCTGACCACGCCTACCCTGGCCCCCCAAGATCAAACACAACACTGATGCGGCCTTCAATGAAATCGAGTTTGACACCCTTGCCTTAGATATTCAGATCACCATCTTCTTATTGCATTTTTGAAGACTTCTGAAAACATAGTTGCTTGGAGAGACACCTGGAATTTGTTGGCCTCCTGGGGCAAACCAGATAGGAATCACAACTAGATGAGTGAATTCTACTTTATTCTGGAGCTACGGTGGCAAACTTTCCCACATACAATTACAGGGACACTTGAAAATTCTGCTTCTCAAATAGTGACACATCAGGGCCATGTTGTCTATATTTTAATTTTACAAGTAGTCCTTGCTTAATGACCCTAATTGGTACCAGAATTTCCATTGCTAAAAGAAGTGGATGCTAGGCAATGACAAAATTGCTTAACAACAGAAGCATCGGTAATCCAGGTTGGTCATTAGGCCAGGACCACATGCTTCTCCTGCCTCTCTCTGCTTCAACTCTTCCCACATATCTTCCCCCATCTCTGCTCTTTTGGCCATCCTATGTTCCACCACCCTGCTGCCGTCTTTGCTGCCCTGTGTCCCACTGCCTCTACTACCCTGGTTTCCACTGCCTCTGCCACCCTGCACTCCACTGCCCCTTTCACCTCTGCTGCCCTGCGCTCCACCATTCCCAGCTGACTTCCATCGTCTTCCTCCCGCTGCTGAAGAGGTGTGCCTGGTGTGATCTGGTCTGGTAAAACAGCTGCTGTTCATGTGAGGCTTTTTTTCAAGGCAATGAGTGAGTGAGTGAGTGAGTGAGTGAGTGAGTGAGTGAATGAATGAATGAATGAATGAATGAATGAATGAATGAATGAATGAATTTTACAAGATGTGCTGCCCATCTTTCAACCAATTCTGGCTGTTCTTGGTTCAGTCAATTTGAGAGTTATAAAAATTGCTTAGTGGCAAACTTATTCTGTCTTTGTGGATATTTCCACTTTTCTGAATTTCATTCTAAATTCTGTATATCTAAATAGTCGCTTTGATCAAAACTCTCTTCTACAATCCAGATGTCTAACTTTGCTTCTTTGGCTATTACTCACAGTAGAGATGGGAGAAATAGGCATCTTACAGAAGATGGAGAAAGTACCCGAGCGCTGCAAATACTGGCCTGCCTGCAAAAATGGAGATGAATGTGCCTTCCATCATCCTACACTGCCATGCAAGTAAGTGGTCCTGAACTTCTCAACGGAGCTTCACCTAACTTGCCTTTCTAGCTTTCAGGTATACAGGTTAGCGCAGCGGTTCTCAACCTGTGGGTCGTGACCCCTTTGGGGGTCAAATGACCGTTTCACAGGGGTCGCCTAAGCGCGTGCTAGCCCACCATCTTGGTGACTGGCAACGCGTGCGCGGGTGGGGAGGGGGTCACGGTGGGGTCGCGGCGGCGGGGCGGGGGTCACGGCATTAAGAAGGTTGAGAACCACTGGGTTAGCGCAAAAGAAGTTTGTTGCATCACCAGCACCAATGAGGAGGAGATGTTTGTACTAAAATTGAATTTCATTGCCATGGATCATGGCTGCAGCCAGTAGCTAAAAGGATAAACAGGATTGGAGGATAATTGGTCACTACCTATATGTAGCTTCCAAAGTGTTATCAAGATGGTACCAAATATTTCTCATTACTAGGCATAAACAACTTGACTTGAATTGATGGGTAGTCACTACTGTGCTTGCTACATAAAGGAAAATAAACTCACAAAAAGGGAGATTTGCACTGTGTTAGTTTCCCAGTATTACATCAGCAGAACAACTATAGCTTAAACAAGGCCAAAACAAGATTGGAAATTCTGAATGTAGAGTGCTAAATTCTTACCAGGAAAAGATGGATGTTTATCTATTTATGTTAGGCAAATGTTGCATGTTCTGGTGATCTGTTTGGTTATTTTATGCTATAGTGCTTACTCCTCATATTTAATTGATAGTTGTGGAAAGGAGCCTAGAGCTGTGCCAGGTTCTTGAAATTTAAAAGCGATAAAAAATTTCCACTTTGACTCTCCTGCATTGTGGGAAGAGTTCAGATGGAAGAGAGAAACAAACACTATTTTGGCAATCAGTTCTGAGTGACCCTAACCCATTTGATGGAACTCTGGATATAAGGATAACTGCCATATTTTATGGAGCTTTCTGCTAACATAAGGAATAAATGAAAGCTATTGCCCAAAAGCTTATGGTCTAAATTTCAACAAAGAATTATCAGAGAGAAGAAGTGGGAGCAGCAAGATAGCAGGTTGTGTGGGAAGAAAGACTTTTGGCATGATTTTTATTTGGGTAAAAGATAGGAGTTCAGAGAGAGATTTTTATTCTGTCAAAGCATTTATCTTTCAGTAATCTGAACAATCAGTGATCAATCATTAATTTTTCTCTATTTCTACATTGGAAGGCTGGAGTGAAAATGTATAATGCTGTCATTGTATGCGAGTGTGTTCGTGTTTCCCTATCAACCTACTTCTAGGGAATTGCTGAATATCAAAAGGCACCGTAGCTTCTTTTACACAGTTCTTACATTGACATTTTTACAGTCTTCATTTTCTTTCATTTTTCATGGTTGTGGCTGTTATGGTTCAGATTAGTGATAGGTTGCCTGCTCTCCATTTCTTAATCTGGGAAATTAAATTCATTAATCGTAAATGTGAAGATTCTTTTCTTTTTTCACACATTGGTGAAGGACCTTATGATATAATTGGGATCTTATTTATCAAATATTGAAACCGCCCATCTCCCTCACAGAGGGGCTCTGGGTGATATACAAATAACTTGAACAAAATTCAAAGTCCTTGGGAATCCTTTGGGCCTTTGGCGTTTTTTGGGGGTCATTTGGGATTTGGAGATTTTGCACATTTGTGCATACATAGAACAACCAAACTATACATGTTGGTTTAGCCTCTACACATGCAAATGTTTTCCGCTACTTTGGTTTTTTTTTTCCTGACTTCTGTCAAATTTTAATCAAAGTTTTTGGAGCTTTTTTTTTTTAAATCCCCACTGATATCTTTCTTGGCTTGACTTGAACCTGAAAACCGTATTCTCATGTTTTATGTAAAACTGTATTCTGCATCAGTAAACATAAGCAATTTTGAAAGGGTGCATCTTGGCAAGCTCGTTCTGAAGGAATAAGTATTTTACATTCATATTTCAGAGTCTTTCCAAGCTGTAAGTTTGCTGACAAATGTTTATTCATCCATCCAAACTGTAAATATGATGCCAAATGCAGCAAACCAGATTGTCCTTATACTCATGCCAGTCGACGGGCATCGCAACCACCTCCTAAACAAGGTAAGATTTTCTTAATATTAAAAAAAAAAAAATGAGCTTGCTTAGAATATGCCAATGACAGCAAACTCAAATCCAAAGCCTCATAGACTTTATAACAGCTAATTGTATTGTCAAAATAAAACTACTGCTTAAGAACAGCCAGTAAATTCCAATTGGTTTGAGCTGTCTGGTCATATTTAGTATGGTCAAAAGGAGTGGAGGATGTGGGTCCAGTTCCAATGCCTTGCTCATCAAATACTGATCATAACTTGGGATAGGGCATTAATGGGAACCCCTCTTTCTTCATTTCTGCGGTGTGATGGGGCCAACTTCAGTCCTCAGCAAGAATTGCTCTAAAATTCCCCCCTTTCTAAAGCAATCTTGGGCACAGCATTATTCATGCCACTCTTTCTCATGACTTATTCATAAAACTGACAGGAAATCTATTATTTTTTTACTTTTTGGAAATCACAACAGTGCCTATTGAATTCCAACTCCTACCCTGCCAGTGACTAGGTCAAAATTCAGCAACTTCAGCTGTGTGATCTTCCATAATTACCGTATTTTTCAGAGTATAAGACGCACCTTTTTACTCCAAAAAGAGGGCGAAAACTTGGGTGCGTCTTATACACTGAATGTAGCCCCACCCAGCCACCCCCACCCTTTGGCCTCTGCCTCCCAGCAATTTACCTCCTTGCAGCAAACAGTGCAGAGCCTGATTAGCACAAGCAACTGATTACCGGCCTCCCGACCATCAGCTGAGAGGCTGCAGGCAGGCCCAGGCTAAAATGAAAGTGAAACTAGAACTGCTGGGAGACAGAGGCAGCATTTTATTTTCTTGTGCAAATCAGACTGCTGAAACTGGATGCAAGGAGGTAAGTCAATAACTATAAATGCCTATAGAACTTCAAATTATTCAAATTATTAGACTTATTTTTTAAAGACTGCTTTATTATGGTTCTAGACAACTTAACAAAATGAAGAAGCTTTTTAAAATAAATGCTTGATCTGAAGAGGCCCAGTGCTATTGTATCTTCTTTTAAATAGCAGAGAATAATGTATACTTCAAGAAAGCCACATCAATTTTAACAGCATCTGTACAAGTA
>QLTV01001802.1:1071806-1082064 GCA_003457575.1 Thermophis baileyi | reverse complement strand
AGCAGCGCAGCATGAATACCTGCGTGAGATGATGTGCCTTAATTGATGTTTTGATGTATAACTGATATTCGCCCTACTGACAAAGAAGGGGTTTGTCACTACGTTCATTTTAATTTGTCAGCAGGACTCTTATTCTGAAATGACACTGTATACTGATATGAAGTTCTCATGTGATACCTGTACTGTGCATGTGTTAATTTTTCTTTGTTCTCTTTGTTCTTCACCATGTAGACACAGACTTAGGTGTTCTTATTTTTGTTATGCAAATATATTACTTTTATTCTTTCCTGGACTCTGGTCTTATTCATGAGGATTGAGGGCAGGGAAACAAGATTCATTTCACCTCTAATTATTTATCTCCGCAACAATATTCTCAATAGCTAAGATTTTTTTTTTAATATAAACTAAGCATATTTCACACCAGTTTATTTAGTTACCAACCACATTTTACCTTGCCAGTTGTTTAACAATGTTTTCTTCCTTTTTTACAGTGGTTTGCATTGCTTGACAATTTTATTTGGCTTACCCATTTTTACACTTGACCTGATTCTTAAAAATAGATGAGTAACTATTAACTCTGATTATCAAGGATTGTGCAAGGTTGCTTGCTGTGTAGTTAATATTTATTTATTTACCAGGCTTATATCCTGCTGCAATTGTACGATTCTGCAGTTCACAAAATAAAAATGTACAAAAAAGTATAAAACATAAATACATCAAATAAGACTGTAACAATGTTGTATTTTCTCCATTCTTCCATGAAAGCTAAATTAGTAATTTTGGACAAATAGCAAATGCTATCAAATGGAGTATAAGAAAACATTCAGTAAGTGATAGGTTTTACAACAGTGCACCTCACAATCTATTTAATTCCATACACAGAACCATGAGTCAATTCAACCTTAAGTACCAATTAAAAGTTACCTCCTTTTGGCTATAATCCCAAATTGAGATTCTGTATGGAAGATAGAAGCAGTAAGTAAATAAATTTTGCATTTAACCCACTGATAGTTCTGTTTAGATCGCTACAATTGTTCCAGGACTCAAAGGATGACAGCACAATGGGATATTTATGGTAAAATGAAAACAATCTTGAAAGTGTGGAGAGCATTGATCGCGCCAAGATGTTTTAAAAATATACTCTCTACATGATTTAATGCAAGTTGGGATTTCATTTTTAAAAATGGGTCACAAAATTCTTAGCATATTGAATAATATTCATGGCCAGTTTGGGTCCAATTTGAAATTTTGGAACTAAAATGAGGGTTCTCAAGAAAGCTGGATGCTGTGTTTGATGTATTTCAGTATTACCAAAAGACATTTTGAAACATGTATATTTGGTATAATACATATATTGCACTTCATACTGTCTTTGAGCAATTTTAATGAGAATTATGTATTTTAAAAAATTAAAGGATGACTCATTACTACTATATAATTTTTAAAAAACTGGTCTCCCTACTTGCAACAGCTTCCCGTTAGTAGCAAAGGTATATTTTCTTAGTGATTATAAAAGTTCCAAATCTCTTAGAAGTGGAACACATTGTAGGGTTGGAAGGTGCTGTGCAGGCCCATCAAGTCCAATTTCCTTATTGAAGACTGGAATCCAAATTGAAGCATAATTGACAGATGGCTAATAGTGACGTGAATGGGAACTATCATCTTGGTAATTGTTTCTAGCTCAGATTGGCCTCATATTTAGAAAGTTTGTTTTAACATTCCATTGGAATTTGCCTTCCTGTAATTGATTTTTTAAAAAATTCATCTCCATTCTGGAACAATAAGTATTAAGTCTTGGTTTATTGTAAACAAGGTTTTTCAAGTGTTTGAAGAATGTTATGTATTCTGCCTCAGTTTTGTTTTGTCAAAGCTAAAAATTCCTGTAATCACTTCCTATTCCAATATCTTTTTCACAAGTACTGTTGCCAAACCAGGAATTTCCCCAATCCAGTATACATTTTATTTCTATTTTTTTTATTTCTATTTGGTTGTTATTTTCAGCTAAATGATCAAGATCATGTTGAATTCTACTTCTTGAGATTTGTGTCATCGCTAAATTTAATGAAACTTCACACATTCTTTAAATTTCTCCTTGCAAGACATTTGTAAAAATGTTGAAAACACAGGATTGTAGACTGAAATTTGTGACATCCCTCTTGAAATTTCATTCTAATTTGATGAGGAAACATTGATCAATGCTCAGAGCATTCTCCACTTACGTATTCACCCAATTGTTATGCTATCCATCTCACAGTAACTTGCTAATCAACATCTCATGGGGCCCTTCATCAAAAGGTTTAATGAGACAAAAACTCATTACATCTGCAGTATGCCGATAACATCTGAAGGAACTTACCCAGTCAAAAAATAATGGGACAAATTCAGTCTGAAAACAATTGCTAATGACAAAATCATGCTGGTTATAAATTACCAGAGTTTTCAGGATATCTTCAAATTGGTCTTTTAAGAATCTGTTCTAGAATCTCCCAAGGTGTTAATGTCAGATTGATTTTTAGTAACCTGCATCTTCCTCCCCTCCCCCCATACATCAGTTTTCAAAGATAGGCATAAAAACTGGCCTCCTCCAGTTGTCTGAAACTCCTATTCTCCAGGTGTTTCCAAAGATAATATGTAACATCAGCAAGCTCCTTCAGTTCCAAGGGGTCTAATTTATCTGGTCCTAGAGCTTTATGTTAGTTCACAATATATTCCCTGCTGATATTTTTATCAGTTTCAAAACTTCAATTCTGTTCATTCATTCATTCTGCCCTTCACAATTGCCTGGTGAAACACAAATCCACTTATTGGAAAAGACTGAACTTAGGTAGTTTCCCTTTGATCATCTCCACTGAGCAGCAGTTTTCTCTTGTATTTCCCTTGTATTCCCTGAAGAAGACGTTTTTGTTCTTGGCATATTTCACTAACCTAAACTCAGATACTGAGTAAAGTCCACATAATTAAAAGTCCCCATCTTTACTACTTCAACTTGCAATTTGAAAAATGTGTGTCATTTGTTTTTGGAAAACATCTGTCTCCTGGTTGGGTAGGCAGTAACAGATACCATCAATTCTTCCATTTAGCTTTAAGTCTGATAACCTCTACAGTAATGCCAAATTCATTTACAGTACTTGGATTTTGGGACATTTGTAATACACAATGTGACTTTCTTCTGCTTGGGGACATATTCTATCTTTCAATTATAAACTTTATATACTTATAAAATCAGTATCCTTAAAGGTGCACAAATAGTTGCTAGGGAATTAATAAACTCTGGGCAGGAGTTTATCAAGGGATAAACTGTTTATCTGCGAAACAAAAGGCTGTGATGCAGCCAAACCTTTATTTTTTCCAAGATTGGATATTTTTTTCTAGCAAAAGTTGTTTTCCTGTGGCTTCTTAATTCCCCCCCCCCAAAAAAAATTCTTTAGACACATCTCTTCCTACAAGGATTTTTACACCTGTTAAGAAAAACTTGACAATGCATCTTGAATAGATAAGTATTGGTCAGTGGACAGTTTAGTTACCACTACAAACAGGAGAGTCAAACTTTTATTTTTGGTATGTTTGCCTGGTAGAAAATAGAATGGTTGAATGAAAATGAATATTATACTTGTCTGGCAGTAAAATATTTATGATCTAGTCTTTCATTTTATCAATAAAGGAGAATATTAGTAGCTCAGGGTTGAAATGTGGGGTCCTTGGTGCTCTCTGAGCTTGGTTGTTATTTTATATCAGTATGACATTTTCACCCATAATTATAGTTTGTAATTTGCTTGGCTTATAGAATGTTGACCATAGCCATAGCGATTGTCTCCACATTACGCAGTCTTTGTTAGCAAAAAGTAAGTCAACGTTTACTATACTCAGGGTTTACAGATATGTAATGTAATATGTGTAATGACTTGGATGGAAATTTTCAACTTGCTTTTTATATGCCATTAAGAGCTTTTCTCACTAGCAACAAACTTTCAACAATACAGGGGAATACCACCCTTACTGTTAAAAAGAAAGGATTTAAATAAACTGATAAAATCTTTCCATCTCATGTCATATTAAACTCAACCACAAATGAACATAAGTTTATTTAAAGCGGTTTATAGGGGTACCCAGGATAAGAAATGTAGTTTCACAGTCAAGAAATATATCTTAAAATAATCCATTGGCATAGTTCAACATATTAAATGGGACTGTAATTTTTTACCCCTGGAATACTGTAACAGTCCTCTACGGCTCATGAAGCTGGTTTTAAAACCAATTCAATTTCTAAACCAGGTTGTAATATGGCATAAGCCTGATGCCCCACCCCCATCTCACCCTAAAACTTACACAGTTCATCATTGTAATACCGTAGATTCCTTAGTGTTAACTCTATGCAATAATATATGCAGAAATTTGAAAAGTACATACAATAAACATTACATTGCATTCTTCCTAAATGCAACATTCTCCTTTTACTACAGAATAGTAATAATTTCCTCTTAGAGAAGAAGGAAATATCCAACTTATAGCACCTATTAAACATTTCAGGAAAACACTGGGAAGGTTATATATGCATTAGCCAAGAAAACATGCAAATTAGTCCAAACAGAACCATTAAAGCATGCTTCTTGGTTTATCCTCTAGTATCTTTTAGTATTAAAAATATACATTTCAAAACCAAGGTTTACATCTAGGACTCAAAAAAATAAGAACACTTGGATTTGGTTTGCTCATTTCACAGTGACTGGATAAACCAAGATAGGAGGAAGCAAAGCCTAGAATAAAAAACATTTATACAAAGAATCCTCTATCATTTTCAGGGTTATACATATAGGCTGAAGTTCATAGGTTCAGGTATTCATTACACATTGCAGAACATTTTCAGGTCAAAATTCGCAAGCAAAAGAATCACTAGAAATTGAATTTCTTGCAATTTAGGCTTTGTATGGCTTCGGTGTATCTTATGTCATTAAAATTGCATGATTATGTTTGGGAAAGGTAAACCTTGTACGTGATTATACAGGAATCAAAATAAAAACCTTCAGATATATGGGGAATGTTAGTGTAGAAGGGAAAGGGGAGTAAATTAGTTTATGGTTTCTTAATAGCTAACTCCTTAAGAGGGTGGATTTGTAGTCTCTTTAAATTGTAACACACAAAAAATGCATGTTTAGTTTCATCAAACTCCGTTTAGTAAAAGGACTGGTATTTTGAATGCTGTGGTTGGGTAAAATAATACAACGCTCTTCTCCCAAAAGGCGAGAGCAGTCACAAAATCCTAAATCACAAGTACTGCCTACAGCTAGAATCATGCTGTTTTTCCTCTTGTGTTTGGAATATCCATGGATTCCTCTCTCCTGAAAGCATATCTGAAGAGATGTACTAGCAAACTGAGTTTCTATCCAGCATGTTCCCGAACTCAGTTGAACTACCGCAATGCACTCTACAAGGGTCTGTCTTTGAAAATCACTCAGAAGCTACAGCTTCCAGAATGTAGTGTGGCACAAGAGATGATAGGTATTTCATAGTATGCACATTATGTCCCCACTACTTTTTGAGCAACACTAGTTACCTGTTGGCCTCTGGGTGCAATTAATGTGCTGTTTATCACCAAATAAAACTCATAGGGTCTGTGATTCAAGGAAATGCCTTTTTCTCAGTTGGGAGAAGTTAGATTGTAGTCATGAGAGCCACCCTTAAAACTCTTCAAACCTTGGAGATTCCCACTTTGACTGGTTCTTTACACAATTAAAAGAAAATGACTGTGTTGTTTTTCATCAGATGGAGAAGGATTGCTGAAAAACTCATAAAAGGAAAAGGCCTGCAGTGAGTTTACTATTTACTATTATCAAAAAACCCATTCAAATAAGAAATAATAACATACACGGGGTGGGTGGGTGAGTTGTGTGTGTGCATTTGAGTCAGTTTTGACTCTGGACAACTGCCAGAGCTAGTCCCTGCAGTTTCTTCACAAGGTTTTTCAGAAGCGGTTTGCCATGGCCTCCTTCCTAGGGCTGAGAGAAAGTGTCTAGTCCAAGGTCTCTCACCTGGCTTTGTGCCTCAGGTGGAACTAGAACTCACAGTCTCCTGGTTTCTAGCCTGTTGCCTTAACCACTACACCAAACTGGCTCCCATTTAGGGAAAAAATAAAAAGTGGAAGAGGAACCCTTGGCATGCTATGGAAAGCAGGTATAATACTTGGGTTGACTGACATTATGGAACCCCAAACTAAATCTTATTATCTGTAATTTGAAGGTATAAATTGAGAATATATTGTTGTAGGTACCTATGGCCGCCACTCTTCTCAATATTATTATATATAAGTTCAAGTATTCAAACAGGGGAAGAGAATTCTTATTTAAGTAATAAGGTTCATTTAGATGCCATGTTTATCTGGGATGCTCTGTACTGAACATTAAACATAAAGGAAGCTCTTCTGGAATCCCAGATTAGCTAAATATGTAAATATCCTGACATGTGTTAGGCATCTGATTCTTTTTATGATGGCAATTCTGGATCACTAACTCACCTAATATTTGTCTTTTCAATTGCCTGAAGGTTCGGAATTCTTGGTAATATAGTTTTCATTTCTTTGTAAATGACTTTGGGATTTTTGCAATGAGAAATGGTATGCAGGTCTTTTTTATTTTAAAAAAATAAGAATTGTGAAGGGGAGGTGTAGAAACTTTGCTTCCTGTTTTTTTTATATAAAACATTTTTAACTGACCAATCGACAGGGCAGGTGTGTTTCTAGTTTTACTTCTTAAAATGAATATTATTGTTTTCAAAGACAGACAATAAAGATCTACTTTACAATGGAATACATTTTCACAGAGAAGACTTAATTCTCCCCTGGTAGCAAAGATTTATAGTTACAGAAATGTTTTAGTTCTCATTTGGTTCTCATGTTTTCAGCCTACATGATTATACTGAAGCTATATTTTGATTCCAGAACAGAAGTTTTTAAAATCCCTTAATTAACTACTCTGTAACTTTTCTATTGGTAGGTACATTTTCATTCAGAAACAATCACGAATGTGTTCTGAGGATAAAAATAATGGGGACATGCATGTATGAACTGGTTCTGAATCGAAGAACAAGAAATTTAACTATTCTTATTTCTTCTGTTTAAAAAACACTATAAAATACAATTGAATTACTGATTTCACTTTGAATTTACAAAGTTTTCATCCAGAAATGCAAGGAATATGGAAGAAATAATTCCTATTGCTATTGATTATTATTATTATTTTTGCAACTGTTGACAATCAATACCTTCCATATACCTGAACACTAAAATGAACTCAATCCTGTTTTGTTCAGCTTTGGTTTGCAAACAAGCACTTGCTCATTCACAGATAACACATTTATTCACAAGGCAAAAAACGGAGTTAGATCTTCTAGGTTTCAGGCAAGGCACTCAAAATGTGAGCAAATGTGATTCTGCTCACAGAATTTATTTAAGCTCAAATGATACAAAAACAGTAAATCTGCCTTGAAGAATGGGCTCCTACAGGTCTACCCGCAGTCACCCAATAGGATTACAATTCAGGCTTCAAAATCAATACAATTATGTAGGTCCTGGAAGAAAAAAAAATTCTTAAGGGGTGGGTGGGTTGATTGGTTGAAAGTTGGGGAAACTAAGCAAAACTTTTCGAGGTCCACTCTTTTTTTTTTAATTTTATTTTCACTTTAAAAAAAAAGTTTTAAGACCAGCACAATAGTTTGTTTTTCAGTAATAAAATAAGAATTCATCTGATGATTATTAGTACCCAGTATTTAAACATCCATGATGAAAGTAAATGCATCAATATACTGTACAGATTTAGATCAGAAATAATATATCTTGAGTATAAGCCACAATTTTATTGGGGCACTGTAGACTGAGCCCAAACTCCTTCTTTATCGAAGTATTTCAATATCTGGCAGTGAGTGGGAAAGAGATATAGGCTATCAGATATGCTAGAAATATGATTAATTTCAAAATATTTGTAGTAGTTCATGCTTCTGATAGACTCTAGTCAGACAGACAGATCGCTACCTGTCTTTATCAGCACCATTTCTTGAAGCATGAGGGGCACTGGAGAACTCTCTTTGCAGCCGTAGTGCACTAGTAACTTCATGTCCCAATCCCATCCACTGGAGAAGATCTCCATGTCTATTAATGAGGCATATGGACACATTTCCAGACAAATATACTAGGTTTTTAAACAGAAGGGAAGGAAAAAGAATAAGACATGTTAAGGATTAATGAGTTTTAAAGGGGGAAATGTTAGTTCAAAATACATATCAAGAATGCTGCAGACTAGCAATTATTACATAAGTTTCTGCTAATTCAATAATCATTTGAGTGCAGTTTCAGAAAGAGCAGAAGATTTGTTGATACAATTTTGTCTCTTTTTCATATTCAAATGAAGATTAACATACCTGCTATCATCTCCACCAGCACTGACAACATATCTGTCGCCACTTGTAAAGCGAATATTGGTCACATGAGCCGAATGACCTAAAAATCTTTTATGTTTTGCCTTCAATAAACAGAAAACTTCCTGTTAGTTTAACACTTTTTAAAAACCACCCTGACTTTATTGAAATCATTATTAATCAGGGCTCATTACTGAATTCCTTCTCTTTCTATTGCTCTCCCACTACAAAACTATTCCTGCTACCACATTAAATATAGCATCTCTTTCTGGAGGATAATTTTATGTCTAAAAAGATAAATTCAACACAGTTCCATAGCAGGTGTATATGCTTTTTTTTTGTCCCCTTTCACTGCTTTATACATGTTTTCTTGGGTTGTTTTGGCAGAAAGGGAAGACAAAATTGGGTTGTTGCTCAATTCTTTATGAAGGGACAATAACAACTAAATTTGTATTTATACCCTTTTGGGATCTCCACATGGTATAATATGGTATAACTATAATGGTAGAGTTAAAAAAGTGTTGGTGGCCATGACAGAACAATCAATTCTCCCTCTGCAACAGACATTTAAAAACAGGCAGAGTTCGAATAGTATCACTGGGCCCATCATCTTAATATTTCTGAGAACATTGTGTAGATACTCTGGTGGCTTTCAAATTCATTTATCAAAAGACCCGGTGATTGAATGAAAGAAAAAGCTCTTACAAACTTCTCTGGACAAGGGAAGTCAAACAACTTGACCATGCCAAAATCATCGCCTGTTACAAGGCTAATTCCCGAGTGAGAAACACAGGCACAATTTACATCCGCTTTCTCAGCATGCCGGGACCAGATTCCAACAACTTCATCTCCTAGAATGCTGAAATAGAGGGAAGAGAAAAGAACCAAGAGGACATGTTCTGATGTAGTGGAGGAAATAAAGAACAAGGTGTACTACAGTATGTCACAGAAGTGAGTACACCCCCTCACATTTTGTAAATATTTAAGTATATCTTTTCATGTGACAACACTGAAGAAATGACACTTGGCTACAATGTAAAGTAGTGAGTATACAGCTTGTATAACAATGTAAATGTGCTGTCCACTCAAAATAACGCAACACACAGCCATTAATGTCTAAACTGCTGTGTCATATTGATGTGTCATATTTTAAACAGTGAAATATTGATCTACCTGGTCCAAGTGGCCCATGTTATTCTATCAATCACAGTTTGATCCAGAAGTTGTTTTCCTGAAGGCACTTCATAAACTTGCCTTTTGTAAGACCCAGTAGACACCTTTAAGAACACATAGAGGGAAATATAAACTTTCTAAGTATTCTAATAAATCTGTGTAGTCTGTAAGAAAGACTTTGCATTCTTAAGTTGCATTACCAACATGTTACAAAAACTGAAGGTCCAGAAATAAAAAAAATATATAATAGCTTTGTCATGAAGTATTGTTATTACTGCTATCACTACCCCTCCTCCTAAGTCACATAAGAAAGTTGATGGGAGAAACCCCAAAGAATTCTAAAATAAGACATTTTTAAGGAGTAGCATTTATGAGTTTTGTATGACTTTGAAATCTCTAGAGACTCCCAACTTTAACTTTTACAAATGTATTAAAGTTCTGCTTCTACTTTCTACTTCGGCTGTTGGTGATCTGGTTGAAAACAACAGGAAATTGCCTGTCTCAAGACCAAACTCTTATAAATTCATACTGGAGTCAAAAATTGCAAGATATAACCTTTAAAAAAATGTTCATGATATACCGTATTTTTCGGAGTATAAGACGCACCTTTTTACCCCCCACAAAGAGGGTGAAAACTTGGGTGCGTCTTATACACCGAATGTAGCCCCACCCAGCCACCCCC
>QLTV01001802.1:1054700-1071451 GCA_003457575.1 Thermophis baileyi | reverse complement strand
GAGTTAAACCCTGACTTAGTCATGTTTGGAGTAGATCTATTTAAATAATTGGGAGGAGTTAGTGTGACTACATTTAAGAAAACTTTCTGGCATTAATATACTGCCATAATGTACATTTCTCCAATTCTTTGCTATTTCTATGGGTCAGGCACACATGCACAGAAATACACAGCAAACAGTGTATATCATCTGTACTGTTTACTGTTTGCTGGGAGGCAAATTGCTGGGAGGCAGGGGCAGATTTTTTTTTTCTTGTTTTCCTCCCCAAAAGCTAGGTGCGTCTTATACTCCGGAGCGTCTTATACTCCGAAAAATACGGTAAATGAAAAAAACTGAATGGCAAAAAATCCACATTATTTCCTTACCTGAAGATAACAGCTATCTGCAGAAAAGTCCATTTGAATAACAAAGCTTGGGATGTCTTTGCAGTAGCTGGCTCGGTTAAGAGGAGGCCCCAGAGTCAGGTCATAAAAGTCAACTGCATTTTCACTTGAACCCACTGCTAAGTAATGGGAATTTGGGCTGAACCTATGTAGGAAAAAAAAAGTTTTAAATTCATTCTAATTTACCAAATAACTCGTCTAAAAAGCTCAAGATGTTAAACTGCTGTTTGAATCTTTTCTGCTGCATACTGAAAATTATTCTACTTCCCCCTATGCAAGACACTTTCATGCTTCAGGGTCTTTTATTTTCTTCTGCTTGCACATACACCTTTATTACTGCTGCTGACTGCAAAGCAAAGGGGATTCAGTTCACTTTCTCCTCCTTGGAAATGGTGAATGGTGGTGCTAGAATTCTCCATCTGCTAAGCCATTAATAGATGAATGAAATGCAATAGCACCATATCTGGATAAGCATCATATCCAGTAATAAAACCCAAGTGCAGATGTTACATTTGTTCCTGGAACAAATGAGAGATACTGTATATGATTTCTCACCTGATGTCTTGGATGGCAGATCGTCTGTCTCTTTTCTTCCCCCATATCTTCAGAGAGTTCACTAATAGGATAATAAATTCTCCGTTTTTCATGCCAATTGCAACCATGTCACCTTCCGGGCTGTATGATACGGTGCGTGCTGCATGGCCCAAATTGACTTTGTTCACCATTTTCTGCAATAGTTTCGATAGATGAAATTAAAACTAGAATAGCATGTTAAATGACACAATGCTTTCTTTTTCTATAAATATTAGCTTAACTCCTGGTAATGCTTTACAAAGTAAAGTTGAAAAATGTATCATTTGTTTAAATACCAAGCCACCTAGAATCGCTTCGGCGAGAGGAGTGACACAGAAGTTAATAAATAATTTACTGTAACTTCGTAAATGCCATTTTTACACCTACTTTGTCAGCAATATCCCAAAGTCTGACTGTTCCATCTTCTGCGGCAGAAAGAAAAAGATCACGAGATGGGTGGGTTGCCAATCCCCAGATAGGCCCATCCATGTGCCCATTAATCAGAATGTTACAGGCAGCATTTTTCTCTCCAACTTCTATGATTTCAGCATTTCGTGTCCCAACAAGAATTTTTCCCTAGAACAACAGTGATTTAATGGTCATTATATAATTTAATAATTTATAATTTTAATAATTATACATATAATAAACAGAGAGCCAATTTAGTGCAATAGTTAAGGCATCAGGCTAGAAATGGAGAAATTGTAAGTTTGAAACCCATCTTCAGTTAGAAATAGAGACAAGGAAGAAACCTCCAATGGGATCAGTAATGGATGCCATCATGGCACAGGGAAGCTAAAAAAAGTAAGTATAACAATATCCTTAGCTACTGGTTTATTTCTGGTAACTACATATATAGTCAAAGTGTGGTGGACTGTAGTCTGGATTCTCAGGAGGGAGGGGCTGCTTTCCAGTAGGCAAAGAAGCAGTGGAGCTTGGAAAATTTAACCCTCAGAAAGAGAATTAAAACAGGTCTCCTTAGCTATTCCCAGATTATATTTGTAGCTATGCAAATAGTTGCTTTAATCCAGCAAGATTCTATCTATAGATAAAGGAAACCACTCTTAAGCAACTCCACATGTCGTTCTTGGTACTTGGGATCTGATACAAACTAAAGATTTACACAATTATTTAAAAATAAAATCTATTATACAGTATTACCTCATCTTTAATATCATTCTTAGTAATTATTTTTGCTCTTTATGTGGTCAGCAGTAACATATCAAAGCAGGAGATACACATAATCATGGTAAAAAAAAATTAAAATGGTGGCCACAGCAGCCCGATTGAAATTCTGCCTGTTTTTCATGTGCAATGCATGATACTTTGGCAGCTTTGATTGCACTGTTGTGGTCACCATTTTGACTTTACCATCTATCAAAGTTTAGGATTATAATAAACAATTTATTTATAGTATGCATTTATTTGATTTCTATAGCTGCCCACATCAACAAACGACTCATTACTATTGCTAGGCTCTTGGTATGGTTTAACCCTTACTCAAAAGTTTCTTCAGCAGAAGAAATACGATATTTTCTGATACTATGAGACAAAGAGAAACTCATTTAATCATTGAGAATATGTGACAGGGTTTATCCTAGGACTACTCTATCTGGGTTGCAAACATCTGGATGCCTACTAGAAACTGAAAACTCTAATTCTGTACTGTCATCTTGTGGTTGTCATGAAGGCTGCAGCCAGAGTATGGTGTCTTAGGAGTATCCAAAAGTGGCTAGGACAAAAATAAAATATATTTGTGTTCTTTTAACTTACAGTTAAACTTAATTTAAATAGGGATGTCAGAATAAGTGCACTCAGGCTACATAGCAATTTTCCACTTTCTACACATTGAAAATGAAAGCCGAATGTCATTTTCTGGACAATTGTGCTACACTTGGCAACAAATAGATAAATCCATCAGGTGTAATTTTACTCCAATGTTAAAAAAAAAATCAAAGTAAACTTTTGTAAAGTTGTAAATAAATTTCCTAGATTTGCAAAGATCTATCTGAAATTCACAGGAACACACACACAATGCATAAAAATCCCCAATTGCCCCCTTATGTGACCACATGGACATTGGCCCACCAAACCACTTTGGAAAAATGATGACCTAAGTGTTGTCTGTTCCTGGATTTAGAGTCTAATTTTCCAGTATGGCATATATAAGCACCATGTGCCCTTTAAATCTCCCGTACCACCTACCAAATTCCCTCCCCATATGATTATTTTAATTTTTTAAATTAGAAAATAAATAAACGAGCAACTGGCGGAGGTCAGGTAAACAACTTTCCTTAACCCTAATTTGTATTTCTAATAATATACCCAACTCCTTCAAATACTCAATCAGCTTTCTTAATAAATAAAATAATAGGTGGCTACAGCCGATATCTTATTTGACAATGTACTTGCTTCCTGTGAAAGGAAAGGTAAACCGAATTACCTTGGAAGCTCGGGAGAACATCCTTGGAAGCTAGGGAGATGGGAAGCTTTTGGATAATTGCAATATGCTGTACATGAGGCTGTCCTTCAAGGCACTTTGGAAGCTGCAGCTGGTCCAGAACAGAGTGGTATAGGCAGTGTTGGGCATGTCTCATTATACCACTCTCTGCAAACTGCATTAGTTGCCAGTGGGCTTCCAGGTGGAATTCCAAGGTGCTGTTTATTATCTGTAATGCCCTTCATGGCATGGGGCTATATTATTTGAGGAATCACTTGTATCCCATGATTTTTGCTAATCTGGTTAAGATGGGAAAGAACCTATTGATCAAACAATACCCTCTGTCAGGATGCAGGAAGTGTCCCTTCTCTATCGTAGTGGAACCATGCTTCCCCAAATATGTGTGGTTGTCATCCTGATGACCTTCCAGAAGTTCTTTAAAAACTTGGCTGTTCTCCCAAGTCTTGGGATACAGTGGTTGTGGAGGCCTGCTGGTTGTGTTTCATGATATATAGATTGTGGTTTGTCTAGAGGCATATGATCATTCTTTTGTTTTCTATCTTTGCTTTCTATCTTTTTAAGTATAAGATGCCCCAAGTCATTCTAGAAGCAAGTGGCCTCTAAATTTATTAAACAATCAAATAAGGTTGTTTTTTGTTAGCCACACCCATTCTGACCACCTATTGCTATGACCACCTATTAAAACATAAATTCATGTTTTGTGAATGGAAACACTCACAATGGCAGCCATTTGAGGGCAGTGCCTATAACATGGTTTCAAAATTCTGTGCTTACCATCCCAAACTGTTATGAAGCAACAGGAATTAATATACTGTAATTTGTTAATATTTTAAATGTATTAATATTTTAATATTTAATATTAGATATATTAAATAATATATTTAAATGTGGTGTTAATATTTTACTGTAACTTTTAATAAAAAATCATGGAAACAAGGCACAATACCAGTTATTTGTATATCTACCTTTGGCCTGGGCCATATTGCATTATTGACTTACTTTGCCTCTGCACACAGAACGGACACAGTCAATTACTTGTCCCGTCTCTAATCTAAAGGCTCGACATCTTCTAAGTTCCTGGTCCCATAGCTTAATTGCACCTCCTTCTTTTGATCTAGCCAAAATAGAAAGAATCTTTTCAGAGAAAGTAGATGAAAGTCCCTAAGACCAAGTACTGTTCATTAACTTAAACAATTCAACAGAAATTCAGTATTTAAAAAATGATAATACCTCAGTTTGTGCTTTTCAAAAGTTATCGTGGTATTTAAACCAATTTTGTAATACCAAAATGATTTTTGCACGGCTGATAAGTGATATCTGATTATGTAGGAGTTTGCCTGTAATGATCTCAGAATATCAGAATTAAGATTACTGTATTAGTAGCTGAGAATAAGATAATTTCCTTCACTTGGTATAAAGATTCCCTAAACTTTTAATGCAATCTAGAACAATGTTTGTCAGCCTTGGCAGCTTGAAGATATGTAAACTCCAACTCCCAGAATTTTGGAAGTTGAAGTCCACACATCTTCAAGCTACCAATTGTGTGTCTTTAAGCACAGATTTAATTATTTCCTTTGCAAGATATAGTCTATAAATTGTAAAGTACTTAACTCCATTAGACACACAGGAAAATAGGAAAAGAGATGTAACATTATTTCTGAAAATCACATGGCAATTACTACTTTTTCTACAAGTAGATGTTTGTTTTACTCGACTAGAAGATTACAACTAGTCATGCAGAACCACTGAGGGAGTGTAATCAGCAGCTCCAAATACATCCTTTCTTTGGGTGGAAAAGAAAAACTGAAATCTATCTCTTTGATTTACTCATAATATGCATCATTTTTCCTGTGAAAGTAACTAGAGAGAAACCGCCATGACTGACTCCACTGCTTGCTCCACTACTGATTACCCATATCTGTCAATGTAGACCATATAGATGCATTATCTATTGTAAACATTTCACAAGTACAATTACTACTACAATAGAATTTATTATAATACAATTGTGTATCCATTAATAATTTTGTAAAATTACTAAATTTGTAAAAATTACTACAATTTGTGAAATTACTACCACAGTTGCCCGATGGTAAGTTCGGCGGGCAACAAATAAAACAAACAAACAAAATAAATATATTCATATAAGAAAACAAGACTCACGGCCTCTCTTTGCCTCCAGTTACAATTAAGCCATCACGTAATGTTGTATACATTGCAAATATAGGACCATTATGAGCTTTGCCCACAATTCGATTCAATATGTGGTCCTTCCAAACACACACATCTCCACTGATGGTACCTGTAAATGTCAAATTATTCTGAAAAGGGGGAAAAATATGTCCATCATCTGATTTCAAAAAGGAATGAATGCAAGCATTTACTATGAAAGGACAATTTGTACATATCATAGTGCCCAATCCACAATCCCAACCTGACTTTAGTTCTGGGTTTGGGAGAGAAAAAACTGTAGTCATTTTGCAACTGATGACAAGTGCAAAAATCTAGCGCAGCGGTTCTCAACCTGTGGGTCATGACCCCTTTGGGGGTCAAACGACCTTTTCACAGGGGTCGCCGCGCGCGCTAGCCCGCCATCTTGGAAATGTTCCCAGTTCGGCCATGCCTGCGGGTCGCCGGACAGCCGGTAGCCATGGAAGCGGGAGACTTCGCCCACCCGCCCAGACACCGCCATTTGAGTTTTTTTACCCTCTGCGCATGCAAAAATTACAAAAAGTGATTTTAAAGTTGATTAATATTTTAAAATATTCTTTTAAATTACGTACAGCTCCAAATGCCACAGAGAGCATCGTTTGCATTCGTGCATCTTCTATTGAACTTGTCTGTCCTTTTTTACTAAGAAGGGCTCTTCCAGCAAGGGTCCAAAATCTCACATGTTTTACTCCTACTGAAACAAACTGAGTGTCGGAATCAGGCCTGAATTCTGCTACAAAAATACGTTGGTTATGACCGGCTCTACTGGCAATTTTGGCACCTAGTGGGAAGAGTTAATTATACTTTATATTCAGATATACATAATTGTATCAAGAAATGGTGAAAACAAATAGTATCTTAAACAATATTCTTTCAGGTATAGTTGTAGCATCATTGTGTTCTATCATTAAATTACATATTTGGTCATTTTCTTTATCGATGCTGATAATAACAACATTATTGCTAATAGTAACATTTTAATTTTTATCTTTGTTAATGAAAATTGTTATTCACTTATGAAATTTTAGTATTTAAAACTTTAAAAACAATCAGGACATTATACGTATACAATTATAAATTTCTTACATCTCATCTTGCTATGAACAATATAGCAAGTCTGCTATTAACCCCTGTATTATTTCCCGTTCTATAAGGAGTATCGTATTCTTTTAGTAACTGTATCAGTTTGAAGAGGGATCTCTGATGATGTATTATCCCCACATTATGTTGCTCATGTAAGTAGTCTAATTAAGTATTCCTATCTAAGTGCAGGGCAATATGAGAGATATTCGCACCAACTAGTGATTAACTGCTGCTAATAAGTGTAATCCAGGACCTAAAGCTTCTTTCTGTACAAGTAAGCTCTACAAAATATTGTTGAAACCATGCATGATGCACATTTAATACCCATTGTACAGGCAGAAGATATCAGATGATATTTAAATTGCAAAGGCTTTTTAGGATAGTAAATTATTTCACATGCTTTATCCTTCTGCTTCTAGAACAAAGCACTAGGCCTGTGATACCTAAGAGGTAGTTATTTAATAGTTACTGTAGTTTTTAAGTTGCCCTCTAACCAAACTATCAGTAAAGAAGATCATAAGAGCAGAAGGATAAAGTTGAGAAATTGGAAGTGCTAGGGACAAGACCAGGCAACACTGGTATTCTTGATTTTAAGACAAATTAAAGCTGGGCGTAGCTGATGTAAAAAAGACAAATGCGAAGTTTTTCTTTTAAGAAATAAAAGTCAAATGCTCAGGTTAAAGGTACTTGTGTAAATGATTTTGCAATAGTAGTTGATTGCAGACTGAGTATGAGCCAGCAATGTAATGTTGTGGCAAAAAAGACAAATGTAATATTTTTAGGCTGCATCAAGAGAACTTCCAAACGAGGAAAACATTTGTAATACTGTGTTGACAAAATATTGCAAGTTCTCAATATTTTGCTGTGATTATACCATAGGTTTGGATCACTATAATATCCATTTGTTTGACTTGAACTAAGTTGAGATAATTCTATCATTTTTCATGACCACTTTGCCACCATTAGTAACAATGACCAATCCATTTCTTCTATTTTCTTTCTTTCTATTCTTTCTCAGTAAATTTGATGCTTCTTTGATGTAAAAGTGACCCATTCCAATGCATTTCAGTTCACTGATTTCCAGAATGTCAATGTTCAGTCTTGACTTTCTGCTCTGATAACATCAAGTTGGCCTTAGTTCATGGTTCTGATGTTCCACATATCAACAGTATATGTGTATATTCAGTACTGAACTTTTGCCTCTGGGCATATCAACACCGGATGTCCAGCTTTAATTCAGCTACATCAAAAACATCAGTGCTTCTTGTACTTGCCTCTGCTCTTCCCAAGTACTTCACTGGTTGTCTTCTGACATGAGTTGGAGGTGGGCAGGAGGAGAGATGTCATCTTCCAGAATCACACTGATGCCCTGGTTGATATTGCGATTGGATTTTCTTGTCAGAATACTGAAGTGATTTATTACTTCTTTCTCCAATAGATTCTGTTTAATCTATCTACAATCTATCTGCCTGTCATGGATGACCTTTCTACACATTCAGAAAGATATAAAATCATGGAGATGTCCAAGCTCCTTCACTGTTACCATGTAATGATCCATGAAGGAGAAACCTTTACCACTTGGTGTCAAATACAGAGTTGGCTTACTTAAAATAATTTATCAATAAGAACTTAAGATATTTTGTCCAGGGTGCCGTGTCTCACATCTTTTTAAGAAAGATGGGTGTCTGAATGCAATCTCTGATTACCAGTTCCTGATCAATGAACCATGAGAGATTATCAGCCTTTCCCGCTCATTGACCTCTAAAAAAAAAACATGTGAAAAGGCATGTATTTTTATCAAGTTGGTTTTTAGGGAAACTTATCATTTGATTTGCAAAACAAGCATACAGGTACTTTACAATTAACTGCCTGTAATTTTTGATATGGGGAATTTTAAAAGTGTGATAATTCGGTTCAGACTGACACACAATCTCTCTTGGTTTTCATGCAACTTTTAAATCGTATTTCTCATGAATTTTTGGATGACTTTTTAAGAAGATGGACAATCTGTCATTTATTCTAAGGACTGTGTTCTCTCAACAGTGAATAAAGTGCAGGTAGTTTTTCAATGCCTTTGTAAATATAACCTCTGCCTAAGCCAGGCAATGTATATGATCTTCCTCAAAAGGATAATGCCTCTTTTGGCATTATCAAGTACATTCAGCCTTTTGGGCAGTTTGCCAATTTTTATTTTAGGTTATTCCTAATTTTGCTGGTTTATCTTATGAAGAAAATGATTCCTTTCAGCTAGGATTTTAAACAGACATTTACTTCTCTGGGTATCCCTTCATCCTACAAACCCCACCTCCTGCTTTACTGTACCATACAGGCTGATACTCGTAATTTTATTTTGCATGCAAATTGTGCTTTTACACCCTATTCCAGAGTTTAAAGGTGCCTTTCATTGGCCCTCTGTCCATCATGCGTAATCAGGTGAAGAAACAGAGAGGAAAATACTTCATTCAGCCAAAAAGGCTGTGAAAATATCTACAGGCCCCTCGCATCCTGGATATAAACTGTTTCAACTTCTACCCTCAAAACAACGCTATAGGGCACAGCATGTCAGAACAACTAGACACAAGGACAGTTTTTCCCCCATGCCATCACTCTGCTAAACAACTAATTCCCGCAACACTGTCAAACTATCTAGAAAGGCAGAATTACCTCATTATTCTCATCTTCCCTATTACCTATCTCCTTATCTTCTTATGACTATAACTTTGTTGCTTGTATCTTACGATTTATACTGTTTACTTAGTATCCTAGTATGATTTATGTTGATTGCTTATTTAGTATCCATGACTATCACTAAGTGTTGTATCTAATGTTTTATGATGAATGTATTTTTACAATGACTATGATAATGATCTATCACTATTGTTGTATGTACACTGAGAGCTTATGCACCACAGACAAATTCATTGTGTGTCTAATCAGCTTGGCCAATAAAGAATTCTAATTCTAATTCTAATAGATTCATTGCTGTGTAAATTATGAGTAAGGATTTCAGCAAGATTTCTTTAATTCTAGTTTGAAATAAATACAGACTCTTGAAAACTCTCATAGGAATTTCCTAGTTTCAGATAGAGTGAATATTTGCCTACCTTCTTGCCATTTCCAAATGGTAATGGTATGTTCAGGATCCAAACCAACAGACAGAAGAAGCTTGCCAGTGGCACTAAATCCAACTGAACAAACCCCTTTTGAATGGTAACATCGCAGTATAGACAACGTCTGTTTGTTCATTGCATCCCACACATGAATACAAGGAGTTGTTGCTGAACAAATATAAGAACAGCAATAATTAATTTTGTTAAAGAAAGCTTATAGGATATTAAAAGCATTCCAATTTGTTTTAAAGCATCTTTTAATTTTTTAACATTTACATTTGTTCTTTTAAAAAGTTAAATTTAGTAAGTATAAACTCATTCCTACTAAGATTTCTCTTGCAATCCTAAACTCGTTTTAGATCTGAAAGAAAGAATGCCTTAAAGCATGTATAGGAGCAAGTGTTTTAATCAAGAGTACTTTATGCCAAATGCCAAATCATGAGTTTAAATTTAATTTTCTAGAAATGTTTCCATTTTAGTTGTGGGCCATAATGCCCTTAAATGGAGACTACATGGCCCTGGATAGGAAGGTAAAGAAACTGTAAAAAACAAACACTCTTTTCAACAACTTGCCAGCTGACTGTCACTGCATAGGAGAGAACAGGATCCTGGAAACAAATAACTGCCTGTGAAGATGCTGCTGCCAAGAAGGGTTTGTATTTCTCGGTCATGGACTGCTCTGCCCACACAAAGGAATCTTGGCAAGAGATGGATTGCATCTCCCACACACTGGGAAGGATGTGCTTGGCAGGTGCCTTGTGAATCTCCTATTAATCATGTAGTCATTCCAAGACAACCATCACCTACAGTTTTCTCCTCCTTTACAAAAGAGGCAAACATCTATGAACATCCTTCTGCCCTGATTTGCCTAGATACAGGTTTTTCACTTGAAAGCAGAGTGCTGCCAGAAATGTTATGTTACTTTAATGTCTCTTAATAAATCTTATTAATCAGAACTCAAAGACTTGTTCTGGTCTGACCCAGTTTGCTCCCAGAAACCTGACAAGAAAGACAAATATGTTGTCACAGGTGCCACTACAATCTAATAGGATGACATATGTATTTGGAACATAGATTTGAAAAGCTACAATTTATTGAAAAGGAATAGGCTCAACAGAAATGTAGTTCAGAAATGGTTTATTACTAACAATAACATTATCATTACAAAGAATGAATATTTTATTTCAATTAAGGGAAATTTTGAACATTTAAAAATTGTTAAATTTTATGTTTTGAATTAAAAAACCACTAATATGTGTTAATACCATGTAAATATAATCAGTTATTTACACCACACTAAATAACAGAAAATGCTTAGTTATAATTGAAGATATTAAAATTTAGCTTTTTTCTTACTTGACATGTCTGCTGAGTCTCCTGTAATGGAAAACCAGTAGAAAAATCATTACACAAAAAAGATGATAATTTATATATGTGTGGTATAAAGTGTATAATTTCAATTTATTTCAAAAATAAATCTAAACTTAAGCTATCTCTATGTAATTAGATGCTGTTCCCAAGCACAAGATAAACTGTTCAGAGCAAAAACAGAGACTTTTTTTACATCAATCTTGTAGATTATTCACATCTAGATTACCGTATATGGAATTTTCCATTTGCAGAGAAATGTTATTTGGCTAAAGACAGATCACGTTCTTGTTCTTTCTGAAGCAATCCACAGAAGTGCAGAAAATTTATTATCTTAGCTACTTTCAGAGTGTTCACAAGTTATGCCAAACAATGAAACACAGTATTATGTGAATGAAAAACTGCCCTTGTACTAAAATTTCTCTTTTTCTAATTCCATGCAATACTACAGGTGTTCCCAAACTGTAGTTTCCTCAAAATTAGGATTGTGCATAATGTGTTTATCCAATCTGACTGAAGATGGATTATAATTATGGGAGACAGGATTATTTACAGTAATTGCTTTTCAATTAGTTCATCTTTTTAAAGTTTTATTTGGGACAATTCTTTCTCTTCCTCATGTATCCTAGGACGAGACAACTCCCAGCAAGTTTCTTTAATTATCTTCAGGGAATCACATTAGAATGAAAGAATAAAGATCAGTAAAATGAAATTTTATTTAACAAACTAATTAGGAAAGGGTGACTGTTATTCTCCAAAGTTCAGTAAACTGAAGAAAATTCCACTGTAACAACACAAGTTATGCCCTTTGAGTCATTTAGGTTATGATGTCATAAAATAATACATTATGTAAATTACTATAAATGACAGAATGAATAATTTGCATAGTTATCAGATATATAACCCAAATTATATCTTTTGTGTTATCATGATTGTGATGTATCACAACCATGACTACTTCGTGTCATTTGTATCCTGACATCATTCACAAATGACATAAATCATAGCAGAATTTTGTGCATTTTGTGTAAAATCCAAGTACTGAAATTTGAGATCTACTTTTTCAACCTTCACAAGACAGAGCATGTGGTTATATGTAATTTGTTTATCTTCAAGCTATAGAAATCTTCTCTTCATCCAATATGCTTTGAAATCTTTTCTTCATTTCATAGCTATGGTTGTTTTATTATGTAAAATACTGTAGTTTGCATATAGCAGGCTTCATAGTGTTATGCAGAATAAAAAATGCTTAAGTGAGGCTCATCAAATTTAATAATCATTTTGATGAATGCTGGGATGAAAATATAATTGGCATTGTAAAAACAGGAATAGATTTGTGAATAATTTTTAATGATACAAGAATAAATTTAATTGACTCCAGTAACTGACCAATCAGAAGCAATGTAACTAAATGCTTTTTTCTCTTTATGAATTCATCTGGCTACCTGCTCAGTTACAGTATATATTGTTTTTTTCTTTAAAAATTGAAACATACCTACTTGGCCAGTTGCCACAAGGTTGACAAATTTGGGATGCTGATTTATAGTGAGGCACAAAATGTCATCATTATGTTCCTGATAAAAAGACTGAGAACCTAAAGAGAAAAATGTATATGTATTATTTCAAGCACAGTATTACATCTGGAGGGAAAAAACATTATCATTACAGAAGGGAACATGAATAATGTTTCATACTATTTTCTTTTATAGATATGTAGTTTTCCTACCTGTTGCCACATTATATAGAATCCCAACTGATGCTGTATGATAAATTATGTCAGCACCATCATTCAAATAGTGCACATTGTTTCTGCCATCTCTACCACGGTATCCAAATACCAGTTCGAGCACTAAATCCTAAGAAAACATATTTAGAATCACTGGATTCTTATATAAAAAAGGTTTTAAACATGTGTACTAAACAACTTTTAATGTTCCCCCAACACTGAGAAAAACGTACATTACCACATTACACTACCACATACCAGGGGTGAAATCCAGGAGGTTCTGACAGGTTCTGGAGAACCTGTAGCAGAAATTTTGAGTAGTTCGGAGAACCGGTAGTGGAAATTTTGAGTAGTTTGGAGAACCGGCAAATACCACCTCTGGCTGGCCCCAGAGTGGGGTGGGAATGGGGATTTTGCAGTATCCTTCCCCCCAGGAGTGGGGTGGGAATGGGGATTTTGCAGTATCCTTCTCCTGGAGTGGGGTGGGAATGGAAATTTTGCAGTATCCTTCCCCTGCCACGCCCACCACGCCATGCCCACCAAGCCACACCACATCTACCAAGCCACGTCCACAGAACCGGTAGTAAAAAAATTGGATTTCACCACTGCTACATACATAATTGACAACAAACAGGAGATATGTCTTCTAAACCTCCTACTTCACTTTGTTCTTCAATTTTAACATTGAAGTACTAGTCGATTTAATTATTTAAGTTTTAAATAGATACAGAATAAAATATCACATTATGTGTTACAATTTATTCCCTCTACTTGGTCAAATAGAGCTTCTACATTTGTTTAATATTTTTAATGAGATAGCTCCCTATAGTTCTTGAAATTATAGCTTAAATAATATGTTTTAAAAACCAGCAGTTTTTCTTACCTCTATAGGTCTCTTCTTTTTCCCAACATTATTTGTTTGGAGTTTTTCAGGCTGAGGCAGTGCCCTACTAACTGGTGGTCTGAAACAAAGAACTGAGAATAAGAAAAATTGTCTGTCACCTATTCAGTATAAAACAATATCTTTTGATCTGTCACCTGGACAATGAAAAATGTTAGCCTACCTGGCTAATATATTAGAAATCAGTTTTATATAAAAGTTTCTTATTTAATTGTGCATACATTATTATTTTTGTTAATTGCCTTCCACATGTTTAAAAACTGTATAAATGAATGAAATAAAAATTAAGTATATTTAATCATCACATGGATGATTAATTCATTCTTGAGATAAAGAAACTAAGTTAATATAGATCTTTTTTTCTTTGCTTATTAATGTGTTTATTAGCCGTAAAAAATTAAACTTTCTTGGCAGAATTTGCCTTCTCGCTTTCCAGATCTTCTATTTATCCATTTCCTAAACTTGTCTTTATTCTGCTCATATTTAGATAATGTATTATAAACTCTTATTTGAATGAATAGAGATGAATACTATTCCAGGGGTAGCAAAAAGTATGGTAGTATTTTGTAGCATACCACACTCAACAACAAGAACATCTAATTATAAAATATCTCAAGATATTCCTATTAGTATCCAAAACAATATACATTGGCAAATACAATAGGTAGTGCAAATGAGATAAAGAGCAAAGTTCCTCAGTCTTTACTATTCTGAGAATAATGGCAAGAATGAAATAGGATTGGCTGCTCACTATCAGATGGTAAAGGCGTAGACAATGAGTGGAAAAAAAAAAAGGTCCCAAATGCTATCACCAGATGTATAGTGATGGAACAAATATCTCGGACTTCTCTGATCCCTCTGTATATTGTTTCACAATGACATGACACAAGCAGCAAAAGGATACAGTGGAGAAGAAGAAAGCATGATAGCAATAGCAATAGCATTTAGACTTATATACCGCTTCACAGTGCTTTACAGTCCTCTCTAAATGTTTTTTACAGAGTCAGCATATTGCCCCCAACAATATGGGTCCTCATTTTACCGACCTCGGAAGGATGGAAGGCTGAGTCAACCTTGAGCCTGGTGAGATTCGAACTGCCAAATTGCAGGCAACCAGCAGTCAGCAGAAGTAGCCTGCAGTACTGCATTCTAACCACTGCGCCACCATGGTTCAGAAACCAAATAAGAATATAGCAGTTCAAAATCTGAAATTGTTAAAGATGCTTAGTTAAAATATACAACAAATTAGTCAATGGATGAATCTAGAGCAGTGGTTCTTAACCTTTTTAAACGAATCGCCCCCTTGAGCCAATGAGGAAGTTGTCCTCACCCTCCTCCCCCAACATAACCTCTCAATCACAACATTGGAACTAAGAATTTCAAGACGAAAACTCTGAAACTAAATTAAGATTCGAGGAAAGTATATATTCACGCACACTGTAAAAAGGATTAAAAAGACACAAAGAAAATTTTTACAGAATGAAAGCAACAAAAATCAGAGCGACAAATTTAATGCCTAAAACTGAAGAAAAATATATATCTACACAAAAAGTTTACACGAAGAGCACAACAGAAAAATTGAAAACATAAAACTGAGAAACCAAAATATAATATCGAACTGGAGTGCACGCTAAAAAAGTACAATACAAAGAGACACACAAAATGTTTTACAGAGCACAACAAAAATTCGAAAACGAAGCCGAAAACACAAACTGGAACGTGAAATCCAATGCAAGCAAATATAACGATAAAAGCTCAGACAATTATTAACGAAAAAAATGTATGTACACAATGGCTGACTTGTGCTTGGTGAGCTGATGCCAATGTCTTGATGTCTGGAACCATTTTTGTTAATCACATTCTTAAATCACTGCGCTCAGAGATCTTCAACATGTTCCTTGACTTAGAAAGGATCTGTTGGACGGTGCTGAAGCCCCTCTCCACTAAGTAAATGGAAGGAAAGGCTAAAAGAAGCAACTTAACTTCCTCCTAAAATATTGGGTAAGTGTTCCTCATTTTCTCCCAAAAAGCTTCGTAGCCGTAACTCTGAAAATGTGACTGGGATTCACAGTCGTATTTCAGATCTGTCAGTGGCTCTTGCAGTTTGGGATGAAGTTGTGCAAAGTCTGCTGTGAAAGGATTTAGCACCCTAGTGGGCACTTCCAGATTTATCAGATCATAGAATCTGGTTTCCATATCTTCTTTTAGTTGCTTCAAGTGGCAGCAAAAAACGTCCAAATCTTCTGCTTGGAGTTCTCGTTCATTACCAAGGCTTGGGAACTGATACAGCTCCTGGTGACTCATATTGCTTGCAAGGAGGTCCAATTTGGAAATAAATGAGCAGATTACTCCCTTGGCCTTATGAAAATTGATTTTATTTCCTTGCAGCTTTACGTTCACTTCATTCAGTTTGTCAAAAACATCAGCGAGATAAGCTACATCCAGACGTCGAAGTTTAAGAGAACTGTTTAGACTTGGGTCAATGGATTCAAGAAATTCGACAACTGTGTCAAAAAGTTTGTGGAATCGCCGCAAACACTTTCCTTTTGAAAGCCACCTTTACTTCGGTGTGCAAAAGGAGACGTTCAAACTCATCATCATTTTCTTCACAAAGCTTGTGAAAAAGTCGGTTGTTCAAGGCATTCGACTTAATTTTATTCACAGCATTAATGACGTAACGTAGAGACTCGTGCAAACGGCCACTCAAATTTTTTGAGACAAGGTGCTGTCTATGAACGACGCAATGGACAGTCATAACTCCAGGTACAACTGATTTTAGATGAGCTTGAAATCCGCAATATTGTCCAACCATGGATGCAGCTCCGTCGGTTGCACATGCCACGACGTTTGTCAAAAGGATGTTTTTCTCATTAAAAAAGTTTAACCTTTTTAAATATCGAAGAACCTTTTGTGTCGGTGGCTAAATTTTGAAGAA
>QLTV01001802.1:1042273-1054486 GCA_003457575.1 Thermophis baileyi | reverse complement strand
CCACCATGGTGGCAACAATCTGTTTCACTGCTGGTAAAATCAGCATTTCTCCAATAGTGTGAGGTTTGCCACATTTTGCTATCAACAAAGCTACTTCATAGGAACAAATGAGCCCCTTGTCGGCGTTGCGTGACGATTTTCCAAATAACTTCCCAACAGTGCTGCGACCCTCAAACTTGGCCTTTAAGGATTGGAAAAAAGATGCCAGTTTGTCGGCTTTATCCGAATGAATTCTTACCAAATGATCTTTCATTCGGGAAGGCTTCATCGCTTCATTTGAAAATGTTTTCTCACAAAGAAGACAAAACGGAAGCTGTACGTTGGAAGGAGATGGAATGACTCCCAATTTTAGGTATTCCGTCAAATATTGGCGACACTTCCTCTTCTCGGCCATGTTGAGAGGCCTTTGAAATGAAAGGTATTACCTGCAAATTAAATTTTTGACTGCACTGGAACATTAGAAAAACACACGTGGACGTCGATAAACCTAGTTTCATAAACTCGCTCCATCGCCCCCATATCGCCCCCTTTTTGTTCCTTCGCCCCCCCTGAAAAACGAAATCACCCCCTGGGGGGCGATATCGCCCAGGTTAAGAACCACTGATCTAGAGCACCTAGCAGCAGACTAGTAAGCAGGTTTACAACTGGTCATTTTATCATGCCTTTATACTTTATGCCCTTATACTTCAACTTTTGGCTGAAATTTACACAACTAGAACACTATTACATGTTGCATTTATTTATTTTAGATCTGCATTCTATCTAGTTCCCAAAGCAGAGTGATGGACTAAGATTATAAACCGCTTTATAGGTAGACAGCTACTGGACAATATCTTTAACAACCCCAAAATCAAAGTCTTTGCAAAGGCACCATATGAATGAGATTCTAACCTGCTATTTAATCTGTACATAAATCCATTTGTGGCCAAAATCAATCAATCAGAATCTTATTCCTCAAAAACTAGCCTAATAGGCACACTGCAACCTTGTGGTAAACTTACAGAAGGAGCTTTAACTGCATTTAAATGAGTTTTGAGTGTCCTAGCCAATGTCTGCTTTGAGGAAGCATTTGAGATCAGTTACATCAGAACTAAGATTTTGATTTTTGCAAAGAGACCTAAATTTCATGCCTAAATGTTAGATGGCCAGAATATTGAACAAGTAAAAGCCTTTAAATATCTGGAGTGAGCATGGTTTTCCATAGTTCGACCAAAATGCAAAATGCTCAAAAAGCAGCGATTGCAATTCAATCCTTTCATTTTACCAGAGAAGTGCAGAATATCCCAGCACTGAAGCTACATTCAGATAAGTGCAATTATTCTTCAGTGCCCAGCTGGGGTCTTATATGTCCTTTCTCCTCTTGAAAGGGTCTAATCTAAATTCCTAAAGGTGATTTCCAGTTAGCTCTTTATGTTCCAGTTAAGGAAACAGGTAGGGATGACTAAAGTGAAGCAGGTGCATAGACTTGCATCATACCACACTGGCTTGCAAATATTATTCCCCCCCCCCAGGTTTGCATTCTTTCCTTATTGAGAACAGCTATGAATCAGTATGGACCAGGACAATTTCACAAAAATGCTAACTTCTTAGCATTTCCAGAAGAGTATTCTTAATGATAGGTTAAGAATGTGAACTATGCATTTAAGCAATGTATTATTTATATCTTTTAGCTTTATAGTTTTTATCTTTTATTATTGTACGGTAAGTCACCCAGAGTTATTCTGGGTAAGATGGGTGAACAATACATTTTACAAATAAAATAAATAAAGATCTAGAAGCCCAAAAGCACTAGTCTGCTCAACGCAAAAAGTTTTTCTTAGCAATTAAGCCCCCCTCCACCTCATTTCAAATCAGCAAGATATATACATCATTTAACTGTTTCCAAATTTCGAAGAGCACTAATGCAATGTTCTCCCTACAGAAGTATTGAAGGGCCAGTATAAAAAAGTTCCTTATGAGCTAAGACTGTAGATTGGAACTATTGAAAGTATATCTTGCCCTACTGTACCCTCTATAAGGATCCTAGTACTTCCCTTATAATGCCTTATCTGGTAAAACACACAGGAAATCCTGATTATTTTTATATACAACTGTTGTTATCAGATCAGTATTATTTAGTTTTCTTGAATGCAGCTTAAGTCTGTTAATACTGCCTATAAAATTAGGCATACTTTGACTGCCTATTGGTGGATAAATCTACCACTAACTAAAAATTCTTATCCTGTTTTATTTTTATTTTATTTTAATGTGCTTTATTTGCAATTTGTTCCAGCTCTATGACAATAATCCCTCTATCTCTTATTTCCTAATTATGAGGCAGAGACAATCTGCAAAAATGGCAGTTCTCTCCCCACGTAGCCACATAAGAATCAGATTGCAAGAAGATTCTGTCTTCTATCTATGAAAAGAATAATTGCAAAATGTTCTTTATCAGAAATAGACATACCATTAAATAATTTTAACAAGTCTACAGAGAAGCTGTTTCTTGCATATTTTTTGATTTAGCTATTACCTTTTTTATCCCCTGCCAGAAGTTTCACTCACCTCTTAAAAATAAAAGTGAAATAGGGATCTAAATTAACTAGTACCACATGTAACATTTCCAATAAAACCTAAGTCAACTTGTCTTTGACAACTGACTGAATTTTACACATTAGTTTTACTTTATGTTTGTTCACATAATAGCAGTTACTTTACAAAGATTTACTTATGTATGCAAATAACATAGCATGATAAATGTTGGTAAGTACAGGTATAAATAAATAATGACACTACAGTGGCAGATAGCTTTGGAGGGCAATGGAAGACGATACAGAAATATGGAGTAAGTGGATGAAAGAGAAAGTATTACCTGGAACCTCTTTTCAGCAGCAGATAGGAAAAAGAAGATAATTACTTATTCTAATCTAGCTTGAAACTGATACATTAAAATAGGTGCTTTTGGAAAATTATCAGTATTTTTTTCTTCATAATAGGTAAGGTTTATATAGAATTCTTTCATCCCCTAAACTCCACTAAAGATGTTACCTAGCCTGGTGACAAAACATTTGGAAACCAATCCACAAGGAGAACGAACCTTCACCCTCATCCTACACCCGAGCTACAGATATTCGCCATTATTGCAGAATTCTTTTAATGTTCTCTTCAGCACAATGCCTGAGTCTAAAAAAATTTTTTGAGGATGTATTACTACCAAGTGGCATCAAGTTGAAGGAAAAGTTTTGAATGCTTTTCAAGGATCTATTTTTACATTCCTAGTGATGCTGGAAGTAGGGCTGCATATACATTTAATATATTCTTATTCATATGATTTATTGGGATCCCCAATGATGAACAGTCAAGTTCAAGCAACTCTGAGTAGCACTTGTTCATTTATTTCCACTAGACACAGCAAGAAAGCTATCAGGAGGGGGGGGACGATATGTGGAGTTCCACGCCTCTTACCATTACTTAAAAATATTTAGAACCTCTGAACTGAACTGCAGTGAGAGCAAAACAGAGCCTTTATGCGGTCACCCTGCCTCATATAGAGAATTTCATGAAGGATAGCCAGCTTCCACTGGTAAATTCCCCACGTTTTCCTCATCACTTCTTTGCTGTTTTTCTTTGCACAATATAATTGGTATGAAAGAAAGTATGAACAGCTACATAATCTCATTTGATAAACAGTACTAGCAGCAATCATTTTGGAAGCAACTCTACAGATGAAGATTTTGATGCGCCTATTTACAATATGCTATCTTTTCCCACAATGCTATCTAATACTTATATCATCCAAATTATAATACACAAACTAGATTGTATAAACTTCGAATCAATTCCATCTATTACTCAATCTCTTCATAGGAATACTCCTGCTCAGTATCATTTTCATTTCATTTGTTAAGCACTTTACTAAAATTCTCCTGCCAACATAGAGACTAGTTTCATCCAACAATAAATTACATCAGGGGAGGGTAATTTGAAAGCAGTACTATACTCTCTGGATTCTAAACCTTGCATAATTTAGAAAGATTGCTTGATATAGCTCTTTAGTTATAGTAAGAAAGATACATTAACTTTGTGATCTGATATAGCTTTGCTTCCTCGAAACAGTCATTTGAAAATGAAAGATCTGCATCAGTAAGAGCACTAGAGCGAAGAATGAATCTGGCCAAACCCAAATAAACCTGTGGGTGGCAAAATGTTATTTCTCCACTCTTATTATTATATCTCCCAATATCCTCCTAATGGCCCTGTTTAGTTGACTTGTTCCTTCCTGGTGGCGTTCAAGGTTCACAGAGTTGCTTCACAGAATATTTTAGCTACTTAATGGATAAAATTATTCAGATGTACTCAAAGTTTCAAGTTTCAAGTCCAACTAAGGTGTTTGACGTCTTTTACCTGGGCTGTTTTTAAGCCTGTCACTCATTATGTAGACAGGATCCTTAAAAAGTGAGCTCAGCCACTTACTCAGGTTTTTCTAGGAATCTAGGCTGTTAAAGCAGCCTGGGTGGTGACATGTAGTTGGGTCCATGCAACTACAGCTTGCTTTATGGAAAGGCTGGTTCCTCCATCTTTAAATCAATCAGTGATGTAATTCCTCCTCAAGAAGTCAGCCCTTGACCCAACAATTCTGGATAATTTTCACCCAGTCTCCAAGACATGTGCCCACTGGAACATTATCTGTCCATATGGATCCCACCCTGATGATGTTCAAAACATCACTGAAAATTTGGCTATTCCCCAAGGATCTGGATTAGGGTGGTGCTGAGCCCCTGTCAAATTTTATCTGATAAAGTGTTGTTTTTTCCAGGTGCATTGTTTTTCTGATTTTAATCCTGTATACTGCCCAGTGTTTGGAAGCCTCAGAATTACATGTATGTATGTATGTATGTATGTATGTATGAATAAATAAATAAATAAATAAATACAATTTTCATTAAAAATAGAATTTTTATTTGCTCTGTGTGGAAACTATTAGAAGAAACTGGTTGATCACAGCAGCTTTCTTACCCTTGAATATGATCAATATTCATAACCAAAGAAGAACATAATTAAAACCCCACCTTCTTGTACTCCCCTCGCAGACAATTGTACTCAGGTGTGTTTTTTAAGAAGTTTAAGAAGTAAAAATATGCAAGGCAGTAATTTATTCAACATAACATCTGATTTTTTTCCTAAAATAAGGTCCTTTCCCAACTCTCCCTGATAATATTCCACAGCCTATTCAATTGGCAACCTGAGGAGTATGAGGAACAACTCTTGATTTATAGAACAACTGAGCTATAACAAAACACCAACACGCAGATTGTGCAAACCATTTTCTCAATTCCTTCCTAAAAATAAAAAGAATCTCAGTGCTGCTCAAAGTGCTGGGACAACATGTCCTCTTAAAAGCTTGGTCTACTTTCTCACACTATAGATAGATGGACAGAAGACAGTAAAGATTTAAGTAAAGCAAAATTGCCCAACCGTTATAACATATAGGCAGATAGGTGTGTGTAGCTAGGATCTAACAGATCAAGTAATCATCCAGCCTCAGTACAACTCCTTTTGGATTTTCCAAGACAGTGATTTCCTGATTGCAGAAACAGCTATTCTGGAAGGTTGGCAAAAATATCTTGTATAAAATTTCTCCTAAGAATATCATACTCCCACTCTCAGAGGGAAGAAACTCATATATCCAATAGCCTCTGACATACACATCGGATGTTGCCCCAGCAATCGTAGGAATACTCTGCTGGAGATGGAAACATGGTAATCTCACATTCAAATCATTCTGTAAACACAGTCAAAGGAAACCATATCGTTCCAACACAGTGTTTCTTAGAATCCCACTTGACAAATAATATCATTTCCCTAAGTTCAAACCTATTTTGTTTTCTAATGAGATTTGACTTGATAACATGATTTATAGTGATTTTATAAACAGTAACTCACCTTACAACTCCTTGCCTTCATAGCAAGCATAAAAAATAAACAGGAAAATTAAATTACCAAAAAAAATGTACAGTATAAATGTACTGAAAAGAGAACTGAATATTAATTAAGAGGATTATTATTGTTTGATTCCCTAATATTTAAAATGAATAATAATTTGTAGAGGATATATTTTATGACATATTAATATAACTTTCATACTGAGTTATTAGTAAGTCTGTGTCTGGACTGATTCCCAATTTTGAACAAAGATATTGATACTAAGTACAAAATGTACATGTACAGCATAATGGACAACAGGATGTACAATGTATTGTGAGCTTCTGTAAACCACTTAGAAATAAATATTTTTACCAGTGCCATGGGAAAGTGTTTAAATGTATTAGATTTTTTTCTCCATGCACTGTTCAAGGAGACTGTGGTCTCTGAGTAAATCTACCTCTGCAGTAATCTTTTCTTTACTAGAGTTATTTGTGTTCTCTTTCAGCTTTCTTATAAGAATGTCCTACAAATCTCAAATGTTTTGCTTCCAGCTGTGCTAGAAATGACACTTTCAAATGTCTGCCTGAATAATGCATGAAGAAAGAATATATTATTAGGCTTGGTAGGAAAACTATTATCACAAATTCCCATCTTAAGGTTAGAGTTACGGAGGAGTTTTTCTTGGGCACTGGTTATCCTATCTAATGATGCCATACAGGACTTTAAAGCCAAGGTTCATGGTTAAAACCCAGAGATGCATTCAGATGAGTTCGCAGGAGAACTGCAAATATGAAATACAGCGGGATTCAGTTGCCAGATTTTGAAGTATGTAATACAAATTATTTCTGAAGAAATGGGGATCCATTAGGCCATTAACTAAACCAGTGATCCTAAGTTCAAGCATCTTATTACTAATTATTGTTACATGTGTCAATATGTAATAAAATTAACTTTTTAATCCATATGCATGTTAGTTGCCCAGAGTTGCTATGGTAAGTTAGGGGCCATATACCGGTAGTACATAAATATTTTTTTGTTTTGCAAAGTTAGAAGTACCTTTCATCAGCTGAAGGCTCTTTTTGCTGTAGATGAGGCTTGACTCCAAACATAGGTCTTATGTTGGTTGATAAGGCTTTAATGGTGTAATTAATTTCATTTTCTCTTGTGACATCACTATCATATCCTAATAAAATAATCACAATTTTAATAGTATTGGAGCTAAGAAAAAGGCTAGATATTATAATATTTTATTTATATAAGGATTCTTTTTCCAGACTAAAGACAAATCAATAGTTTGATTCTAATATAGTCTTTCAAACAGAAAGAACCTTTCTTTTCCTAAAAGACCCATTTCACTCTGCAATAATATTACAACTTATACTTTATGCCACGGGTGTCAAACTCGCCGCGTCACGTGATGTATTGTGACGTTTTTTGATGTATCATGTTTTTTCCTTCGCGGAGCTGGGGTAGGCGTGGCCTGTGTGTGATGCATCTGGCCTGCGGGCCACCAGTTTGACACTCCTGCTTTTATGCTATTTAAGCAAGTATTCACAATGCTAAACAAGTAAATATTCTAGATCCAAACAAAAAAAACACACTCTCTAAAATATTTAATGCATGAGTGTTCAACCTTTTGGCTTGCTTTTGAGTGAAGAAGAATTACCTTGGGCATATAAAATATACATATAAAATGTATAGTATGGTTAATGTACATAAATCACATAATAATATTAAAACTTTACGAACTTGTGGGGCTGCATTACTAGCTATCAGGGCCACAGCCAGCCTGTGGGCAGCGGGTTGAACACACCTCATTTAGAGCGTAGTCTCCTCCCCAGGTATAAAAAAGTAAAGGTTTCCCTAGCAGCTGTGTTGTGTAGGGCATGGTGCACATCTGTTTCTTGGCCAAGTGAGCCAGCATTGTCCGAAGACAATTTCCATGGTCATGTAGCCAGCATGACTATACTCCAAAGGCGCATGGAACTTTGTTACCTTCCCACCGAAGTGATACCTACTTGTATTTGCATGCCTTCGAACTGCTAGGTATATGATCTTATGATATTATGGTTGGACTATACCTCTGCATGTATAGTCGAACCATAATAAAAATTAACCGATGATACCTAAATAGATGTTGCTATTTCATACTGCAGATTTTATAAAAAGAAATAATTCTATTCTTTAAAATTGACATGGTTACTTACCCCCATCTTCCTCAGAATCCAGGTCAGATTCTTCGCTATCACACTGCCTACTTTCTCGATGACCTTCCATTTCATGGATCCACAACATTAGCGACATATCTCCTCCTCCAATACTGACTAATAAACTGTCATCATGAGTCCAGCGGACATTTGTCACATGTGTACTATGAGCCACATACCGCTTAAATTTGCTGTACTTTCCCTAAATGAGAAATATATAAATGTTTAATTCACAATTAAATAAAAATAATTATCTAAAAACACATTAAAATGTCAGTGATTTTTGCTTTTGTTTTTTTGTTTTGGCTTTAAGTGAAGACTCATCCATTTATGCAGTTAAAGCCAATGTTAGGATTCTTACTAGAACAGTTACTGTATAAAGGAAAGGAGATATTAGATTAAAACCCAAATTTGCAGATCTCCAGCAAAGCGATTTTGAAATATGCACATACTTTAGTCTTTGAACATTCTACTATGCAATGCATAAGTGAATGTTTACGTTCAGATTTAACATAAGAACTCTTCCTAATCATTAACACAGCTTATGAAGCTTGATTGATAAGTTTATGCATATTCCAGAATTTGCATTGATTCCTTGTTTAAAATTATTATAGGAAAAAAGAAAGAAACATTACACATAGAAAACATAATACATACAACAGGCATGATTCAGCCCATTTTTTAAATAAATCATTAAACTGCCACCCACAGAAAATTATTTTCCACCGTGTTGACAGAAAGCCAGTTCATAAATGCAAAAGGAGCATATATTTACAATCCACAATTGTGAGACTGGTATAATTTTATCTTTCCAATGTTGAAAGCACTGCTCCTTCTCCCACACAATAAATCCATACTTCCTATAATAATGAATTTGTTTTTGCTATAAATCAAGAGTCTTGCAGTACCTTTAAAGACTAACAAATTTTATTTAAAGTTTTTTTGAATTAAAGCTTACTACATTAGATG
Organism: Thermophis baileyi; assembly: GCA_003457575.1. Taxonomy (NCBI): domain Eukaryota; kingdom Metazoa; phylum Chordata; class Lepidosauria; order Squamata; family Dipsadidae; genus Thermophis; species Thermophis baileyi. The sequence goes on along the minus strand of QLTV01001802.1, from coordinate 1,045,406 downwards.
CATGGAATGGTTCAATAGATATATGATTTAAATTGGGGGAGGTGTAGGGATGACAGGATGGTGATGCAAGCTTTATTTATTTATTTGATTTCTATAGCTGCCCATCTCAAGAAGTGACTCTGGGAAGTGTAGATCATAAAACATTAAAAAATTAAAACAATATCAAATAAATATATATGAATACCAAGTAGAAAAATTACCTTGGATGTTAACAAAGTCAAGAAACAAGCCGTTCACATACTTGGGGGCCCAGGTTACATATGAGAAAGAGGACTATAAGAACTATAGTCATGCTGAAAACTGTAGTGTTTATTGAGACCAGGATTTTTAACTCATTAAAATTGTTAATTGATAGAGTATTTATAATCTCTCTAATAAAAACAGGAAATAAATTCTCAAATAGTTTGTATATTCTACTTTCTAATTTGGCTAATACATGGAGTTTCTAATATTTAGATAAAATGAATGTTTGTATTCTGAAACAGTCACTGGTTTGACAAAAGAAGTAAAATGAAAGTTATAACCAGGGGTTTATCCATACATTTATATTAATATCATATATACTGGATGGATGGATGGATGGATGGATGGATGGATGGATGGATGGATGGATGGATGGATAGATAGATAGATAGATAGATAGATCTAGAACGAGATCTAGATCTAGATCTAGATAACATAAATATAGTGGATTCCTCCTAATAAGTGTGTTGCTAGATGTAAAAACTACTGTATAGGATTGCCTTGTTTTATTATGCAGCCATTAATTTTACTTACTTTGGCAGGGAAGTGGAAAAGTTTTACAAATCCAAAATCATCTCCTGTTGCCAAGACTGTACTGTCACTGCTGAGGCACGAAGCACTTACATCTGTGACTTCTCCAATTATTGGCCATATTCCTTCACAGCACGTACCTAAAACACTCGTCCAGGATGCCCAGGAAATCTTTTCTGCCTATAAAGATAGTAACCTGATCACAAAAATTACTCTGGTTTAGAAGCATTCTTGTCAGTCACTAACACTAAATATTCCTCCTTTCCCCCGTTATCATATATGACAAATACGTGTCTCTTTTATGGGCTGCAGCTTCTGTAGTCTTTTTCTTTCTGGTGCCCATGTTTCCAGAGAAAGAGGTAAGGACTGGTGTTTCTTTGAGGCTTAAAACCAGAAACTTGGTTTAGATTTTTTTTGACTCCATCTTGAGGAACATCTATTCTGAATTAATCCACCTTTTCCAGGGATCGGGATTTGGTCAAATCTGATGCATATACTTAATTATTACCCAATATATTAGTTTAAACTGAATTTTAGTTTAAAATATCAAACTATTACAAATGAGATCTTACCTTTACATGCCTGGCAATTATTTTGATTATTAATATTATTTTAATTTTAACAAAAAATATTTGAATGGATCTTTCAGCTGTAATACTTAACAGAGGACCAATGCTTTATTTTAACTATTAGTTTTAACTATTATTCTGACTGACTGAAGACTTATAGCTAACATGTAAACATAATGGGTTCAATTACAAAATTATAATTATTATAATCTGTGCATAAAAGGTTCATTGCCACTGTGTCCAATAATGAAAACTTGCTGCTTGTATGACTGTCTTGAATGACAGAAGGTAAACTGCAGAGGAAAGAAATCTGCAGTAGTTACAGCACAATCCAGGGAATGTTTTCTTGGAAATAAGCCCTACTCGGTTAACCAGAGCTTACTTTTATATAATGCACATAGGATTGCAGCTCAGTGATTTTTATGTTCTTGTTATTCATTTGTAGGAAAATTTTGGGAAGGTCTTTTTTTTATATGGAAATCATAAAGATTCCCTGGACATACCTTGACTTCCTGTGTCTTGCTGGTGATTAGTGTAAATCATACTTGTAGCATTTGAACTGAATTCATAGAGATGAGTTTCTTAGTCTCCCTGAAAGGGCAACACAGCAATACTCACTATGCTATTCTATGCTGTTCTATTAAATTTCTTTAATTGCTTATTTGTAGCTTCTAATGGCTTGTTTCCATTGATTATTGTGCCATTTCAGTGATGCAAACCATAATATTAATTAGGGATGCTAGCTTTGTGGGAGGAAATAATACTAATGCTTTTTACAATCAGTTTGTTAATTAAACATGGAAAGAAAAGTTATTTAATGACAGAAAACAATTTCAGGATTTATAGACATAAAATAATCGCACAGTAGATATGAATCAATACCCTAGAAAATAGACATTCCTTTCTTGAGAAGTTATGAGACTATGTGCTCAAGAAATGGCTGCCAAGAAGAGAAAATACATTATTAATTATGGCTGCCACTAAGGGTAAGGCCATTAAAAACCACCCATTTATTATATATAACTACATCCCACCTCCTTTTGTAGAGCCCTAGTAGCCTATAAGCTCACATAACTTTTTCTTTTGCAAGGGACTGAAGGATGTATTTCCAAACAAAAGACTGTGCTATATCCATTCACCATTTTTATTTCTTAAGAACAAAAAGGGAGCCACGTAAAATCAGAGACATTCTTACAAATATAGTAGAAATTTATATTTAGCTTTTCATTAACAAAAAATAAGCATCTTTTTAAAAAATGCATGCAAGTTAGGACATCTGGAGGACATAAAGGAATTTTTCTAGAAGCACCATTGCTCCTCATAGTCACTATTTTGCCACAGTCTCAGTAGCATTTATGTTAGATAGTGGGTAGAGATGACAGGAGACAGACTTCCAAAGCAGCTCTTTATTTCAGCTCTTGTATCAGCAACCAGCAAAGAGCAGTCTGACAGCTTGCCCTTTTATAGGGAGCTGTCAGACAGACCAGCCAATAGCGTTTGAGCTTTTTCCCGCTCAAACGCTGGTCCTGGTTGGAACCATGCAACATAGTTTAAACAGTTAGAACATAACACCCCTCCCCTCCTGGATGGAGCTGTCCAGCATACGTAAGCACGCAGGTAGGCGGGGCGTTTTGGAGCCCTACGAGACCTGCGCAATTCAGTTGGTGGTGAGGCAGCGGCCTGTGCGGACAGGTCTGCTGCCGCTCCGGGGCTCGAGCATGGAAGCTCCTGGAAGGTACTGGGTGTGGCCTCCACGGCCGAAGGGACCGGTTCGAAGGAAGGACATCGCT
>QLTV01001802.1:985002-1028081 GCA_003457575.1 Thermophis baileyi | reverse complement strand
TCTACAAGGTCGTGTCCTCCAAGCTTGTATTTAGTGTTCTGATTCTTTTTGCCAATGTGTAAGACAGAGCATTTGTTGATTGAGATTTGAAATTGCCACTTGTTTTACCATTCTGATACATAGTCAAGGTCTTTCTGCAGGGGAGTAGCATTGTCTGGGGTGTTAAATAGTTTGACATCATCGGCGAAGAGAACGCAGTTGCTTATAATGTGATCACAAAGGTCATTTATGTAAAGTATGAAGAGTGTTGGTCCTAGAACGCTGCCTTGAGGGACACCACTATTGACAGGTGCAGGATTTGATAGAGAACTCTCTATTTTAACCACTTGTTGTCTGTTTGACAGGAACGCAGTTATCCAATCATGTAGGGGTCCAGAGATGCCATAAGATTTTAGTTTCAGAAGTAGTTTGTCGTGTACCACTGAATCAAAGGCTTTACAAAAGTCTATGTTTTTGTTTGGGGTGGGGGGTGTTACTGTTTTAAGCAGGATATCTGCTATGGTGGCTTTAATTTTGGTACTCTGTCCAAATCACTGCTGTGAGATGGACGGGTCAAGAAATAAATAGATAAATAAATACATAGAAAAATCATGTTTAGTATCTACTGGATAAAATGTCCAGTTAACTGTTGTTTATGAAAATATCCATCCTGAAATTGATAGTACTAATATACATATTTCAGAGCTCAATAAATTCAGCAGTATGTTAAACAAACAACACTTTATGTAAATTTTTGTGAATGACTAAAATACATATTTAATTTCAAAACCTTTTCTCAAAATTGTTATTTGCAATTGGCAATCCATGGCCATGGGCCAGATGTGACCTACCTCCCAAAATCATCTGGTCCATAGTCCCCAAAAGAAACATATCTACCTAGCCCACAAAAGAGAGGGAGAGAGCAACCTTCTGTTTGGCTGCTTTTATGAGTGCTCGCCATCTCCTCAGGTAGCCCTTTTGCCAATGCGTTCACCAGCCACCTTGGCATGGGTGGAGCAAGAATTCCCCCATCTCGTACAGCTGAGCGCAAGCTGAGGTGAAGAAGGAGGAAGAAATGGCAATGACAGCATGGCTTCTGCCCCCTATGTGGGAGAAGGTTGCTGTAGAGGAATTCAGAGATAACTTTGAAGAAGGAATGCAAGAACTGTTATAAAAAAATAAATGACAATTTGGTCCTGAGAATGAAGTGGGCATGAGAAAGAGAATCAAAATAAACTCATCTTGCTTCTCTTTAGTATAAGAGAGGACTGAGGGATACTCTGGCAGGCTTTCAAGATTCTCTTATTATACTCTATATAATAATAGACTTCTGCTAATCTCTGAATTGTTTTATTCACCTCAAGTTACTGTACATAGTAAAATTCAGTTCTAATAGAAACCCTTTTACTGTATGAAAGCAGATAAAGCACATTATGGGAATTACATGAAAAGCTCTCAACTACTCAAAAGTCCCACCTGTTGCTCTTCCCTGCTTTCAAACTCTTCAAAAATTTTCAGCTGAATCAGATCACAAAATGGATTGGGATGAATCAACTCACAAAAAGATAATTATTTCAAAATAGTAGAAAATAAGTCTGTATTATAATGATCTAAGAAAATTTCAAATTACCTTTGGAGCCTGGGGCTAATGCAGATCGTTTGATGGCATATGTTTTCAGACACCGTTCGAAGCTGTCATCCCAAAGAGCAACAATTCCATCTTTTGCCCCAGTTACAAATCCCTAAAGAGAAAGATAATATAAAACATATTCCATATCTCTTGATTCTAAACCACATTGAGAAGTTATTTACATGTTATACTCATTCATATTTTATTCCATTGCCGCAACCCTGAGTAATATTTCTACAGCTATTTTAATTAACTTTATACTCAATTTTCTATATTTATGGCATCCATATTCACAAATTTGTGTTTCTGAAGCACAGATCGCAAAATTGTATCATATTAAAATGTGGTTGTTTCATGCTACATTCACCCTGAATGATGGTGACACAGTTTCACAGTGAGCACCATTCAAGCAAGATGGCTTGTGACCTTTGTTGTGTTTGTGTGTACAAGGCTACTTGTGCTTAAAATATTATTGTGCTTATAGTGAAAGCCCTTGAGTTCGAAGGAAAATGTATCTAGTGATGGAGAAAAGACTAAAAGGGCCAAGAAAGTGATGGCTTTGAATGAGAAAGGGTGGATTCTAAAAAGATTGCTTGTTTTCTGTACAGAGCAGAGAGATTGCTTAAATAAGGAGGGGGAGGAAAAAAAGGGGGGGAAAGAAATCTCTTTATGCAATTTCTCCTGTGATAGATTCATTTTCTACTCTTTCCCCTCCCCACCACAGGGTGGAGAGATTGGAGAAGAAGAGATTACAAGAGACTAAGAGTAAGCAAAAACACAATGAGGAATACCGTGGCTGCTTGTGTAGTGTAATATGTGCACTTTGGTTAGATGCATAACCATACTCTTGATATACTGTATACCTTTTGGGTTAAAATAGTGAGCTTGCCAAACCCTTTAGACATGTCTAATCTAACTTCTTGGCTTGAATGCAATAAAATCAATTTATATTCAATTATAAGTTACTCACTTTTTCTAATGCATGCATACTGAACAATGGGCCATCATGGGCTTTCACTGTTTTGACGAGGAAAATATCTCTCCATATACACACATCTCCAGTTGCAGTTCCAGAGAATGCCATTTCTTCTGTCCAGCCATAAACTGCACACATCATTGTATCAATTTTTCCCACTGGACCCACATAACCTTTTTTTCCAATTAGTCCACCTCCTTAAATTCAAATAAAACCAAATTATTATATTTGACCTTGAACATGTGTTTCTAAATGAATACAGAAAGTTTTTAAAGGTAAAACACAATGACTTTCATTTTTTCTTTCTTTTATTAAGTACAATATATATATAGTCTATAAATATCATCATGGGGACATCTGTTATCCTCACAGTTTCTCAAAAGCAAATTATGTTAAAAAACTAAAGCAACAACTTACTATTGGGTTTAGCTTCATTTACTCTCACACCCCAATAAACTACAGTGTCATATAAAAGGGGAAAATAAAATATGATTGAAGTAACTTGATAATTACTCAAAGTAATTTTAAAAATATTGCCTTACCTGCTCGTCGCCAGAATTTTATGTGTTTAATTCCAGCTGTAATTAGTTTATCAGGCATAAAGGGGTTAATTTTAACAACAAATATTTTGTCTTTACTCCCCCTAAAAGAAATTCAAAAATATTTTCACTTTCATGTGGGAAAATATTTTCTTCATACAATAAAGCTTTGACAAAACAACAACTTCAACAATTACTTATATTCAAATAGCAATGTAAAAATTCCAAATTTTGTTTTAAGATTAGTAGATGAATTGTCTATCTTAGACAAGTTAGTATTTGACATTCTCCATTTTACTTTCTGCAATGACAAAATAAAAAATATAGATTTTTGCATAATTATCTCCAATGTAAAATTCTTCTTGCTGTGGTATATCTTCATATATCTTTTTCACATTTCTTTATTATGTTGGTCCCTTGTCACTTTAATTCTTCTGGATATTTCCTGATATACTGGTCATAAGGTTTGTTAAAAAGATGAAGATAATTATCTCATTTTGAAATTTTGATCAGAATTCTGCAGGAGCCAAACTAAGTTGTTGGTCTCTATGACTTTATGTATGGAAATGGGAGAGAAACGGCACTGGTTGTGCTTTTGGATGATCTTTGGCAAGGCAGGAAGGGGGTTGGGCATCCATCCTTTCCTTACTTGACCTCTTCGCAGCTCCCAATACTATCAACCATGTTATCCTTCTGGATTGGCTCACTGACAATACCCAATTAAACCTACTTGTTCTAAGACTATGCCATCTTTGGTACTGGATGAGTTGGCACTGCCCAAGAAAGACTGAGTGTGCAATCTGGGGGCCTATAAGTTCTGCAGATCTGACAAGGCCCTTCTAAGAGCAGGTGGCAGTAATGGCTAGGAGGACCTTTGCACACCTTTGAGTTGTGCACCAGTTGTACCTGTTCCTAGATCGGGAGGCTCTGCTCACAGTCACTCATGCCTTGATTACCTCTAGATTGGACTATTGTAATGCACTCTACATGGGGCTACATAGGTATTCCGGAATTTTCAACTGGTGCAGAATGCAGCGACTTGGGCACTTATGTATATTCCTAGAGTAACACATATCACAACTCTGCTCTGCAAATTCCAATGCCTGCCACTTTGCTTCTGGACTCAATTCAAGATGGTTTTAACCTTAAAGCCCTTCATGGCATAAGACCAGGTTATCTGAGGGATCACTTCTGTCCAATGGCATCACCCATCTCATTAGATCTGTCAGAGAACAGATGCCATTTGCTAGAGTCTTACATATCATGGGTCCTAGGAGGCAGGCCTTCTGTGCCATAGTGCCCACCTTATAGAACATTCTCCCCCCCCCCCTTAAGTTAGGTTGACTCCATCACGGTTTAGGTTTTGGATGTCCCTCAAGACCTGGTTATGTCACCAGGCTTCAGAGTCCAGGGAATTGTCAACATTCTAAGATGGTTCTATTATTTTGGTTGATATATTTACTTTCTCCATGCCTTGTGGTTTATATTTATATTTCATTTGTATATTTTAATTTTAATCATTGTTTTATATTTTTATAATTGTTGTTGTTGTTAGTTGCGAAGTCGTGTCCGACCCATCGCGACCCCATGGACAACGTTCCTCCAGGCCTTCCTGTTCTCTACCATCCTCTGGAGTCCATTTAAGCTCATACTTACTGCTTCAGTGACTCCATCCAGCCACCTCATTCTCTGTTGTCCCCTTCTTCTTTTTCCCTCGCAGGAGTCTTCTCCAGCATCATAGTTCAAAGGCCTCAATTCTTTGGTGCTCAGCCTTTCTTATGGTCCAACTTTCACAGCCATACATTGCAACTGGGAAAACCATTGCCTTGACTATACACACTTTTGTTGGCAGGGTGATGTCTCTGCTTTTAAGTATGCTGTCTAGATTTGTCATAGCTTTCCTCCCCAGGAGCAAGCGTCTTTTAATTTCTTGGCTGCAGTCCCCATCTGCGGTGATCTTGGAGCCCAGGAAAATAAAATCGGTCACTACCTCCATTTCTTCCCCATCTATTTGCCAGGAATTGAGAGGGACGTATGCCATGATCTTAGTTTTCTTAATGTTGAGTTTCAAGCCAACTTTTGCACTCTCCTTCTTCACCCGCATCAAGAGGCTCTTTAGTTCCTCTTCACTTTCTGCCATTAGAGTGGTATCATCTGCATATCTGAGGTTGTTGATATTTCTCAATCTTAATTCCAACTTTTGATTCATCTAGCCCTGCCTTTCTCATGATGTGCTCTGCATATAAGTTAAATAGGCAGGGCGACAGTATATAGCCTTGTCGGACTCCTTTCCCAATTTTGAACCAATCAGTGGTTCCGTGTCCAGTTCTCACTGTTGCTTCTTGACCCGCATATAGGTTTCTCAAGAGACAAATAAGATGGTCTGGTACTCCCATCTCTTTAAGAACTTGCCACAATTTGTTGTGATCCACACAATCAAAGGCTTTAGCATAGTCAATGAAGCAGAAGTAGATGTTTTTCTGGAACTCCCTAGCTTTCTCCATGATCCAGAATATGTTGGCAATTAGATCTCTAGTTCCTCTGCTTCTTCGAAAACCTGCTTGTACTTCTGGTAGTTCTCGATCCACATACTGCTGAAGCCTAGCTTGTAGGATTTTAAGCATAACTTTACTAGCATGTGAAATGAGTGCAATGGTGCGATAGTATGAACATTCTTTGGCATTGCCTTTCTTTGGAATTGGAATGTAAACTGACCTTTTCCAATCCTGTGGCCACTGCTGAGTTTTCCAAATTTGCTGGCAAATTGAGTGTAGCACTTTTACTGCATTGTCTTTTAAGATTTTGAATAGCTCAGCTGGGATACTGTCATCTCCACTAGCTTTGTTGTTGCTCAGATTTCCTAAGGCCCATTTGACTTCACATTCCAGGATGTCTGGCTCGAGGTCAGTGACCACCCCATCGTGGTTATCAGGGATGTTAAGCTTGTTCTTGTATAGTTCTTCTATGTAATTTTGCCACCTCTTAATCTCTTCTGCCTCTGTTCGGTCCCTGCCATTTTGGTCCTTTATCATGCCCATCTTTGCATGAAACGTTCCCTTCGTATCTCCAATTTTCTTGAAGAGATCTCTGGTCTCTTTTTATAATTAGTGTTTTATATATTTGTTGTTTTGTTTGATTGTTGTACACCACCCAAAATCACTTCTTGTGAGATGGGCACCATATAAATTTGATAAATAAATGAAAATGATGTAACCAACCCTAATTACTCGACCATTCACTCAAAATAGCTTGCTTCCCCCCTCCCCTTTTCCCCCTTCTCTTTCAGTATTTGAAGGGTGGATACCTACAATAAGATAGGAGTTTTTCCAAGCTTATTGAGAAAGTAAAAGAATAGCTCCCTCCTCTTTAGAGAGCTACTAAAGTATTAACCTTGTCTACTTCTTTCAGGGTTGTGTTCAAAGAAAAAAACTTAGCTTTTCCCCCCATGTCTTTTAAATACAGTTGGTTAGATGCATGCATTCGATATAAACGGAATTAAAACATAGACCGCAAATTTAGCTGAGAAGCCTTTTTATCTGCAGGGAGGCAGATTCTGAATCCAGACGTTAAAATTCCTTGTTCTCATTCTAGGCTTTTTTCAGATCAACATGCATCTGTTTGCACAATAACATATTTTTTAAAAGACTGAAAACATCTTCCATCTGTTAATCCCAATTGCAGTAAACTGTGATTTATGCACCTTAATCAGCAAATAAAAATTACTGATCTTCAAAATCTCTGAACAACATACTAATGATTAATCATAATAGGTTGTACCATCTTCCTTTTATCTTACTGAATTTTTACAAGTGGACCTAATGCACAGTATATGTAAGGCCTAGTAATATAAACACAATAAAGCAGACTGGATATAATTTGTACAATTCATCCACATCCATAATAAGAAATTTGCCAGTCCACTGCACATTAGGTATCAATATAAAACAAGGCCAGAAATGTCCTGCTTTTTACTATGATTTCAATATAATCATAACACATGATTATAGTAAAACAACTGGGTGACTTTTTTACCTTACTGCTGAAAGCTTATCTCCTTTTCTCCAATCCCAAAGAATAACAGTGTGATTGTCATCTATTCCAACTGAAGCTAAACGTTTGCCATCAGCTATAAAACAAAGTATAAAGCATTGTTTTATAAACAGCAATACTTACAAATTATGGCAATAAATACGGGGGGCATTTTGAATATCTAGACTCTCACTGTCACATATTTGTATATCAGCACTAACAATCTTCATTGCTATTTGACTCCAAATATGCACTTTTATTTTTTTCAATCATTCTTCATCATTTCAAGGCCTAAAAGGTCAGTGTCATTTGCATATGGGCTGCTTGATTTTCCAGATTTATCTCTGTATACTTTTAGTAACTTAATAATAACCATAGTCTGCTATTAAAATGCATATACTGTATTTCTCAAGCAAATGTAGCTTATTTACCAAATTTCTTGAACCACTTAGACATTCCAATAGTACGATGTGTCAAGGATGGCTAATACAATAGCAATGTACAAAAATGCAACTTAAACTCAATAAAAATAGATAAATATGGAGTAGCAAAAACAAGAATCACATTTCAAAACGTGTTACAATGGTATAGGTTTTGTGCTGCACCTAACACAAATATTTAAGGACACTTATATCTCTTCATATTTGTAAACATTTTGAAGAATGCCTCAAATAATAACTGATGAAATTTAAAGGTAGGCACTTCTGATGCCGAAATTTGGAAGCAAGATCTGTGACGCTTACTTTAAAGAGACAGTTTAGAAATCTAATGATTTCTCTAATTCAATCATCTGCTTGTTTTTAAAAGATATACTTTTTCAAACTAATTAATTTTTTTTTTAAAAAATCAATAGTGGTGAAGTATATGACAGAAACGATGCTTTTGTTATATTTCAATGTTTTTTCATAAAATTTGGATCATTCATCATTCTCAACTATTATGTTCATTAGCTTATTTTCAACATTTAACCAACTTAAGACCAATGCTATTAGCAATAGCAATAGCATTTAGACTTATATACTGCTTCACAGTAGTTTACAGCTCTCTCTAAGCGGTTTACAGAGTCAGCATACTGCCCCCAACAATCTGGGTCCTCATTTTACCAACCTCGGAAGGATGGAAGGCTGAGTCAACCTATTATCTACATCTGGCCCAATTAGTTTCTATGCAGGCAGTTGTCCCCACTTGATGATCAGAGATTCCGCTCCTTTGGCCATCAAACATCCACATTTTAGGAAGAGATGGGCCTCATAAGGATAGGCAGTGAGAAACTGAGTTAATTTCATTATAAGGTTGCTGAACAGAATCCAATCCCAATGACTACAGAGATATAAAAGACAATGTTCTAATAATATCTCTCCTTCACATACCTTCACATCAAATACACATCTGCCCTTAGTATTAACAAAATAAATCACATTTATAGTCTATGCTTTCACAAAAATATGATAACCATACATACCTGAAAAGTCAACAGCACAAACACCAAACTGATGATAGCCCTTTAATACCGACAGTGGTTTGATTGTCTCTGTATCCCAAACATGGGTTGAGCAATCCCGGCCAACCTTATATAAGAGATTGAACACATATACTTACTATATTAAACTTACTAGTTTTTTTTGTTATACCCAATTCATAACCATGAATATTTCAATATTTTACTACTATTTCCATGTCCTTCAGAAAACTTGCAAAACATGGCTGCTCAAGGAGGCCTTTTGAAGTCTGATTAATATGGAACTATAACTCTAGCATTAATTCTTGCATTCTATATTCTATATTCTTATGATTATTATTTTTACTTTATAATGTGTTTAATTTGTCAATACCTCTACATTCTCTAGAGCACAGGTGTCAAACTCGCGGTGTCATGTTGCTGTCATGTGACTTTTGCAACATTTTTCCCCTTCGTGGAGTTGGGGTGGGCGTGGCCTACATGTAATGCATCCGGCCCACGGGCCTCCAGTTTGACACCCCTGCTCTAGAGTCTATTTGGAACAAGGCAATAGATAAATTGTGCAAATAAGTAAGTAAATATTAGCTCAGCAAACACAGCACTGTTTTTTCTTGGGATGATTCTGTCTGTCATTATAAATTATTGTTGTACAATTTTGAAAATAAATTTTGTAAGGTATATTATGTTACTTAAAACAACCACTTGATTAACAATTTCTAACAATTGTTTAGAAAACAGAAATTACTCTATTTGATCATAGGCATCCAAGACAAGATAATATTAAAATTGTGACACTTTCAGCACATAATAATGCAAATGGCATTGTTATATAAGAACATCATGACATATGATGCCACTATATAAACTTCATCATTTACATCAGGATCAACATGTCCTGTAGATGTCATCTTTTACCTCCTTTGATCCAACCACTGTCATCTATCCAATGGATTCAACCCACTGGTTCTAATCAAGCATGGGTCCATCCATGTATTTTATGAAGTTCTGTGTATCCAGCCGCTTTAGTATTTTTCAGTGGAAAGCATGCAGTGGAAAAGCTCCCACACATACACAGAACATTTCCCTTTGCAGGAAAAATATGCTTCTGATTTCCAGACACTCCTATTCTTATATAGCCCAAGAATCATCCAAGAGAGTCATGTTTATTATTATATTTTCTCATGTAGCATAACAAGCCCAAACACATATTCTACAGCAGAAGAATATTGACAGGAATATTAAAAATCCTTTATACACTGACTGGACTGAAATAACAACTCTAGATCTCCAGTTCTTCCATTCATCCTACCTGGCCTGTGGCCACATAGTCCTTTAGAGGGTGAATAGCAAGGCATAGGATATCATCATCATGACCCAAATAAAAGCGCTGTGTGTTTTGCTGCCGATTGTATACTATGCCCACTGCTGCAACATGGTACACAATTTCTCCAGTCTGAGTGTAAAATAAATTACTCCGACAGTCATAGCCTCTGTAACTAATAAAACAACATGAAATTAAAGTAGCATGTATCTTAATGCAACATATATAAATGGATCATGCTATTCCTCTTCAACATAAGCCACACTGTATTTAAATGCAGAAAAAAATAATCAGAAGCAGGAGAGAAGAAAGAAGAAAAGGAAATCTAACTAAACTTAGTTTGTGCCAATATTATTCACCATAACTTTCTATCCCTATTTTTGCTTTCACTAGGTTCATACCTTGTCTTTTGTTCTCTAAGCTTCTCCCCTCTCTCTTTTTGAAGATCTCATCAACTTTATCCAAACACAGCTTTCCCAGTTTTCCTCTTCCCCTCAAACTGTTCTTTCTTTTTTCATAACACTGCATTTTTTGTATGTGGTCCATAATGATTTATCTTTCACTTATCTACCATTCATTCTTGACCATATTTCTTCCTGTTTTATCACACATTTCTCCTGGCTTATCCCATTATCCATGTAATAAAGTGGGTGAAAGCATGCTCCTATATACAAAAAGCTAAAGATTTCCCTATCAATCTGGTGCTCATCTCTGTTTCTTTGGAGCATTGTTCAAAGACAATTTCCGTGGTCATGTAGCCTGCCAAAGGAGCATGGAATGCTGTTACCTTCCCACCGAAGTGGTACCTATTAATCTACTCACATTTGCATGCTTTCAAACTGCTAGATGTGCAGGAGCTGAGGCAAGTAAAGGGAGCTCACTCCATGGCGCAGAGCTCAGGTCTCGAACTAGGGCTGTCAGCTCTCCAGCTGACAAGCTGAGCATCATTAACCGCTGAGTCACCCCTACTCCTACATATCAAATTGGGTATGTCTCATAGAATAACAAATCAAACAAAGTTATATCAGTACTTTCCCTTTGAACTGTTTGCCCTGTTTAAAAAGGTTATCTAAGTTACTGCTTTCAACTTAGACCTACTTCCCATTAGCTATTAGGACAACATTCACTATCTTGACCTGTTATTAACAATAACTCATACATTTAAAATAGAAAAACTATTGTTTTGTAGAAGAAACATGCAAACACAGTACATTTGCCTAATATGATTCATACACGCTTCCTTCGTCATATTGTTATATTGGGTATGTATAGGAAGAATTGTACAGATGAAATCTGAGAAATTATACTCAGGAAAAATAATACTTTCTCCCAGTAGTATATTCCATTCAAAATAAACCCATGAGGCTGCTTTTAATTAAAAACAAAATAGAACAGCTAGTTGTAGAATTCATCCTTGAGAGTCCAAATCTAGATAAATACATAATATGTATTACCTGTATTTCCTTTTAGGAAAGAAAAGAAAAGCAAGAAAGAAATAGAAAAGGGGAAAGAAAAGGGGAAAAAATATTTACACACCCGTGAACAAAATGCAATCTTATACTATTGATGGGAACCCTCTCTCTTCTTTTTGAGGCTGCAGTTTTTCGTTTTTCTTTGCATTGCTCTTTAAGCTGAGGTAGATCTTCTTTGTAAACCTTAGCAGAGAAATACAAAGATTTTCTGTCATTGTGCATATTTGAAAAACCAATCACTCTAAGGAGTAGAAGTTTTCTATATGAACATCATATATTGGACATAGTTGCAACATTGTTAAAAAGCTATTCCAATTAAATAAATTATTAGAATAAAGAATTATAAGTAATTACTGTGAAAGCTGAATATGCAAATGGTTTGCAAGCCCTAGTAATGAAAGTCAATAGCATTAAAAAAAAAAAACCTGAAGTTAAGATTAAATATTATAGGAGGGTCAAACCACAAGTATCTGCTCAAGAATTGAAAATGAAGATATTGAACTAGTGGGAAGGTCCTAGTTCCATCTTAGGAATGAAAACCGACTGGGTGACTTTGGGGCAATCACTATCTCAGTCCAACCCATCTCATAGGGTTGTTATGGGGAAAATAGGAGGAAGGAACATTATACATGTCCATGGCCTGAGTTATTATTTATAAAAATAATAAAAGTGGGATAAAAAATAAGGAAATGTTAATATTAAACATTTGGGGCAAGAGCTGAAATTACTTTTAAAAGTCAATAAATGGGATACGTTTAAAGAATGACCTAGCTGTATGTAGCAAATGCATTTCTTCATTTTTAAAAATCCATTTGTGGTGATAGCAAAAAGTTTATCCAGTGATACACTACTTCAGGGGACATAATATCAGGGACCTACCTTTAATTGTCTTGAATTTGGAAGAAGCTCCATAGGCACTCAATATGACATGGCTAGATAAGAACTTTTATTGCATACTAGAACAAAACCATTTAAAGCAGTTGATTAACCTCTGCCAACATGACAATGCTATTCCTTTTTATACCTTCTATAATTTAAATTGGGCACTTCTTCCTTTTTCGTGGCTTAACAGAATCTTGCTTTGTATGTCGCATGCTGGGTGGCATTTGGTTATTAACATATGGTAGATAGTAAGAAAGTCTAGTGCCCAACATCTCCAAAATCCACTTATTTTCCATATCCCATCCCTCCCTCCTCAGACTATACAGAATCAACAGGTAGACAATTGATCAACAGGCAGACAATTGATTGGCAGAAAAGTAACTCAAGCTTAATTGTGATATTAATATTTTAGACGCATCCAGGATTAGTAGGACAAACAGAATCAATCTAGGGGGTTTCTAGCCCACTCCTTAATGTATATGATAATACCTGTCGTCGATAAGTGATCTGAGTCTCTTGCTCAATTTCAGAGTCCAGCTCTGGAACATCAGATTGATCAGAATCTGATTCTTCACTATTGGAGTCAATCATGCTTTCTATAATACAAATAAAATGTAGAGAAAATACTGAAATAGTAAAATCAAATTCAAGTCAAGAAGTATACATATTCCCACAGAAGCAAATTCTATGGAGGGCCTTCAAGTTATGAACATAATGTTCCCACATGAAAAAAAAAAGGGTAAGATAACAGAAACCTGAAAGGTTGGGAAACAAGAAGCTATAGTACATGGCTGTAACTATTAACTCAAAAAAGACAGAAGACGATGGCCAGTATTCTGGGATACTGTACTGTTCTCCAGGGTGGAGAATTTCTTCAAAGGATAAGATACGCACCCCCTCTTATTTTTCTGTAGTAAATTTATGTCTGCTTGTAAACATGCAGGAGGGAGGAAGTTTAAATGTTATAAATGATACATAACCCTCAGATCTAAATTTCCCTTTTACTACCACTCTCATTACAGAAGGAGAGCTCACCCTTGACGATTATCAATATCTATACATGCTGGGCAACAATGCTGACCATGGTTAAGTCTCCAAAGTTTTCTGTCAGTATCAGAACTAAGTTGCAACCCAGCTGGAACAATTACAAAAGTCCCCAAGATACAACAGCAACTGGGGCCAGAATTTCCATCACGATGAGATTGCAAAACTCAACATCACATGGTTGAATTGCTTAATGATGGCAATCCTGGCACTTCTTCTTATTGTAGTTAACCAAATCCCTCTTATCAATAGATTCCCATTAGATTATTACTTTTTCTCATTTTAGACTATTAATATGATGAGAATATTGAAATTTCTTGTACTGAATAGATGAAAATGGACTGCTCCTGTGTTTTATAAGAAAGGCCAATTAAAGTTATTTCATTGTAATAGTGCCACTACATAGCCAATCTTAAAGATAGAAAACAAGAACCAAAATAGGAATAAAAATCATCTAATCTGGTGGGAAATCAAAATAAAGAGCAAATTACAGTCCAGAACACTTGCAGAAGATTTTAAGATTTTAATAAATCTTGATCAAATCCAATTCACTGTACTTAAAAATCAGAAGTCTATATCTAGCATTTATGAGATACATTTTCAATCATTGTTCCATACTGTTCTGGAATATTTTAATACTATACTCATTTTTGTAATCTATTCCTGGCATTTAATATGACTTTTAAAATATTTTGTTATTAGCCAGCTATAGAAGGGGGAGACAACAAATGTCTAGATAAATAAATACCAATGTTACACAAATATGGAAAATAGCAAAGAACAAAACTTAAGGGAGGGGGAAACCTCAAAAAATATGAATTAACAGCTGAAATATTGCCCATCTCAAGAGAAATTCATGTAGCAATATTATATGTTATTGTTGAAATCATATTAATTTGTATATATTCACTCACCTTGCGGTGCTATGTGAAGAGCATCTTTCAACTTTCTTTCAGGAATAAATTTCCACTGAAAAACAGAGTGGTCTGCTCCACCAATAGAAATAACCCATTGATAATCATGTGACCACCTGACATTTGTCACATGTGCTGAATGACCAAAGTATTTCTTAAACTTTGCCCCTATTAAAAAATATAGGTTCATTACATTTTGAAGTATAGTTCACACAATTTATATAATGCAGTGTTTCTCAAATGGGGTTCTTAACAGACTTGGGACCCCAGGCCTGGGCACATCACCAGGTCTTCATGGCCTTACAAAAGGCCAGCAGGATCAGGTTCATCCTGATCTCTGAAGGGATATTGTAATATATGTTTTTGAATTGTGAGTCGCCCAGAGTCATTTGCTGAGATGGGCAGCTATAGCAAACAAACAAACAAACAAACAAACAAACAAAAACGGAGAATGTTCCAGAAGTCAGGTCTATGGCTGAGAAGACATCTCCTATCTCCTAGTCCTCACCAGCCAACATTCCTGGATTGATGGGACTGTAACATGCCCACCTGCTGGATTGAATGAGATGGGTAGAAACAACTGGGAAAAGATGTTGTCTCAGGTAACCTCATGCCAAGCTATGAAGAGCTTTAAAGGCAATAACCAGCACCATGAATTGCACCTGGAAATACACTGGCAACCAATGCAAGTCATGCAGTAGTGGTGTTACATGTGTCGAATATCCAACATGTTGAAGCTTGTGAATACTTTTCAAGGGCATGTCCATGTACAGTACATTGCAATGATCCAGATATTTAAGACCACAAAACATAGCAAGGGTAGTTTTCACTTAACAATCACAATTGAGACTAGCAAATGAAACTCTGGCCACTCTGAAAGCTCATCACTGTGTGACAAGAATTGCTAGTCTCTGCATCAGGGACATATTTTTCCCTCTTCATAAAATTTTATTAAGGTTACATGACCTATAACGGAATTATTACTTTTGGATTGGCTTTTAGTTTCTTTAAATTTGAATAAAAAACTATCTTAACAATCAGTCTCTTTTTCTTTCTTCCATTTTAAGCATGTATAGTCTTAATATAGTCCACTGGAGTTGGGGGGGCCAATCAACTTAAATGAATAAATACTATAGAATCCCAAGAAATACTGAAGCCTAAAAATGATACAACCTATTATCAGAGATTTGCATATGTCCAATCAATCTGTGGCTAGTTTAACAATTAAATTCCTTAGTAAATGAGCAACAAAGGTTAAATTAGGTTGATTGAGTCTGTGCTGCAATCCAAACCTCTCTGAACCTTGTAAGGGGATTTATTTTAAGCTCCAACTGGATCCAATGTTTAGGAGTATCACCCTGATCTAACATGTTGTGAAACCTGTATCTTTTATGGATGTGTGTGTTTCAGCTGACACAAGTGACAATGCCTTATCTACCTCCTTTCCCACCAGCATGTGTTTCTTTTAGTCAGAACTGATCTCTTGAAAAGACATTACTTTGGTTTACTACCTTATAAAACTTATTTCCATTAAAAGTACTTTACAAAAAATGTTACCTTTTCTTATACATGGATACCGAAAGAGTTTTACTGTTCCATAATCATCAGCTGTAACAAGAACCTGACCAACGAAATTTGCATCAACAGAATTGATATCATTGATCTCTGAATATTTAGGCCATATTCCGTTAACTTCAAGGCCTGAAACTGAAGTCCATGAAGCCCACTGGATGCCCTTTAACTCTTCTTTATTCATCACTTCTTTTCCACCTAAACAGAAAAAGATACCTACTTAATAATGGTTGTCAATTATAAAAAAAATCAATTACTTTAAGTAAATTCTGAATTTCAGAATTGGTTTATTTCACATGAAGAGTCTTAATGAAGTTTTAACCAAGCTGAGAAAAGAATCTTCTTTCTCTTTATAAGAGAACACTAAAAGAAACAACAGTAAATAGCACATTTGTTAAAGATAGTGGGAATATTAAAAACATTATTAAACAGGAAGAAAGAACAACTACGATAAAATTGTGTAAGCTTAATATTAATTGAATTGGAAGTAGATGCCAATATAGCTTACTTCCAAGAAATACTTATGCAATATTGTAGCCTAAGATATTCCAAAATGTATGCTACCTCCAGCCTATTTAAGTTTCAGTTCAAGCACAGGAATTTTGTTTTGTTAACACGTTTAAAGTTTAGCATACTTTTTGAACACAGCTATTCTGTTACGAATCATAAAGTTAGCCAGTAAACTGAGTGGTTTATGCTTTTATACTTGTTATTCTCAAATAGGGTTAAGCTTGATGAGAGTTGTTAGAGAAATCATCATTACAGTTCCTATGAATATTCCACTAGGAATATGGCATATTAGGCAGCCCAACACACAATTCACTTCTTTTTCCCTTGGATTATATAACAGTAGTAAAATATCTCACCAGGCATCCTATAAAAAAGACGTTTTCCACTACCATCATTGGTTTGCAAATATTTACTGTCTAAAGACCAGTCCATATGGGTTATAAAACTTGAGGATCCAACACATTCTCCAACCTTTTTATATCGTTGAATAACACCATAAATGTCAACAGAGCTGTCATTGGAGCCAACTGCAAGGAAATTTCCATCTGGTGAATATTTTAATTCATGAATAGCTTCCTTCCTATCCTTAATGTGAACAACTTCTGTCATATCTCTGTAACACAGAAAATAGATAATATTGATTAAAGCTACATTTAAAAAGATTAATCTCTGTTGAATCTCTGTTACCTCATGGATATACCTATGTACTGCAATAATATGGAAATAGCTTGCCATTGACTTCTGGGATATTTTTTATAGTTTTTCGTTATTTCCTAAATCATAGGCAGGATGACTTAAGTATTAGTTTTCATGAGGTGACAATAAAAGGGGTTATATCACCTTTCAATCCACTTTTGTGAGCTTCCTTGCACTTCTAGTTGGCCTTTGTGTAACATAGAAAGTTGGATTAAAAGGTTGTGCATGATCCAGTACAGCAGTTCTTATGTTCCTTATTCCCCCTATAAACACTCATTGAGCCTTTCACCCAAGTAGAAAAATATAAAAGCCTGCCATGAATTCTAAACAACTATACTTACTGATCTGAATATTTTTGAAATGCCCTCCCCACAAAGGTTTGACAGGTGTTTAATAGTATTTTATCCATATATTAATGGTGTATTAATTCATATTATCCTAAGATATTAATTATTTGTCTTGCTGCTGCCTAGTTTGTATAGTATTTTTATCTTGCATTTTATTTGATTTTATTGTATATCTTTTGTTGAACTGGATTACTTCTTCACGTGTGTGTGCATGCATGTGCACATGTACAGTATGCACACATGCTTACTACAAACCTAAAATCGTTGACTACAGGATAGTTTAAAAATCAAGTAAATGAAACAATCAGATTAAAGCATAAAAGTGATGATCTTGCAGAAAAATAAAAATAAAATTCTTACTAATCAAGGCTACAGGGAACAATTTTCTGCAAAAATATATATATACACATTCTACATTCCACAGTGGCACATACATTATGGGCATTTTAAGCAATTGCATTAAAAATGAGTACAAATGAAAAAAAAAATGGATGTACTACTTATGTCATGCAGCTAGCCAGCAGGGGGTAAAAAAAAATACTATTCATTTGGGGAAAGCAAAGTTTATTTTATGTTAAAAGCTCCAAAGGTATAACCTACCTAACACGAAGTACTGTAAAAGAACCATCTTTCATTCCAAGAGCAAGATGAATTCCATCAGTGCTAACAGCTGCACAACGAATGGGTTCTTCCATGTTACACCGTGCAATTAGTGCATGATCTATAAGGCTCCATATTCTATAAGAAATGTATTTCATGCAAACAATATATTATTGCCTTTGCAGCAGAAAACAGAACTGATTTTCCCTTTACAAGCAGATAATTTTTCTTCTTTGTCTTCTCTGATATTGAGAGTTTATTTCCATCATCTCAAAATATATTTGAGTACTGAAGTGCAGTGGTCCCCAATCTTTCCGGCTTGGCAGACCAGCTTAGGTGGCGGTGAAGGGGGGGGGGAGAGGGGATGGTTTCACAAGTGTGTGGCTTTCACAAATGTAGCTTCGCGCATGTGTGCACGTGCACTCGCCCACTTCTGCGGCCTGGGGGGCTGCGGCTGTATGGTTATTATCTAATTGCTTTGTCTGACTGCAGATCAATTTCTACTCAGTTCAAATCAGGTATACTATTATTACCACTCTAAAAACATTAGTCCTTGCAACTGTTTGCTGTCATACTATTATTTTCTGTTGTTGTGGGATTTTTGCTAATTTTTAAGCACTTGTTATATATTTTTTGATAGTGTATGTGTCTATATTTTGTTTCTTTTGTTTTTTTTCCTTTTTTCCTTTTCTGTTATTATTTAAAAGCAATAAAAATTATATTAAAAGGTATGCTATTATTACCACATATTGAAAATCTATCTGCCATGTCAGGTAGCAATTATCTAATTATTCCACTTACTAGTCAGCCAGCTGCATAATACATTTACAAGTAATGCACAACTAGGTACAATTCATGCAAAGAATTAACCTGATAAGGAATGAACGTGGGTGAGCCATTGGAAAGAAAAGGAAGAAATATGGCACACGTCTTTATCTGATTCAGTCTACTAAACATGTACAATATAGGAACATTTACATAAATTTCACCTAATTTTATGAGCATTCGGTTCCAAAAGGTTTAATCGTGATAGTCACATTGTGGCATCAAAAGCTGATTTTACAAAAAAGCAATAATTTTACTGGACAGTAATTTGTATAATAACTGTTTAATGTATAATGATTTATATAATTAGTTTGTATTTTAGAATTCAAATAACACTTTATAGAATCTTGTATCTTTTTAGAAATCAATGGAGCTAACCTAACTGATCGATCATCACTCCCAGTTACGGCTAATGGTTTTGTAGGATGAACTGCCAGGGCCCAAAGCTCTCCTTCACAGTGTCCTTGCATAATAAGAAAAGGCTTATTGCGTTCATGCACCACAATTTCAAAAATTTCACTGTCCTGTGTTCCAACTAGGATGTGATCTCCTCGCCAACAAACACTCCTCACTGACAGACCTAGGAAGAAGTAAAACAATTGTTCAATCATAGGTTTCATACTCAATGTAATTACTATTAGATCCTCAAAATTGCTATTCAAGATAGCAGAAAACTAATTAAATTACACATAATGATTCACCCCAAAGAGAGGTTTTATCTATAACACATATAGCACGCACAAATGTATTACAGCTGTGCATGTCTCTCAAAACTAGCTTTTCATCCAAGCAGTTTGCCTTTTATCAGTCTGCCATACACCTGAAGAAAAGATGGTGCTACTTTAAAGAATGTACTCAGTAAAGTTAATGCAACTTTTTAAATCATGGGACTTTCCCCCCTCCCAAATTCTTGTGCTTGTGCAAGGTCCTACCACTTCTTCCAAATTATTTTTTAAATGGCTCCAGCCTTAAACCAATATCTACCTTTCTGTGTAAGATGTTATGTATATACTGTATGAACAAGTTAGAGGTCACTCAACTCCTACAAAGTTCAACAGAAATAATTCTGTTTGGAGAATAAATTTGCTCATTTAACAATATGTCCAAAGTGATTGGTCCAGGTTTTCCCATTCCAAGGCTCTAATTTAGACTCTAAAATCTGTCTGCAAAATGTTCCAATAGTCAACAGAAGAAAACTGAGGGAGGAAATTAAAGATACTACAAAATAGAGCAGCATCAATAGGTACGAAGAAGGAAGTCTAAGTTGAGCTAAAGAATGTAGACTGGCAGCCAGCTTGGATTACTAAATGGCTTGTCCTACAGGAGAAAAAAAATTTTTTTAACTTGTGAGATATGCTCAAAAGGATTGAGCAAAGTTACATTAATTTGTTTTTACCCCAAGTAGCTTGTTAAATTATAAAATGATGCGTATTTGATATCTATTTAAACCCAAATTTCATTACAATTGTGTACATTATCGCAGCCTTCTGTCAAAAGGCTAAACCTAGTAGAAATATTTTGGCAGACTTCTAATGAGAATCCTATTGAGGATTTGCCTTATGTAATTAGCTTAATTGTACCAAAGTCATAATCCATCAAACAGAATGTTCCCTTCATGATTTTCTACATATTCCAATTATCATACCTCTACAATTTCTCAGTGATTAAAAGCATTAGTAAGCATGTTTTGTTATGACTCAGTAACAGCAGTATTGCAGTATAATAATTTTAAAGAACTTCAGAGGGGGAGGATAAGAGGAGGCAGACTGAAAATATGAGCAAAACTATAACTACATTGATTTAAACCCAAGCAGCAAAACCATTTCATGCATGAAATTTATCACAGTCTTATTATTACTCCAGATGCATTCCTAGCTTGGCAAAGCAAAGCTTAAATCTAAATTATATATGCATTTTCATTATTACATGCTCACACTCGATGGTGACTATAATCAGGGGTAGGAAACATTATTCTATCACCAACAGAGTGCAAAGAACAACCAGTAGAACTACCAAATCCCCAAAACTTTAACGTTAGACTGTCTACTGTTGACGTCACCCCATTCCTAAGAGGTCTGTAAGGGGCGTGCATAAGCGCACCAACGTGCCTACCGTCCCTGTCCTAATGTTCCCATCTACTCATAACCATCTCATGTATACATGTTTATACTTTTACTGTAATCTTATATATGCTTGACATACATACATACATAAATAAAATAAAATAAAATAAAATAAAATAAAATAAAATAATAAAATAAAATAAAATAAAATAAAATAAAATAAATAAAATAAAATAAAATAAAATAAAAAAAAATAAAATAAAATAAAATAAAATAAAATAAAATAAAATAAAAAGGGCTACTACTCTGCTGCCCAACTCCTGCTGTGAAAGTTATTCATTTGGAACACGATCTGATTTACTAGGTAGGAACATGTTTTTTTTTTTTTCTACTTCACACAAGAAAAATTATCTCTTAAATAAACTGATTAAAATAATCCTTTTTTTTTTTACCTTTATACCCCTGGTCGGTTTCCCTGAGATCAATCGCAGTAATGGGTTTAAAATTTAAATCCCAAAGGCGGATGCAGCCATCCCTGCCACCAGTGGCAAAGCCTTCTTCACATGCATTCATGCTGAAAATTCCTGCCTAGCAGAGAAAAAAACCCACATATTTAATTAGAGGTTGCTTCTAAAAAGTAGAGCCGCTTTCACATCAAGGAACCTGATTATTCAAATAAGATAAATGGTGTGTTTTTTTGTTTATAATGTTTCAGAATAACTAAACTAATAAGAGATATTGTATCTTAAAATAGAAAATAACAATTACTGTATATGCATGTTGGTATTTCTGGAAAATCCTTCTTTGAATGCAACTGCATTACATAATTGCAAAACACCATTGACAGCTTTCCATAATTACTGAATAATCTGCTAACTGAAATAAAAATATGCAAATGTGTCTTTCTAGTAGCACTTTCTATTATCATATCTGTTTCATTTAAGTTAATATTAAACCAGTTGTTTGTGTCATATACAGTAGCTCAAATATTTTTGTAGTTACAATAATTAGACAGAGAAATTAATCAAAGATCAACTAATTACAACTGCATGAGTTCTTTATATGTAGATTATAGATTTTATGTACTAGCAACGCAGGTATTCCTAAGTGAAAACTATTATAATCAAATTATCTTTCACATCTTTTTTTATGTATCTTTTCTTTTATGTACACTGAGAGCATATGCACCAAGACAAATTCCTCGTGTGTCATACTTGGCCAATAAAATTCTATTCTATTCTATTCTATTCTACATAGTATGTAGAACTATTGATAGGGGACAGTCCTTTTCTGTACTATATCTAACACTACAAGTTCAACAATGCACTTCTTGAGAACAGCTGTTCCTCTGGGCCAACTACAAAATCATTTAGAAGCAACCAAAAATGTCCTTATTGAGAACAGCATATCAGGGCTAATTTGATAATTAAGGAACTGTCCCAACATGTTCTATCCCATGCAAAAACATATAAAATTGCATGACAGCTCAGAAACAGCAATGCTGAGGGAAAAACAAACTGCAGCTAATACAACTGTATCACAACCACAAGAAAATAAGAATGATTTCAAATCTAAACAATCTACATTTTAAGTTATGACAACCCATACATCCACAAAGGAACATAAGAAGCATAATATAGCAGCAAGCTATCTCAGAACATGAACTAGAGCACATATTAAATTATTAATTTAACCATTAATTAACTGATCAATTAGTTTAAAAGATGCACTTGACTGTTTGAAAGTTTATGTCTTATTGAAAAGCTTTTGTTCTTATATCACATTTAACATTCCAGCTTCCAAAATTATAATACCTTAAATATATTTGCATATACTCTCAGTTTCCTTTGACAAAAGTGAATAGGGTTACATTTTGAGCTGTCAAATCAGATGAAATAAAAGTAGAATTTGTAGAATAATGGTTATTCATTATTCTAAAAGTAGAATAATGGTCATAGCCCAGCATAAGGAAGGTGAGTACAGTAATTAGAAAAGCATAAAGGGTACCTCAAGAATCAAAATTAAAAATCTAAAATAAAATATGAAAAACAATAAGAGATAAAAGATATGAATTAAAAACTAACCATATACATAAAGAGCAAGAATCTAAAGCAGGGGTGTCAAACTCAAGGCTCGCAGGCCGGATCCGGCCCATGGGATGCTTAGATCTGGCCTGCGGGGCCGGCCTGGAAATATCAAAGGACCGGCCCGCGGTGCCTCTGTTAGCCAAAACGGGCTGCGGGGGGGTTAGGGTTAGATAAGGCCGTGGAGGCCAAAAACAGGCCCTGGGGGGGAACCCGTGGCCTCCACATGGTCAATTTTTGGCCGGGAGAGTGCTGCAGGAGGCCGTAGAGGTCAAAAACGGGCCGCAGGGGGGCCGCCCGGGGCCTCTACACGGCCCGTTTTTGGCCAGGAGAGTGCTGCAGGAGGCCGTGGAGGCCAAAAACGGGCTGCGTGGGGGTCACCCGGGGCTTCCATGTGGCCTGTTTTCAGCCGACAGAGTGCTGCAGGCTGTGGAGGCCAAAAACGGGCCACACGATGGCCAGCCGGGGCCTCCGCACAGCCAGTTTTCAGCCGGCAGAGTGCTGCAGCAGGCCTGGCTTGGACTGGATTACAATTATGTGGCCTCAAGTAAGTGCCTGATCTGGATAGAAAACAAGCAACATCCTATGTTAATACTACAGTTTAATGCCAGATTTTACATACTGTAGGTCCATTTAATCTACAATCAACACTCTATTCTGTATTCTATATTCTGTATTCTATTCTATATTCTATTTTGTATCTATAATTGACAGCCATTTCTATTTACTGTCCTGGAAATTTACTTCTGCTGTTAGATCTTGTATTATCATGTTATTTATGCTATTGTATTTTTATTATTAGTTGAATAATAAAAATACAATAGTATAAATAGCTTTTCTGCCTGGAAAAGCAATTTACTATTAAACAATGGGGTATAAATTTAGAAACAAAACTTTTAGTGGAATATGAAGAATAAGTAATAAATGTTTGCCAGTAATATCTGGTAGAAGAAATAGGAAATGGTTATAGTAAAGAACTGTGGAAAGAAAGAAGAGAAGGGAAAAAATGCATCTTGAGCCTGTGTCAAATGCCCACCATGGCCATGCCCACCATGGCCATGCCCACCATGACCACGCCCAACTCCGGCCACCACCACCCCCAGCCCTCCGAGGTCAAATGCATCCCTGATGCGGCTCTCAATGAAATCAAGTTTGACACCCCTGATCTAAAGGAAAGAGTAGAAACATTATATGGGTACAGAGAAGTTGAAAAAATTAGTTTGTGGAAGATTATATCTTTCAAGTTACAAAGCACTCTAAAATTGCAAACTGGATGATCATTAGGTCTGGTTTATAACTTAGGTCATCATCCAACAAATTTTGAGCACTGCTGCACAGAATCTGTGCAAAGTGAGGGCATCTGTGGCCACATGACAGTGGGATAACATGAAGCTGCTGCTCTCCCTTCTCTGCCATCTGCTTGCCTATCCAGCCCCTCTTCTCTCCAGGAAGGCTTGGAGTTCTGGCAAGACTCAGTGAAGAATCAATGCAACATGGGCGGCAAAGCAGAGATACAATTTCTTTAGCAGGGAAACATCCTTTGGCTTGTCCAGTGAAAGAAACCAGCTGCTGTTTCTCCTGTACGTCAGATAATGAACTTGGTCTATAATCATATTTCTCCTTTCTATAGATTGTGTTTGGGTTTTGTTTTTGTTTTTTTTGTATTGTATGCTAAATTTGGAGATGAATATTCATCAAGCTTTATTATAATTATGTATGCAAGGGAGTTTACATAAGGCGTTAACAGAAGCAAAAATGCTGTTGTTTAATTCTAAATGATTAAAAAAATCAAAATCATAAAATGCTTCAAGTCTGTTTATATATTTATATAACTTATAAATAAATTGCCAAGCAACTCTGGTTGTTAACAAGTTAAAAGCCAGTTTGGTCTAGTGGTTAAGGTACCAGGCTAGGCCAGGAAACTGGGAGTTCTACTCCTGCCTTAAGTATAGAAGCCAGCTGGCAGATTTTGGGCCAGTCACTCTTTCTCAGCCGAACCCATCTCACAGGGTTTTGTCATGGGGAAGATGAAGGAGTATTAGTTATGTTCATTGCCTTGAGTTAGTTATGAAAATAATAAAGGCAGGATAAAACATATTTTTAAAGTATTAAAAATACATATTTTACTGCAATCCATTTACAAACCAGTGTTTTTCCTTCCTGTTTTTTTAAACTAAAGATTTTTTAAACTAAAGAAAAAATAAAGATTGCCATATAAAAATTCTACTTACGGCATGTGCTCCTTGTATGGTTCGTATAAGGTTGATTCCTTTCCATACATAAATATCTCCATTAAGTGCACCAGAATATGTTATTTCATCTCTTGCACAGGCGAGGCACAAAATAGTTTGGAGATCACCAGTCTTACCAAATACACCACGCTTTGGTGTCAATGAATTTCCACACAGACTCCAGAACTGTAACATAAAAGTTATTTGCTTTAGTAACATTATTCATGGAGTATTTTAAGCCACTTTTGAGATGGATGGCTGCCAAGGCAAAGCTCCAAATTTTGACTTTTTTCTTCCACTGTCATATATTTAAGTAAATAAAAGCTTACAATATGATGCCAATGCACTTCAGTGTCATTTTTGTTCTATATAGAGAGACAGTAAATATGTAAGTATGCTGTTGTAATCACATATATTACAGGAGAGAGATGAAATCAAGAAACATACCGGTAGTTGTATCATTATAACTGCACATTTCTAGTAAAACAGCATTCACATTTTGTTTTCCATTTCCTCAAACCACATAAAAGAATATGCAGAACTTAATGTTATGCCTATTTCTCTGAGAGAGAATACTGCTGATTTCACTATTATTTATTCTTAAGTCTATATAGTAAATCCAGATTTACACATACTGCAGGATGAGCCACTTAAATCAATGGGATTAGACGTTCAACTGGTATCAGTGAATCTACTGAAATCTAAAGTGATCTTGCAGGAAACATACCATGTATATCTATGAACAATACAGAACAAATCCTATTGATAGACAAAATATTTAGGCTTTAAGAACAAACAATGCAAAATTAATATAAAAAAGTGGTGTCTGACTCTAGGAGCGGTACCCATCTCCATTTCATAGCCGAGGAGTCAGCTGAAGACCTTTCTGTGGTCATGTGGCCGGCATGACTATACACCGAGGCATACAGAATGCTGTTACCTTCCCACCAAAGTGGTAACTATTTATCTACTTGGATTTACATGCTTTCAAATTGCTAGATTGGCAGGAGCTGGGGCAAGAATGGGAGCGCATCCCATCACATGGTACTTGGGTCTCAAACTGTCAACTTTCTGGTTAACAAGCCCAGTGTCTTAACCATTAGTCCACCTTGTCCCCTTATATATTAATAAATTAATATAAATAACATTAGTAGATCTTTTGCATATTCTCTGAGTCCAGAGCTACTTTGTTCCTTAAGAGGCAAGGTTGAATAATTCTACATACTGGAGGCATGTCTCGTCTCAGAAACAAACAGGGGGCTTGGCAAACATAAGCCTATGTTCGGTTCATATTTGGGAATTTGAAGGAGTTTTCCTATGACAAATAAAAGACTGATGTTCTTCATGTAAGGTTTTTTAAAAAAGTGTTAAGAACTAGCAACTGGATCACAAGTGAGCTCCAAGCCACTCTGAATTAATAAACCCTCAAATCTAAGTGGCCCATACAGAAAATAATATCTCATGAACTTCTGCTTGGGCTACATTTTTTTACTTAACCTAGTTTACTAATATCCTAGTCCTTGACTCGGTCTCTTTTTAACTCTGAAGCTGCTTGATATCTCATCTGCTTGAACTACATATATGAACATTGGCTTGATGTTTTATTCTAATGTGAGTTACTAGCTTTTTCATTTAAAGCATTTGATTTATTTACAGTATTTGTATGCTGCTGCTGATTTGATTGACAGCTTGTTTGCTCAACAGCTTGCCATGCAATATGTGAAAAGTTGACATCAGCTAGAAAATATCTGATTCAGACAAAAATAGCCAAAGGATAGAACAGAAATAATTATAAGTATATACAAAAACCACAATTAATCAAAAAGCCCAATGGGCCACAGAAAAAGATACATATAGGCCAGAACCCCTGAAATAATGTTTTCCAATGGAAATGTTAAGCATCTCCAAACCACATTAGAAGCAAGGCTGAAATACTTCATTTTTTTAAAAAGGACATCATTATAATGGAAACTTGATGAAATGAAGAAAATAAATTAAATCTGGTCCTTTCTGGACATACATTTTATCCAGGAAGGACAGAGAAGGATATAGTGATGTTCTGTATACCAAAGAGAGCACAGATACTTTTTCAAAGGTACTAAATAAAAGCATCGGGGGTTTCAAACTGGAGGCTGCCAATATGCATCCTTGTCTAATTTTTCTTGTCATCAAAATTCAATGATAAGCTACAGGATGCATGAAAGCCAATAATCTGATAATTCAGAGGTAATGTGGATGTCAAACCTGAAGCTGACCTGACCGAGGCCATTTTCAGGCTTCAGTGTTGCCACACTGGAGCTGAGAGATAGGGAGGGGGGAATAGTGATAGCTGGGGTTTTGTAGCCAAAACAAAATACTTTCTCCTGGGAACCAAGAACATTCCCACAGGTGGCCGGAGAGAGGAGTGAAGTTACAAGGCAACCGGACAGCACCTTGATTGGACCATATGACTGATTGTTTGGGGAAGGGGAAAAACTTTTATTTTTAATTAGGTGAAAACCGCGGAAATATTCAGAGTCGGTTTTCACCAGCCTGTGCCAATATAATATGTCCAATAAAACTATTCTTTGAGGAACCTGCCTGCCTCGGAGTTCTGTTTGCTATGGGCATATTACTTGGAACTCTGACAGTAGATTGGCATCTCATGGATTCAGAAATTGGGTATCTATGTGGATGGAATTGAATCTTTGAAGGAGCAGATGTGTAGTCTTGATATATTTTTTGGTTTAGCTCAGGACCGAGCCTCAAGTGTATTGAGGAGTTTCCATGCAATCCTTTCTTTCAATTTCAATTTTATGATTCTTTGATTGTCATCTGTAATATACAGATACATTTTTTAAATAAATAACTTGAGATACTATTTGTGTTTGGGGAAGGCGGGCATCAATTTATAGCAACAGAAGATCAGCCAAAGAAACAGGAAGGAGTCTAGAGAATAGGTATTCAGAAATAACACTCCATTCCATTGTAACCTGGGGTTTGCATTCAAAGACAAACGGACAAATAATACAAGAGAAGAAAGGATTAACTCAGAAATAAATTCTGTGAAATTATGCAGGCCATGCTGAAAGGTTAATGGAGGATGGAATCCTGAGACCCAATGGAAGATTTTTGACTTCAGGTTGTCTATGTGCAGTAATATGCATTCCCAATAAACCTTAACCAGCACCTGATCAACTTTGTTGAGGTATGATACGTAAGGGCAAATGAATGACTGAGTGGGAAGTAAAGCAGAAAGCAAGGATGCTCAGTTAAGACTTGAGAAATTTTTAACAGAATATTATTTACAAAATAAAAATAAATCAAATCTAAAGGTATTACCTAAAATTAATACATTTTATAAAATGAATAGGCTTTGATAGAACTCTAACACAGAAACAGTATATTAT
Organism: Thermophis baileyi; assembly: GCA_003457575.1. NCBI lineage: Eukaryota > Metazoa > Chordata > Lepidosauria > Squamata > Dipsadidae > Thermophis > Thermophis baileyi. The sequence continues at coordinate 999,519 of QLTV01001802.1, read as the reverse complement.
ATAAATGAGAGAGCAATAGCAACTAAACTAATTGTATACAATTAAACAAAATTATATACTTACTATCCACATATTTAAATAATAAAATCAGATAGAAAACATATATTTAGCCTTCTCACTGTAATGAGACACACCAAATTGTCCTGTTTTTTGTTCTACTTTCAGAAACTCATTACAGCTAAAAAGGTTAAGAAAATTAATTTAAAAATTGCTCATGCCTACAATAAAGTTTATCATAGACAATGTGTTCTGTAAAAATTTGTTAGAAAGATTTTTTTTATTGGAAGATTGACTCCACAATCTTATGCAAGAACAAGTACTTGTCTTAATAAAGAGGGTGGAATCTGGCCTTTAAAATAATATATAGATGCATTATGGAATGGACTAAGCAAAGGTTGAGTGCTCCATTCACTTCTTTAATCTGAAGGGATTAAAATGATTTTTTTAAAAAACTGATATTAGATTTCAAAATTTAAAAAATCAGACTTATTTAAAAATTGAGATACAAATTCCTATTTAAATGCTTTTAATAAATTCTGCAATATGTTCTAAAATAAGTTAAAGTATGTCATAAAATACTACTTCTATATACTGTATATAGTGTCAATAATAATTAGATTAATAAGGACAGCAGTCTAGAGCTTCCAGTGAAGGCTGCTTAAAAGCTACTGGTTGCACTTTTGCCAGTAGAAAGGAAAATTAATAGAAATAAAAGAAAATAAGTAGAAAAATAGTCTGTATAAGTAGTATGACTATTGTCTGACAGCCAGTTGCTTGCCCTTTTTTAATTATCTTCATGGAAATATAGTAGCAGATCTCCAAGGAGGAGAAAAATATAATTTATATTTCCTCCGTAAGCTGTTTAAGATCTGACATGACAAAATCTTCCATTTCTTCGCATATACAATAAGATTTTCCAAATATTGCAGTGGTCTGTTTCAGGAAGGGAAAGGACCACAGCTTGTTTTTGGTATACAAAAATAGCTAAGCCTGCATTCTCTAGCCTGCAACATTAACTATGCATTACTACTTGGTATCTTGATTTCCACCATTAGCAAGAACCAATGAGAGTTTAATGGTTGGAAATAACTAGCTAAGTGGAAAATATTTGTGGCTGACTATAATCCAGACCTAATCAATGATCTTTTCTAACTTCAATTATAGTTTTAATGCTCAGTTTTCAAGACAAGCTATGCAATTGAACTGTTGCTTCCTTGTTTCTATATAAGTTGCTCACCTAACATGCCATGTTTGATGACAATCTGAAAAGAATTTTTGTCCATATCTGAAATATTCCAATATCTGTAAACATAACAGTTACATTTCTAGAAAGGAAAGCATTTGAAAAAAGTTTTCAGGCCACCAGATAAAATTTCATTGCTTCTTCTTCTTGATGAAATTCCTGGCCTTGCAGCATTTTATTAGCTTTCATAGTACAAACACAGATGACTCACAAAAGAAACCTGGAAAATATTTATGCAATACATGTAGTCCTCCACTTACAATTGTAATGGAGCCCAGAAATTCCATTGTTAAGTCATGACGGTTGTAAGTTGAGGCATCCACATGACTGAACCCAATTTTTTAAGCCAATAGACTATAAACAAATATGTAGCAGCAGTTTAAAATAAAGCTCAAGCTAATAAATTACTATTATTTTATATATTATATGTTGTGATATTCTTTAATCAAGCATTCACCTTACTCTGAATAGATTATAATATATTTAAAGTTTGGAAATAGTTCTAGATACAGATTTGATAATAGCAAAATATTTTATTAACTCTTTCTGTCTGGTAACTGAATACTTTCCTAAAGAATTCAAACCTTGTCTGAAAGTTCAAGCACTTATAACTTTCTTGTTATATATTCTTTTTTTCCTTACAAGACCTATTCCTTGGTTTGTCGTCGTCGTCCCCCCCCCCCCGGATGGCATGCTGACTGGCGGATTATCTCTTTTCTCTTCTCGTACAGTTGATTATGCAGGATAATTCTATTTTTTTTCCAGTCATGGTATCCAAAATTTGAAATGGCTTCCTGGAGAACTAATATTAGCAATAGCAATAGCATATAGACTAATATACTGCACCATAAAGCTTTACAGCACTCTCTGGGAAGTTTACAGAGTCGGCATAGTATGCCCAATAATCTGGGTCTTCATTTTACCAACCTCGGAAGGATGGAAGACTGAATTGAGCCCTCTCAGGATCGAACTCCAGGCTGTGGGCAGAGTTTGCTTGCAGTACTGCATTCTAACCACTGCGCCACCAGGGCTCCTTAGAAACAATCATTGCCTGATTTTGGATGGACAGCAAACATGACTTCATTCAGAAAAGCTTTGATTCTGTTGTGATTTCTGCTCTATCAAGTATTGTGTTGAAGAATATTGGATAGCATTTTCTATATAATCTTATAACTAGTTATGTATTTATTCATTCAACCAGTAATCACTGTAATCTGGTAGCACTCCAGCTTGTTAACCAAAAATGTTCATAACAAAAACATCCAGAATAAATATTAATAGTGTACCAATAAATTAATAATGATCACTCAATGAAAACCAAAGACCAACAACAATATAAAAAAAACCCTGATGACAGCTGCTCAGTTCACAAAAGCTCTTTGGAACAGCTCCATCTTCAGCATTTCCTGAAATGAATAGACAGAGAGAACCCTTCTGATCTTGGCTGGAAGGCTGCTCCAAACCGCAGGAATTGGCTCATAAAAGCATTACCTCTGTGCTTCAGCCCCTCTCACTTCTAGAAATGAGAAACTACCAACAGCTTCTTCTAGGACAATCAAGTTAGTTGGATTGATTCCAGCTTGTGGCAGTTGTGTAACTCAGTTAAAGAACAGTTGGAAATAACTTAGCTTTTATCAATTAATTTTATTTTGTTTTGACAAGCATGGAACTGCTTATGCTAACTAATAAGATTTCAGTTTAAATAATTTTGTGCCAAATACTGTAGCCAAGGAGATGGAGTATCCAGGAAAGGACATTTCCACAACTGGGCCAACTGGAGTTAAACTTATTACTGCATCACTGCATGATTATAAACTGTCTACAAATTTTATAAATGAATGAATGAATAAATAAATGGCGGTCTATAAATTGTATAAAGAAAAAATAGCAAAAGCAATAGCACTTAGACTTATATACTGCTTCAAAGTGCTTTACAACCCTCTCTAAGCGGTTTACAGAGTCAGCATATTGGCCCCAACAATCTGGGTCCTCATTTTACCAACCTCAGAAGGATGGAAGGCTGAGTCAACCTTGAGCCAGTGAGAATCAAACTGCTGGCATTCAGCAGAATTAGCCTGCAATACTGCATTCTAACCACTGGGCCTTACGGCTCTAAATAAAACTATCTTCAATTCATCCCTGAGGTATCCTATCTTGTCCATATAAAAAAGGTTTATTTTATTTATTTTTAGCATTGCATTTGGAGACCACTCAACTCCTAGAAGACTAAGGGCTTCCAGAACTCAAAAGACCAAACAATTAAAAATAAAGTATACACAAGGGTAGAAAAGATCTGTTGTGATGAAATGGAAGCAGAACTAAAATATATGTTTTCTTACCTTAATATGTTTTACACCACAGCTAACAAGTTTGTTTGGTTGGTACAAATCCCAAGAAATGTCAAATATCTGAACAGGGGACAGATGAAAAAATGTTGGTCTTGAAAATAACATTAATTATAGAGAAAAGCAAACATATTTACAGAAATATATCCACATCTCCTTATCTAAAAAATTAGATAAAGTTTTGCTGGAATTATTTTGTCCAATAGCTTTTCTTAAACTTCTTAAATATTTGTAGATTTATAATACAAACAGATGAGCTTGTTAATTTAAATGATCATGAAAGCCAATCAAGGCTCTTTGCAAGAAATACGATACATAAATATAATACTAACTATATTTAATTCACTGTAATTTCCTCCTAAGCAAATATGTGTAAAAAGCCTTAAGGTTCTTAAAATATACACAGAGAGTAAATAAAATTATACCTACTCTATCAGTGTGACCAGGAGCCATGGACAACATTTTTCCTTTTCTCCAATCCCAGACACAGATTGTATTTTTTGAATCCAAACCAACTGAAAGCAAACGCTAACAATTCCCAAAATATTAAAGGAGAATAAAAGAAAACATTAATATTCAAATGATAATACATTCTGAATGATTCAGTTTGGGTGGGGGGGGAGAGAATATCAAGAATACAACATTTTAAAAAGTAAATAATGTATTACAGAGTTCTGAAGAGACAGGGTAAAATCCAAAGAACTACATGGAGAAGCTTCAGTAATGTTATATTGCTTCTGTCCCTTTCAGAATCATTTGCCATGTTTTCTAATGGGGAGACCGATGAATGACCTTCAGCACCTTACAAAGGGGAAAAAGGAAATTGTATTATAAGGTTCGATGCAGTTATAAGGCAAACCTACTAATAACTGTTAGTGATAAATCAGGTTCCCTCTTCTGCAGCTTTGGAAAACATTGTTTTACAAAGTTTTCAACTAGAGGCAGGCTTTGGATTTCACTAAATACTGAACCAAATCTAGTTGATTTAAATAGATTCAGAAGGTACCCAAATCAGAAGATTCAGCAGGTACCCAAATCATTCTTCTGAAATCCAATCTGATTTGGACCTTATAAAATTGTCAGAGAGAGAGAGAGAATTTTCTAGGAAGAAAATTAATCTGCAAAATTTACATATTTTTCCTTAAAACTCTTATCACATATAAGGGATACTCCAGGTTGAGAAAGATGTAGTTTTGTAAATGAGCCTTCCAGTTTGAATGGTGTAAACCCCAAATTTGCTACCACAAAGTTCAAGGAGAGGAATACTGATGTAGGATTTTTCTAAAATTCAGTGCCCTTTATTTCTTCTTTAGAAATAAAAATATTAAAAGAGTTTTGTTAGATTCTTTTGTGGGAATAAAGGGTTGCAATATAGTATGTCAACTTGGAAAATGCTGAATCTTCAACTTCTGCTTCTCTGCTGTACATTCATCTTCACTAAATATCCTATTAAATATTCTATGACTTTGCTATCAATTTAGCATGTCCTGGGAGACTCTTACATATTTTTTATTAATTATACCTCCCAATAAATTTAATTATGAAATGAAATTATTTGGACATATAATTAACCATAATTACATGTCTATGATGTATGCCACTTTGATGCAAATTAAACAAACAACTATGAGAGGAGGAAGAAGTGAATCATCTACATTCTACTCACAAAGTTGAAGACTTTATATTTCTACTGGAATAACACTACTACTGTCTTTCTGAACTTTTAGATATGCATTCAGAAAGGGCATTTTCATATGTCATTTTCATAAATGCTGCTGCCAAATAAGCATATCAGAAACAAATGCCCTTTACTAGAAACAAAGTCATGGGAGGAATTAAAAAGGCATGACATAAATTTTAAAAAGGGTGGGAATTTGATAATGTGGACATAGCCACCACCTTGCCTTTTGGACTCCCAAGTTGTAATCAACCCACAGAAGTTAAAAGTAAGTTTTAGATTCTTGCACATTTCTCCTTTCAGCCTATTAATAATTAACTTTGCCAAACTGGATCCTACAAGCAACGATAATCTTTATAAACATTTGTATAATTTTACCAAATAAAAATGTTAACTTTTTATACCAGTATTAAGTAGCAAAATGTAAAGAACATAAGCCACCTAGAACATAAGCCACTGCTTCTACGGGTTTAAAATTTGACAGATTCCCTTCTCCAATTTTATTCATGTTGGTATCATTCAATTTGTGTTGGACTGAAAAAAGGTGGAAGACCTTGAATGGCTGCTATTAGAGATCAGTGATAGATATACTTTCAAAATCAGCTTCTCTTCTGGGTTTACAATCATATCAGAGGAGCTCTGACTCAGTCTAAAACCAGTTAGGGTGTATTAGAATCAGACCAGTGGCTAATGCATGATTCAATTTAAAATATTACTTTAAACTCAGTTCAAAGTCAACAAAATGGTGGGTGCAGTTGGGTGTTCAAAGCCTCACCTCTTTTTAATTGGTTATTAAGAATATTTCTAGGCCACCACATGATGCCTCTTAAAACAGGACAGACCCTTGTTTGCTATCATACCCACCATTTTGACATTACTGACCCTGGTTAAAAGGCAATGAAACAAAGTTTACACAGGACAAGAGAAAAAGGTCAATAAAGGCAAAATGCATTATAAAAAGACGCTCTATTGGGAAATCTAAAGAAACTAAAAAGTGTGAAGAAGAAAATTATAAGTGGGTAATCAGTCTGGAAGACAGATAAAAATAGATAAATACATAAATTCAGAATTTAAGCACAATGGAAAAGTTTGGAGAGAGTTTCAGTGCTTTTTAGTATGTCTACATCCTACATTTAAACAGCATCATCCTGACTAAAGACAGAAGTAATGGAGTTATAGATTTTGGATTTAGCATTTTAAGTGTCATAACCTTGTTCTTCAATTTTTCATTTAGAGAAATTAGATGAAATTCATAGAATTTCAGAGTAAAACCAATAGACATGTTTTCTGCATATTAAATATATCTAATATTAACCAGTAACTGGTATTTGTCCTCACATCTAGTGCCATATGGGAGTAACAGAAATGGTAGATGAATGAAAATTTTCCATAGTGTTTCCAAATGGATAACACTATGTATGTTTCAGCAATTTATTTAAAATAAACATTGCCTTTTAAAAGTAACGCTTTGAAACTACAGTGTAAATTATATCAGTGGAGAATCATAATGCTTGCATAAATTAAATCCAGATGGCCAAACAGGAAAATATATCTAAAATCAAATGTTATTTTCTTAAATCTGTTATGGACCATAAATAACCATGTGTGGTATACAAACAAATAAAAATATTTGTATGTGGCTTTTGGGAGAGGGAAATGAAAGTTTGATTTCTGTGAAACAAGGTACTACCTTGTTTCACTTAAATGAGTGCAGATTTTGCAGTCTTAAATATATATATATATATGTTTATTATTTCCGTTAAGGTTAGACAGCATTGACTAGAGACTATAGGTAGCCCTTGATTTACCACCTTTTTTTTGCAGTGATTATTAAGTAAATCACCATAGTCATTAAGTGAATTCAAAATCATTAAGTGAACATCACAGTTGTTAAATGAACCCATTGTTCATTATGGAGCATTTTTGCCAAAAAATGGAACTAAACAAAGGTTTTCAGCAAAAACATTGTAAATCACTGTCGTGTGACCACAGGACATTGCAAACAGCTGTAAATGTGGATCAGTTGCTGGGTGCCCAAAATGTGGTCATATGACTGCAAGGGGGAGGCCATTGGAACTTTGAAAGCGGGTTGTAAAGCATCTTTTGGGGGTCTGTCAAAGTTTCAAATAGTCAATAAGCAACTGATCCTAAGCTGAAGGCTACCTTTAACTGTCATGATCTGTCTTTCTTCTGAAGCCTCAGGACAACTTTAGGAGCTTAGTTTTTCTATAGAATTATGAAGTTGATTGTGAAATTCAGAATTTCACTCTTTTACAAAAACTAAGCTGGGTGGCATGGTGACTCAGCAATTAAGACGCTGGGCTTGTCAGCTGGAAATCCAGCAACCAAAGTTCAAGACCTGAGCACCATGTGACAACATGAGCACCCATCCTCACCCCAGCTCCTGCCAACCTATCAGTTTGAAAGTATGCAAATGCAAGTAGATAAATAGGTACCACTATGGAGGGAAGATAACAGTGCTTCGTGATATCATGCTGGCCACATGACCGTAGAAATGTTTTTGGACAGCGTTGGCTCAATGGCCTTGAAATGGAGATGAGCACCACCCCTTATAATTGGCAACAATTAGCGGAGTAAAATCCGCAGGGACTCCTTTTAGCTTTACAAAAGCTGAATTTACACAGTAATGTGCTATATAATGCAATTTGATTATTAGAATGATAGACCATTTTAACTATGTAAAAAAGCCTTAATGTTCTCATCATGTTTATGAATGCTTCCATATATTTATTTTAAAAATTAAATATCTCAGTGTATCATCCAAAGCTAGTCTATACAGTAGAATTTGCAGCGAATTATGCAGACATTAAACAGAATAATTAATAAATATACATACCTGACCATCTACATCAAATGCCAAACAAGCTATACCATGTGTATGAACATCTTTCATTACTGATACAGTCTGTACAGTGTAGGTGTCCCAAACACAGATATATGGTTCTTTCCCAACTTGACCTGTTGCTACCAATACTCGATCAGGATGTAAAGCAAGGCTTGGAAAAAAAGAAGCATAAACAAAAGTTAATAACTTTTGAAACAGGTCATCTATAGTCTGAATTTTACTGTGTGTCTTAAACATATGTGAAATTATTATTCTGAATTTCAGTATAACAAGCTCTATGAACGTTTCTACAAGCAACTTTCTAGTTGAACAGAAAAGGAATTGCTTTTAAGAATACTTTTCAGATGGTAAATTGGCATAGAGCAAAAGCATGGAAGAAAGAAAACCATTACTTGTAAACTACATCCTGCCAATATCTTTCATAATCCATATAATCCAAGGATAACAGATAACTCATTTAAGAATGCAGGGATTTATTCACATTTGAGTTACTAGATATGTCACTTGAGATGCTACCACTTATTATTCTTCATCATCCAGAGACACAGTATATAGAAACAAATGTGGATTTACAACTTTATTATTTACTTTCAGAGCTAAAAGTTTCACCCATTCACCATGGGACTAAGCACATTTGATTGCTGGTGTATGAATTTTTTCACTCTAAAGTACTACATAGCATTTGTGTATGAGAACCAATTATATATGTTCAGTTCATAATAACATAACAACCATAACAATATGGTTACAAATCTGCCAGATATCTGGAAGTCCCATCCAAATTATCACAACAAATGCTAAAAGGCTGACATGTTACTGCTGACTCTTGGCAAAAGAAGAATGTTCTCAAGAACTTTCTATTTCCTAGAATGGACTATATAGTTTCAAAGTTTACAGAACAGTCTTAAATGCAACTGATCAAATAATGAAAGATATACTGAAAATGTGGCATGGTCTTCCGAGTCAAGGTTCCCATTCCACAACAACATGAGACTGCCCTTGAAGACTGCCCATATGCCTTGAAGACCATTCTGAAGGAAGCTGGAAACAGTCCACTTTCCTGATACAGAGAGGAACAGTCTTCTTTTAAAAAAATTATTCAACTTTTCTTTAGAGGAAGGAAGTTACTCAAAAGCTTCCCCATTATATCCAAAACAGGCAAGCCATAACCTGCTCTCTTGGAAGCAGCCCCATAGAAACAGATAAATCAAACAAGCTTCTGTTCTTCTGCTTTCTCCCTCTTCTCCCCCTGCTCCATGTCCCCAAACTGCTGTGATTTTATTTTATGTTACTGTTCCAAAGGTGGGTTCCTCCCAGTTCAGACCGGTTCACCCGAACCGGTAGCAACCCGCTAGTGACGTCACGGAGCCAGTTCGGTCGATGCCAGTCTGTAGACGCCGCCATCTTTTTTTTGGATTTTTTTTTGGGGGGGGGGGTTAATTTTTTTTCTTCTGCGCATACGCAGAAGCTGAGTTGCCGGCACTGCGCATGCACCACCATCTTGGTTTTGGCTTATTTTTTTTAATTTTCGGAACTGCGCATGCGCGTGCACAAACCACGCGCGCCCACGCAGCGCGGGAAGGAGCGAACTGGCGGTGAGGTAAGTTAGAACCACCCCTGTACTGTTCGATATGAATGTTTCTCTGAAAACCATTAGGTTTTGGGGATATTTTAGGGAAATGATTTTTCAATGCTTTACAAAAGCAAGAAAGTGGTTTGAAAGCTGTGGCTAACCTCAGTTTCTTGAGCGAGGGATTTGTTTATGTGACTAGGGAGGACTTCATGACCAATTATATGGATGGGATGCATGATAGTTTCTCATATTTTGAAATGTGTTCCAGAACAAAAAGGTAGAGAACCCCTGGTGAAATCAGCTTTAGAAACCAATGGTCTGATCAGATGAAGTCAGCTTTCTTTTTTCCTTTGTTATGTCCCATCTGGAAAGCTGTGCTATTGCTGCTAATTTAGGAAGATGTAGTAAGTCATCTTGCAGTCATTTAACAAATATCAATCTGTAAAAATACATTGTATCGACCTCAGTGTATTTATTCTAAATGTCACTGTGTCTACAGCCCATTAATTGCTTAGCAGCAAAAATATGGTTGATTTTCAAAATAAGCTGCAAAATTTGTTGTAGCTTAATTATTCCATTAATTTACCTACGTGTAAATACTAAACTTTAAATTATTATCTTATGCCTTCAGCTCCTCAGCCTGTTGATTTGACATAGTAACTCTAAACATACTACACATTTTAATGTTTTTTTTTTCATTTTAATTTATTGTAAATATTTTAAAATAAAAATTTTATATAGAATAAAAACCACATCATTTTCAACAGGAAACAGAATGCCTTGTTTTTAGCAACAATTTCATAGTAGAGTAGATACAAAGGAATCTGGTTCAATCTCCAAATAGGGCTGGGAGGGAAGCTGGAGTGAAATCTTTAACAGCTAATGCCAGACAGCACTGACTATGGTGACCTAATAAATCAGTGGCCTTATTTTGTATATGTGTAGAAGAAAAGCAGGCAGAGCTGAAGGGTGGAGTTAAACACATCATCAGTTTAGAGTCTTTGCATTGCCACAAGAGATCCAAGTCCAACCCCCATTGAATTCTGCTGACCTTTATCTAGTGCCAATTTAGTGCTGACCATTAGTCAACCAGATTCTTGGATATAGTTATGAGCAATAAATCTGAGCTACAACTCAATCTTCAATTACTGTGCCTGACAATAAGGCAGCTTCCTACTATCTCATGCAAACAGAGAAGTAGCTATACCCATATCCTTTACTGTAGTTGAACAAATCAAATGAGAAAATTTTACACAGAAAAATTCAGGAAAACATATAGAAGAATGGAATGGAATGGAATGGAATGGAACGGAACGGAACGGAACGGAACGGAACGGAACGGAACGGAACAGAACAGAACAGAACAGAACAGAACAGAATAGAATTCTTTATTGGCCAAGTATGATTGGACACACAAGGAATTTGTCTACATAATTATATTTTAAGCTAGTTATCTCAAAAGTTCATGTATTCTTTAATTCATTTTCACATGCTATTAACAAAGATTTCCAGGGAGCTAGATATAATATAGGACATGTTTCTACTAGAAACTAGCATCTTTCAACCACATTCCAGATTTAAATGACTATGAATCCATACATCATTACTCTTATTATGTCCAAATATAGTAGCTAAAGATATTAAGCTTTGATTTTTTTTTCAAATCTACCGGTAATATCTGAGAAGTTACGTTTTCTAAGTACACAAAAATAATGTACAACAATGTAATATAGTAATATTAGGGTAATGTGGAGGTAAGCTGATACTGTAATAATACAAAATAATCTAGTGGCCTACTGCTTTCTGTGTTTAGAATTTTTCCAGTATAGTATTGATATATTACTGATATAAGACATGTCTTAGATTTTCATTCTAAACATCCTTTCTTACAGAATATAAACTGCCTTCTTTAAGTTTCTCTACATATTTAAGAGTTTTGGATAACTATACGTGCTCTGCTGCTATTTGCTAAACAAATCTGAAGAACCCTTTGCCATGGAACTCTCTAAATCCAGCAATATGCTAAAACTGTTGTAATTCTTCTCACATACCTCTCCACCCAATATCTAAAAACAAAGCTGGACAGCTCCTGTTTTGACAAGAACCTTGGCTTGTTTTCCTTCTACATTGGGTGGTATCGCTTTGTGCTGGACAGCTCCCCTGCTGTTCATGGAATTTGCTTCTGTTCCTGCAGTAAGATTGGTGACTGCCTTGGCTATACAGCTGCAACAAGACTGAAATCTCAACTGCTGAACAGAACGCTTACTTCAGTTTTCTTACGAGTAATGTATCCTATGAAAAATGCTCAAATCCCACCACTGAACATCTTACTGAGTCCTTCACTGACTTACGAGGTTTCCCTAGATATGTTGATTTATCAAATTTACCTTTACAGCTTTATGAGTAATAAAGGTGTGTTTGTTTTAAAATAAATTTTACATTCCCTAGCTGTTGGCTTATTTTCTTACTCTAAAGAAAACAGTACAGACCCACAATCTCATTTACTAATTTCTGCACATGATAGCAGTATCACATTTAAAAACAGGGTAGAGATTCAAATTAATGCATATTAATGTTGGAATACAAAAGCAACTAATTCCACATGACATGTACTTATTATAGAAAACAATAGGAGTTATGCTAATAGCAATAATTGTATAGTATACAATATACTATAAAGAACAAATGTTTTTATTGGAAATACAGCTATAACATATATTTGACACTGATGCTTCAATTAATGGCATACTCTAGTGAAAATATACTTTTATGTATATGTAATTATGAACTAAAATATGAGTGATACAATAAAAATAAAATATTTATTTGAAATCATATCTCAAAATTAACACCTTTAAAATATTCTCTATTTTTACTGATAGGTCTAAGAAAGTTAATGAAAGATTTATTTTGAGCTTGGAAGATTAATTGTAAGACAATCAGAAATTCAGAATTTAGTAAGAAGTATTGTTTGATTTCTACTTGGAAAGTTGTGTGTGTGTGTGTGTGTGTGTGTGTGTGTATACACACACATATATATATAAATACACAATTATTAAATCCTAAGTGAAAACCAATTCTATTTATTCATATAATACAGCACTACTAGCACAAGATAATATTCAAAAGCTTGAAGAAATGGGTCACAGTTATATAATACATCAGTAAACTTCTGCAAGTTTACTGATTTGAATTAATGGGAGGAATCATGAAAATCCATTGCCCAGGACGGAGAAAAAATAGTTTTCTGTCATGTAAATGTGTCACATTTGTTTAGTAATCAATGAAAGAGAATAAAACTAGATACCAATATTATTTTAATTAAAAAAGCATACTTGGTAGGAATGGAAAAATACACCTGTTCAGGACAAGGTAAATACTATCCTCCAATCAGTCACTCATAAAGATTACAATGCTTCAAAACTTACACTACTCAACTGTAGACAATTTCATAAGGCAGTGAAAGGAAAAGAAGCAGCACTATAAGAATATATTTCCAGGTGCCTTCAACAATATTTAAGAAGCAAAAAAACAGCCTGTTGCTATATTAGAAGTGTACCCTCAATTGATCTTAACAAGTATACATAAAGATCACTGAGAAATTGAAGACCTTTCCTTACTTACACCTAGCCACAGCACCAACACACCCTGATGTGTGCCGAGGTGGCGCAGTGGTTAGAGTGCAGCACTGCAGGCTACTTCAGCTGACTGCTAGCTGCAGTTCGGCGGTTCAAATCTCACCGGCTCAAGGTTGACTCAGCCTTCCATCCTTCTGAGGTGGGTAAAATGAGGACCCAGATTGTTGGGGGCAATATGCTAACTCTGTAAACCGCTTAGAGAGGGCTGTAAAGCACTGTAAAGTGGTATATAAGTCTAACTGCTATTGCTATTGCTATTGCTATGTCTAGAAGTTGAGTCATGGCAACTGGATTTCTTTTCTTTTTTGGTTTGAAATTTTTTATTGCTTATCCACGTAGCTTCTTCAGTCACCCAAACTACTTGGATAAGCAGTGAAACATTTCAAACCAACAAGAAAAGAAGTCCAGTTGCCATGACTCAACTTCTAGACATCAGGGTGTGTTGGTGCTGTGGCTAGGTGACTTTTGTACAACTCTACCTGCATGAGTGAGAATTTCATTGACAATACACCATTAACTTTTTTTGCGCCATGTCCACATGACATAGCCCTCATTTTGTCCCAAACCAACTTAGACGGGTTTAAGTCCATACCAGTATCAAAGTAGTTCTTATTCCTATACCATCCGAGGCTAGATTCATGGTGTGTAAAATCTATTAGGCTTATGACCCTGTACCTTAGAGTAAAGTCAATTATGGTTACTGACAGAGAACAGAAGCAATAGAGGCAGGCTAGCAATTGGCAAAAGAGTAGTTCATGTAAGGATACTGTAGTTGTCTCTTAATCAAAGATGGGTGGACAGCAGTTCAACTTGACTATGGGAAAAGGCTAAAAAGAGGTGGAGTATGAATCAAAATCAGAGATACAGTATTCATTATGCAAATTCCGATTCCACACACTAGCCAGAAGTAAATGGATTCAAAACCTCTACTTCATTCTCAAGAAAAGGAAGTTACATTTGCTAAAAGTTTAGTTATAAACGGAAGATTTTTGCAGGAGATTATTTCAGTGGATCTTGGAAAAAGGAAGGAACTGCAATGATCAGAAACCAAACGTTAATGTTTGGAATAAAACAGATAAGCAGAAGTCTCATAAAAGAAGAAGAAGAAGAAGAAGAAGAAGAAGAAGAAGAAGAAGAAGAAGAAGAAGAAGAAGAAGAAGAAGGAAAAGATGCA
>QLTV01001802.1:967515-978542 GCA_003457575.1 Thermophis baileyi | reverse complement strand
ACTCTAGAACAGGGGTGTCAAACTCGATTTCATTGAAGGCCGCATCAGGGTTGTGTTTGACCTCGGAGGGCCAGGGTGGGCATGGCCAGCATGACATCACTCATGTCTGGGGGCACCTGTGCTAGTGAAAACGGGCTCCCGAGCTCCACTTTGGGCTGCAACCCTCTAGCAGCAAAAACAGAGCTCAGGGGGTCCACACATGGCCCTTGCAAGCTGCGTTTTCAGCTGGGATGACATCTTGCAACCCTCTGCCAGTGAAAACGGAGCTCATGAGGGCGGCCCTCCCAAGCTCCATTTTCGCTTGCAGAGGCAACGCAGGCTGGGCCTTTACTGTTTCCAGGGCAGCCTCACGGGCCAGAACTAAGCACCCTGCAGGCCAGCCCCAGACCCCGGGCCTTGAGTTTGACATCCCTGCTCTAGAAAGAGTGCAGAGAAAAACAACAAAGATGATTAGGGGACTGGAGGCTAAAACATATGAAGAACGGTTGCAGGAACTGGGTATGTCTAATTAAATGAAAAGAAGGACTAGGTGTGACATGATAGCAGTGTTCCGATATCTCAGGGGGCGACACAAACAAGAGGGAGTCAAACTATTCTCCAAAGCACCTGAGAGTAGAACAAGAAGCAATGGGTGGAAACTAATCAAGGAGAGAAGCAACTTAGAACTAAGGAGAAATTTCCTGACAGTTAGAACAATTAATCAGTGGAACAGCTTTCCTCCAGAAGTTGTGAATGCTCCAACACTGGAAGTTTTTAAGAAGATGTTGGATAACCATTTGTCTGAAGTGGTGTAGGGTTTCCTGCCTAAGCAGGGGGTTGGACTAGAAGACCTCCAAGGTCCCTTCCAACTCTGTTATTCTATTCTATTCTAAAACACAAGAGGAAATGTAAATGTCCCTTTCTTCAAAAAAGGGAACAAGGATAATCTGGAAGTTACAGACCTGAGCAAAATCCTGAAGCAGATTATTAAACAGAATGTTTATGAGGACTTGCAATGCAACAATGTACAAAGAGCCAATTAATTTGACCTGCTTTTTCAACAGAGTTACTAGCCTGACAAATCAAAGGAATGCTGTGGACATATTGTATTTGATTTCAGCAAAGCATTCACCAAAGTCTTATGACATCCACATTAATAAAATGATAAAATACAAACTAGATGCACTGCTATTAGATGGGTTCAGAACTGACTGAGTGATGACATCCAGAAAGTACTCCTAAATAGCTCCACTTGAGCTTAAGAGAACAGTATGAAGTGGAGTTCAAGTTCCTGTCTTGAACAAATATCAGTTGTTTAATATTCTTCTTGCTAACGAATAAAGGGGTTGAGGTTTGATTATATTTGCAGATGACCCAAAATAATAGGAGTGACTATTTTATTAATATTATTTTAGAAAAGAAGAAAAAAAAATTAAAAAGATAAGAACAAGTTTGAACGACAGGCTGGAATGAATGGGATGTATAGTCTTTCATCCAGATGAGGCTCAGAGTCGCCTCGAACCATGCAATGGGTATCATATAAATTAAATAAATAAATGGAGAAAATATAAAAGGCACAAGTATAAGATAGAAGAGACCTGGCTTGGCAATACTATATGGGGAATGATTCTAGATGGCATAGCGTATCATAAATTGAATATGATGCAGCTGCTAAAAAGGCAAATGTCATTTTGAAATGTAGACCCACAGATCATGATAAGCGATTGACATCTCTATTTTCCCTTGTCCAGGCCCTAGTTAGAATTCTGTATCAAATTCCACGGGCTGCAGTTTAACATCAACAAATCAGAGTTCCAGAGAGAGCTACCAATATAATGAGGGGCCAGGAAATCAAATCCTGCAAGGAGTGATGAAAGGAACTGGGTGCACGTTGTTTGATGGGGCATTGCCATTTAGAAGTGAATCAATCAGATACCAAATAAGAGTAGACACCAGCCTACTATCTCAACTGTATAAATAGTTGCGCTGAACTGTAGAATAGCAAACTAAACTGGGCCACCAGAATAGTAGTTTCCACAGTGTTTCTGGCAATACTTTTTCCCAGTTTACAGAAAAACTGAAGTCAAGAGAATAGCTAGACTACAGATAGACTTAGTTTGCATTAAAATTAGCTGATTGAGATACATTGTACACCATGGAACTGCTCTAGGTGGTTAATGGTGCAGTAAACCCAGGCTATCAGCACATAAAATCTATCTTGCATTTTGCCTGACAGAATTAATTCTCCATCTGTTTTGCAACTGAGAATCATGAAGAAGATTAACAAGCTTTTTACATATGCATACTTAGCATATGAATATATTAAGCTTTTATATGTGAAGTCAGATCCTTGGACTATATAGCCAACTAAGTAATTTTATTTACCAGTAGCTGGCAAAATTCCTGAGTTATTATTTATTTGTATATTATACATTTCCAAAGGAGAGATCATCTAGCTACAGTATTTCTGATATAACTGCTTTCCATATTTTACATTATGTGTTATTATATTAAAATTAATTATTAATCTATCTGCTATTAGTCGAATAGCAGAGTATCTATGGCATGGTATTCCCCCATCAAGTCCCCTGGAACCCCATTGAGTTCCAGTTCCAGGCCAACTGGAAGAATTATAATTTTTATAATAGTTATAATTTATAGCATGCCATTCTGATATTTCATCTTTTTTAAGGTCATTGTGTAAAAAAATCCATATTCTATGGATGTGCTAGATTTTTATTATTTATGTTCCTTTGTTAATTATTTTGTTTTAATGTGAATATACAAATATGAGAGTCAGGGTCAGTTTTAACTGAAACAGTTTTTTATATTTATAAAATATAAACATAGGTAAATAGGTGATATTTCAGGACTAGCTTGGAAGGCCTGTAATTCAGGGGTGGGTTCCTCCCGGTTCGGACCAGTTCTCTCAAACTGGTAGTGGCCCGCTGGTGACGCCACGATGATGTCACCGAACCGGATCGGTCGGTGCCGGCCGCCATCTTTTTTTTGCATTTTTTTTTTTGCATTTTATTTTATTTTATTTTTCCTTCTGAGCATGCGCAGAAGCTGACTTCTGTGCATGCAGTCACCATCTTTTTTCCGGCTTTGTTTTGTTTTGGGGTTTTTTGGATTTTTTGTTACTGCGCATGCGCATGTACGCAAAGCGCAAGTGCGCCCATGAGGCGCGCCCATGTGGCACGGGAGGGAGCGAACCGGCAGCGAGGTAAGTTGGAACCCACCCCTGCTGTAATTCCATTGGAACTTGGGGGGTGGGGGAACAACACTAGTAAGATTACATACCTTATGACTATCAGCCTAATTTGCTGACAAATAGATAAACAGGGAAGGACCTCCTATGTTGATCTCAGAAGTTTTTGACTATTGAGTAGGATACCTTACATAGAGACAGAGCAGGTCAGGTTGTCTCATTTTGTTAAGCCATAATGTTATTTATAAACCATGACTAATATCTTAGTGTTCAGCTGAATCCAGCAATTACTGTTTATTCAACCATAATGAAAACAAATTATAGCTTAGCATAGTATGCAAAGTCGGGTCCTATGCATATTTTTCCTTTAACTGGCTGACATTTTTTAATAACATCTAATACTTGAGTGGACTGCTAAAACAAGTCCAAGATTGAGTGAAAAGGGAAATTTAGGGCTATGATATCTGGCCTGCAAAAATCTGGAGATAATTGTTCCACCTAATGGTCATCTGAAATTTTGCAGCTCAGGTAAGTGGACAGGTTAAAAAGGGAAGCATGTATAAGTATTATGGTACAAAGTAGCCATTTAAATGCTGCTTGTTCTCATACATTTGAAATAATAATTTTAAAATCTTTGTTTTTTACTTAAAATATGAAGGAACTTCAAAAATAGAATGCATCCTTTCTCAACAATCTGTAATGAAGTAAAAATCAAGTGGTAATTATAAAAAGTAACACTGAACACATACAAAACAGAAAAATATAACAAATTAACATTTGGACATCACTTTACCAGTCTTTATAATTTACTAAAGAATTTAGCAGCTGATATAATAATAAGAGCCGAGGTGGTACAGTGGTTAGATTGCAGTACTGCAGGCTACTTCAGCTGACTGCTAGCTGCAGTTCGGCAGTTCAAATCTCACCAGCTCAAGGTTGACTCAGCCTTCCATCCTTCCAAGGTGGGTAAAATGAGGACCCAGATTGTTGGAGGCAATATGCTGACTCTGTGAACCGCTTAGAGAGGGCTGTAAAGCCCTGTAAAGCGGTATATAAGTCTAAGTACTATTGCTATTGCTATTGCTATAATCATATTCTGTTGATATCAGCTGATGGAAACACAGTAAATTAGATAGCTATTCAGAAGCCTTCCAATGAATGAGTTCAATTTCACTTAATTGTTCAAACCAAATTCAATCTATAATTAGTACAATAATATAACCATTAAGGAATTCAGTACAACTTGTGATCATTAATGATAAAAAACAGCTTGATACACATAACACACTTTTCTATTCATCCCAAAGAAAAATGACCTTGAATTTAAGAATATCTTTCCATTCCAAAAGGGATTGATATACTAAAGTATTATACACATTAATAAAGTATTATATTGACAAAATCTTGTACAATGTTGTCAATCTAAGATTGCAAACATCAACTGAAAGAAGTCCTGGATGGTTTTTCCTTTTCAAAAAATACTTGCATATGCACCTGTGTCTCATTTAAACATATATCTACATATACTTGACAAAAGATAGAAACTATAAGATTCACCATTTATAACATCAACGAATCCCAATTATCTCTCACATATGGAAATATAAACACTCCCACATGTATACAGTATTTCCTTCATAAAGAAAAAAGAGAAAGAAAAGAAAATTAGTTAGCTTTGGTGTGGAGGATTAAATCCAAATCCTGTTTGATGGACTCTTTGAACTCGGTTCATTTTGTTTTTTTGAGCAGATCATAGTTAAGGAAATTGCACTTTTCTTTGATGTGTGAAACATCACTAAGTTATTGAATAGGGTTCAGACGGGTAAAGGACAGTTTCAGAACAGAATAACAGAGTTGGAATGGAACTTGGAGGTCTTCTTGTCCAATCCCCTGCTCGGGCAGGAAACCCTATACTGTACCATTTCAGACAAATGGTTGTCTAATCTCTTCTTAAAAACTTCCAGTGTTGGAGCATTCACAACTTCTGGAGGTAATTTGTTCCACTGATTGTTCTGTCAGAAAATTTCTCCTTAGTTCTAGGTTGCTTCCCTCCTTGATTAGTTTCCATCCATTGCTTCTTGTCCTGCCTTCAGGTGCATTGGAGAATCTATCTATCCCTTAATGCAGCCTAGAACTGTGTTGGCTTTTTTGGCAGCTGCTGCACACTGCTGGCTCATATTTAAGTGATTGTCCACTAGAACTCCAAGATCCTTCTCACAGTTACTACTACTGAGCCAGGTACCACCTATACTATACCTGTGCATTTGGTTTTTCTTGTCTAAATGTAGAACCTTACTTTTTTTCACCATTTATTTTTTGTTAGATAGAGCCTGATGTTCAAGTCTGTCAAGATCCTTCTGTGTCTTAAGCCTATCTTCTGGAGTGTTGCCTATTCCTGCCAGCTTGGTGTTCTCTCCCGGTTCCCACCCCCGTTTTACCCATAACAATAATAATCCTGAGCATTAAGCAGAGAAAAATTGTCCCCAGATTTTCCAGAGTTAACTCAATGTTCAGGATTTTGCATAACACACTGAATCACAAATTAACCACATAGTACATTCTCCTATCATACGCCAAGCAATAAATTATTTTCTCAAGTTTGACATGGGTAAAAATAATGAAATGTGTTTATCTTCTGTGACTAATCTGTGACTAATGGCTATTGACAAATAAAATTATATTAACTCTATTTCTTCAAGTAATTTCCTCTGCAGTGTTTATGAAGTTCAAAAAACCATTAACACATGAAATTTCTTGGTTCTGCACTCTATAAAAAACTGCTACTTTAGCATTTTTCATGCCACATAATGAGAGGAAACAAGTCTGAAACCCCTAATGTTCCCGAAAAAGAGAAGTGAATCGAGAACGAAGGCAGAAATCAGACGTAGCCCGCAACCCCGAAAGGTTTCAGCAGTGATTGCAGTTTCCCTGCCGACCCGTTCTCTTCTCCGAGACAGGAGAGAAACACCCTTTTTGGCCCTTCAGGCAGTTGCTTAGTCGCCTTTGCTTCGCCAAAGACCCCTGTTAGCGTTGCTGGGCAAAACGAAGCTGAGACGCCGGGCCTAAGTGGGGTGGGGGGGAGAGGAGTGTTAGCGTGGCATTATTAGTCGTCTGCCTCGCTTATGGGGCTGGAAATGGATCCGTTGCTCCACGCCTTGAGTTATTTCAGGCGGAGGAAATTCCAACTCTGTTCGGATCTGTGTTCCCAGTTGCTGGAAAAGGAGCCTGGCGATCAGGTAATGAGGAGAGACAGGGCAGGAGCTGGACGCGTGGATGTGATGTTTCCGAGTTCAGGAAAAATGTAAAACTGGGCCTTGGGTGGATGCCTTGATTTAGTAACTATCTTTTTTTGTATATCTGCAGATCTTTTTGCTTTTCGGCGCGAGCGTTTTGTGTGATGGTGCCTTTCCTGCATATCGTTTTCTGTGTGGCGAATTAGCTGGAATAAGATAATAATCCAGGGGTTTTTAACTCCAGCAGTGCTTATAACTGGAATCCCTACCTCTCAATATGTCAGTTCATAATGGAAGAAAAATTCTAGTTTATTTAATTAAAATATATATATTTATAGCTTATTATTAGATAATTTTGAGATAGGTTACAATCCAATTAATAGCTGACACGATTTCAAATCCTGATGGTTCTCCTTTAACAACCACTCATTCAGCCACTGTTCAAACTTGTGATGGCACTGAATAAGTGGTACTTGATGCCAATCCTTAAAATTTCAGCTGTTGCAACATCCTGAGGTCACACGGTTGCCATTTGTACCTTCTTTTCTGGCTTCCTACAAGCAATCGCAGCAGCAGGAGGTTGCAAATGATGATCACGTGATGTCCTCACTTAATGATGCAGGGTTTAACATGCCAGATGTGCTGTAACTAAGCATGGTCATGTGATGTGCTTTATGACTCACTTAGCGACAGGAATGTTGGTCCCAAATACCATCATTAACCAATGGTTAACGGAATTAATAGAATATGTGGATGACTTTGGGGGACAAGGGATAGAAATGCAGCCTATCTGATAAGAGAGGGGGGAGCCTGCAATCAATTAATGGTCAGACAAAGAAACTTAGGAAACCCCCCCCCCCTTGAAAGTGTCAGCAGGAAGTTTGTACCTTTAGAGTTGCAAAACTGATGTCAGCCATCCCAGGTAAACTAGACAAGACACCCAACTAGATGAGCTAAATTTACTTTATTATGAGGCTAAATTAACAGAACCTTGCATGTCTGAAGTTACAAACATACCATAGTTTCTTGGCCTAGAAACCAGGAGCCTATGAGTTCTAGTTCTGTGTTAGGCATGAAAGTCAGCTGGGTGACTTTGGGTCAGTCACTCTCTCAGCCCAACCCACCTCACAAGGTTGCTGTGGGAAAAATAGGAGGAAGTAGTATTAGTATGTTTGCCACCTTGAGTTATTTGTAAAGTAATAAAGGTGGGACGAAAATCTAATAAATAAGGATAGCATGTAAGGCAGATGCAAAGTCTTGCCCCACCTATTGTATCACAAGAAGTTTGTTCGGTCCAGAGGCCTTTATTAGGACTGTCAGATCTAAGCTGCAAAAATCCAGATGATCATAGATAGGAGCAGAACATTACAGAAAACTCTTATCTGGCCTCTATGCAATGGTGCTAAACTGGTTTATTTAACCGTAGTTTTAATAACTATAGTAGTCTGATAAAAACAATGTTTTTAAAAACATACAAATTGCAGTTGCTTTATACTATCTTACTCTGTGTCAAAACCAACCCAACCACATTGTACGAGAGCTTGATGTGTAAAATCTGCAAATATGTAACTATCTCTCATTTTAAAACTAAAATGTTATATAGGATAAAAGCTTCAACTACTTGCGCATCTATAGCAAACATTGAAATTGATAAAGCCAAAGTAACAACATATTTATGATTAAGTTGTCATTTTCCACCTAAAGAAGCTCATACGTTTGCTTAACTGAAATGCAGAACCATATTAAAAAGAGGCCAAGGCCAACAGCATAACCAGATATTGATGGCCTTTCAAAAAAATTAAAAGGGATGTGGCCAATCTAATTTCATGAGTAAGGATGTTCCATAAGGTGGGTGCAACAACAGAGAAGGTACTTCTCCTGGGGCTCACCAATGTAGGTCTCTAGCTGATGGTACCGGCAGCATGCCTTCTCTGTGAGATTGAGGTAGGCCATTGTAACAAGGGGGAGGCAGTTCCTCAGAACTCTATTTAAAAGTATTCTGCTAAAAAGACTAAAAGCTATTTGCTGCAGAAACTGGTTCAGCACTATAATTCTTTTAGATATATAAGTGACTTATCCATACTACATAATTGGAACATATCTTACAAGATCTTCAGAGCACTAAGTTTTGAAATATAAACATAAGCACAAGATATATTTCTGATGATTGGTTATGGATGGGTGGTGCCTAGTGCCAAGCAATGTACTATGAATTTGGAAAGAAAGTGAGATCAAGCTATCCTTCCTAAAGTAATCGTCTTCCTTTTTTAGGCCAGCAAGTTGTCTAAATCAAAACTGCCCTCACATATACAAAAGCTCTGCCTTTAGCATGCCTTAGTGTACTTTCAGTAGCTATTCCTGTCCTGTACACAATAAGATTCTGCACTTTTGATAAAGCAATGTTAAATCTATGGCTCTCACTGTGTTATATCACCCTTTCTAGAATGCATAGTTATGTTTTCTATATGCATAGAATCAGGGGTGAAATTCAGCAGGTTCTGACAGGTTCTGGAGAACCAGTAGCTGAAATTTTGTGTAGTTCGGAGAACCGGCAAATACCACCTCTGGCTGGCCCCAGAGTGGGGAGGGAATGGAGATTTTGCAGTATCCTTCCCCTGCCACGCCCACAGAACTGGTAGGGAAAAATTTTGAATTTCACCCCTGCATAGAATGCATAGTTATGTTCCTCCTTTTTTTAGGAAATTGCTAAAAAAGGGCATCCTGATTTTCTAAATGTACTGTTTTAATGTAGACTTGCTTTTTGTCTTTCTAGTACAATTTTGCTTTTTTTTTTGTTTGTGTTTAGTATACTATATATATATATCTTGTTTTCAACAAAAAGTCCATAAGGGATTTCTAGTCACTGATAAATATAGTTGTTGATCTTTTTCTAATCAATTTTGCCATCTCTGCTAAGTTCTCTCACCTTTACCAATCATTTCTCTGTTGTGGGTATTTAAGAATCTTCCCATTTTTTCAGCAGTAAATAGTCTGGCAGGCTTTTTGGATTTCTTTCTTCATTCTCTTTCTTTACACTCTTAATCCATGTTGTCTTTCCATAGTTTTAATGACGTAGTCCTATTATATTTATCTTATTTTGTAAATTCCATTTTTTCCCTTTGATATCAGACAATCAACACAGGCCTGGTCTGTTTATTTTATTCCAAATAATACCAAAAGCACTTTTGCCAAAGTCTTTATCTTTCTTTCACATTAATACTGTCCCCTTTATCCATTTATAACTTTCCTAGTCAACATTTTGCTGTTGTTGTTTTTTAAAAAATTAAGGCATTGTTTTCCTCTTTGTTTTACTTTCTGTAATTCAGAAAGAAGGCTTACTCACCGAGAAGCAGCTATATGAATCCATTCTTAACCATGACAATGGTGAAGTGTGCATTGTGACTTAAATTAAATGTGCTTCTGATACTTACTAGAGAGCAGGATTCAGGAAATTTAGTAGGATTTCCTTTTAAGTAAACATACTTTATTTAAAATTAATTTTTGTGAAAGGGTCTAAATCAGCTATTACTGCCAGAAATAATCTTTCATTAACCTTATTAAACTCATTGTAGCTTCTTTGTTTATAACTGTAGCATGACCTAAAAGGAACATGTTTCTGTCCTACTGTCTTGGTTGATCATCCTGATTGCTTGCCTAATCTGATTATTGTTCTTTATGTTCCATATGTCAATTTAAAGACCAGGAAACAGTACTGATTTATAGTACTGAAGTACACAAAGAAAATTAGGTGAACAGCTTATGTTGAATTGCATAATTTTATGGTTTTCTTTGCAAATGTACATATTTTGATTTTCAGATTTTGATTTTAAAGAAAGTTTCTTAGCTCATCCTAATATTTCACTGCTGATTTTACTTTCATGCCTTTTGAAGACAACATGAGGAATAAGATACAATGAAAAGATGGAGAGGCATTACCAGACCCTCACTTGACACCCACCCACCTGACCCATCACAAAACCTACTGACCACACAAAGCCCTTATAAACAGAAGCACACTGACACTGACATCCCCTAAACTCTGCTGAAGATGTTACCTAACCTGGTAACGTAACGTTCGGAAACCAACCCACAAGATTGGAGAACGAATCTTCATTCTTATAAAAGACAGTTAAATGCTTTACTATTTAACAAATGGTTAAATACAGTATGTCACAGAAGTGAGTACACCCCCTCACATTTTGTCAATATTTAAGTATATCTTTTCATGTAACAACACTGAAGAAATGACACTTGGCTACAATGTAAAGTAGTGAGTATACAGCTTGTATAACAGTGTAAATGTGCTGTCCCCTCAAAATAACGCAACACAGCCATTAATGTCTAAACTGCCGGCAACAAAAGTGAGTACACCCCTAAGTGATAATGGCCAAATGGGGCCCAAATAGCTGTTTTCCCTCCCTGGTGTCATGTGACTCGTTAGTGGTACAAGGTCTCAGGTGTGAAGGGGGAGCAGGTGTGTTAAATTTCGTGTTATCGCTCTCTCTCTCTCATATTGGTCACTGGAATTTCAACATGGCACCTCATGGCAATGAGCTCTCTGAGGATCTGAAAAAAAGAATTGTTGTTCTACATAAAGATGGCTT
>QLTV01001802.1:954175-965656 GCA_003457575.1 Thermophis baileyi | reverse complement strand
TGACATCTGCTCCAGAATGCATCTGCACGAGCTGTCGTGGTTGCACCTAGGTACACCCACATTACACCAAGCCTCCGCGAGCTGCACTGGCTTCCTATTGGTCTCCGTGCACAATTCAAGGTGTTGGTTATTACCTTTAAAGCCCTGCATGGCTCAGGGCCAGGTTATCTTCGGGACTGCCTTCTACCACATAGCTCCCAGCGACCGATAAGATCACACAGGGTTGGTCTCCTCCGGGTACCGTCGGCTAAACAGTGCCGGCTGGCGGGCCCACAGGGGAGGGCCTTCTCAGTGGCTGCCCCGGCCCTCTGGAACCAGTTACCTCCTGAGATCCGGACTACCCCCACCCTGTTGGCCTTCCAGAAAGCGGTGAAGACCTGGCTGTTCCGGCAGGCTTGGGGCCGTTGATCTCGCTATTAAAATTTGGCGAGATCCGGCCAAAAAAAAAGAGGTGTGTATGGGTTTTTTAATTGTTGTTGTCGTTTTTAAATTGTTTTTTGTATAATGTATCTTTTTAATACGTTTTTTATATTTTAATAAGTTTTTTTGTGTTTCTGCTGTAAGCCGCCCAGAGTCCCTCTGGAGTTGGGCGGCATAGAAATCTATCAATCAATCAATCAATCAATCAATCAATCAATAAATAATAAACAAACAAACAAACAAACTTAAATATTTACAAAATGTGAGGGGGTGTACTCACTTCTGTGACATACTGTATATTTTCCCAGCATTTTATTCCCTTATCAAAACTGATAAAATTATTTGGATTACTGCAATGCTCTCTTGCATGAGTCTGCCCTTGAATTGTACCCAGAAACTTCAATTAGTCCAGAACATGGCAGCAGTTATGGGTGTCCCTAGGTTTGCCCATGTAACACCTCTGATGTGTGAGCTGTATTGGCTCATAGTTTCTTTCCAGATGCAATTTAAGGTAAATATCACATTAATATTAAATATCACATATGGCCTAGTTATCTGCAGGACCACCTTTCCCTTAGGATATCTATCCATCCTGCTAGGTCAGATAGGGTGGGCATGTTTCTAGTCCCTTTTCTTAAATATTGCCATCTTGTGGAAGCTAGGAAGTGAGCCTTTTCTATGGCTTCCCTGCCCTGTGGAACACTTCCATCTGAAGTGTTGGCAGGTCTCTACCTCCCCAGCCTTCCATAAAGCACTGAAGATTTGGCTTTTCCAACAAGCACTGGGATAACATGAGGTGACTGTTATATTGGAAGCTTGGTTTTGGCGCCAGTTTTTTTTAATGTGTTTGGTTTTTATAATTTTAATATGGTTTTTATGTTGTTTTAATTTTTGATTTGGAGTCCCCCAGAGTTTGTTATAAGATGGACAGATACATAAATGTTTTAAATAATTAAATATATAAGCCAGTGAGAGATTTGGAATGGAGGTCACCATAGGTTACAGAGCACTTCATGCAAATAGAAAGATTCATTTGATACTTCTTTGTTCTTCCAAACAGACTAGTATTTTAAGAAAAGTTACATAGTAATTTATACAACTTATATATTCATTTTCTAATAAATTCTGGAAAAATATATGAGATTAAGCACTTCATTTATTATATTTTATTGATTTAATATAAATATGTTTAAAATTCTTTACTTAGACTTAGAATAACTTTATTGTCACTTTGTACACTAATCGGCATACATTAAAATGAAATTTCGTTGCATACAGCTTTCAAAGGGTCACCACTTCCAATATACACTGCATAAATATGACAAAATAAATCAATAAATAAAAATATGCATATACCCACATATGACACTACTTTAAATATATATGTATTTGAATCTGCATTACATCTGAGTTTATATTTTGCCAAAATATAATTTGTTTTGATTTTTCATTATGTGAATACAGCTTTTGTGGTCTGTTAGCTATGATTTATGACTTTGTGTACGTTGTGTTTTATTCAATAAACTATTTTCTAGGAAAACTGCATTAATATGTATGAGCCCTATATATATAATTTCTAAATCAGTCATTGTTACTTACTCAGTGACTGAATTTATATATAAAACTAAATTAGGACATTTGGTTAAACAAAAATTAGTGGCCAAGTTTGCACATAATAAATAAATCTCATTATGGGTTAGGACTGAGAAATAACAGGCATACTGTATATCATCAAGCTGCCTCTTCGCCAAGAGAAAGGAAGGCCTCTTCATTTTTCATTTATATTAAGTATACTTTTGTCTAAAAAAGAAGTAAGATTCACTAGGATTCTGTATGATTCCCATTTCACCATTTTAGTATTAGATATGTTCTCTGCCTTGAGTTATTTATAAAAATAAAGGTGGGATAAAAAATGTAAAAAGCATTATATGGAAACAGGGTTTTCGGCTATCATTAATGTTATACCGTGTTTCTCCGAAAATAAGACCCTGTCTTATATTTTTTTGAACCCTGAAATAAGCACTTGGCCTTATTACCATGTAACCCGATTGGGCTTATTATCAGGGGATGTCTTATTTTGGGGGAAACGTTAATATTTATTGAGACTATATTAAAATCCTCTAAACCTTTTGGACATATTAAATGACTTCATATAGTTAGAATTGTGTTACAAAACAAATACCATATAGGCTCAGTTTAAGTTTATTTTGATACAAAAATTGTATTTAAGAAGTGAATGAATCAATAGAATAAAACAGACCTGTAACATATGCTCTTCTCCAACCAAGTGCTTTATTAAATTTGTTATTTGTGCTTAAAGCAGATAAACCTCCACCCTGCCATAAGGATAAATTAATGCACGAGATCAGCATATTATTCCTAGATTGATGTG
The DNA here is from genome assembly GCA_003457575.1 of Thermophis baileyi. Taxonomy (NCBI): domain Eukaryota; kingdom Metazoa; phylum Chordata; class Lepidosauria; order Squamata; family Dipsadidae; genus Thermophis; species Thermophis baileyi. Next base: position 962,844 of record QLTV01001802.1, on the reverse strand, counting down.
TTGTTTCTGAATATGTCTGGAAAGAATGGGGGAGGAGGCAACTTGGGATCTTAGTTGGCTTTATTGCTTCAGGATCTGGCTGCTGAGAAAAAGCTTTCTAGGAGTGATCACATGATACCGCATGAAGCATGCAACATAAAGTCAAACTGATTTGTATGGAGTTCTAAAATGCACAAATTTATTTATTTATCTATTCAATTTCTATGTCCACCCATCTCAGTCAATGACTCCTGGTGGCTTACAATTCAAAAAATATGTAACAGTTGTCAGGCCTGGAAGCCATCTTTTACCTTTTCGTATTCAGGCCTGCCACATTTTCTACTGTGGGAAAATGGGAGGGGGGATTATATGGAGTAGGTGATGTGTAGTAGTCTAAATAACATTCTTTCCAGAAAGTCAAGGCCGCTGTGCCTGGTAGCTGCGAGGAAGTGACGGGGGTGCATCTTCAGTTCTGGATGGTGCCTGATTGGATCGTGTGATGGACATGTGGGTGCTGGGCAGGGACTTGAACTTTCGTTTGGGTGGAGAAAACCTGGAAGCGTTCAGATTCGGGTTTTCCCAGATGTTGCCAACATGGCATCTCTAATAAATTGGAACTTTGAGGAACTTCTAGCCTTGGAGTCTTATTTCGTTGGGGGTGTTTAGCAATAGCAATAGCACTTAGACTTATATACCGCTTTACAGTGCTTTACAGCCCTCTCTAAGCAGTTCACAGAGTCAGCATATTGCCCCCAACAATCTGGGTCCTCATTTTACCCACCTCAGAAGGATGGAAGGCTGAGTCAACCTTGAGCCGGTGAGATTTGAACCGCTGAACTGCTGAACAGTCAGCTGAAGTAGCCTGCAGTGCTGCACTCTAACCACTGCGCCACCTCGGCTCTATTGGAACGCTGACAACAGTTAGATATATTTAAAACATTTCAAAACAATAAAAGCAATAAGACCAATAACAACTCTAAAAACATCCAAATATACTGTTATTGGCCAGTTAACAATATAGCCAGGAAATGGAACCCTTGATGCATTCAGCACCCGAGGGTTGGGAATACAGGTAGTCCTCGACTTGCAACAGTTCGCTTAGTGACCATTCAAAGTTACAACGGCACTGAAAAAGGTGACTTATGATAATTTTTCACACTTGTGACCATTGCAGCATCCCCATGATCATGTGATTTACATTTGGATGCTTGACAACTGACTCACATTTATGACGGTTGCAGTGTCCCTGGGTCATGTGAACATCTTTTGCGACTTTCTGACAAGCAAAGTCAATGGGGAAACCAGATTCACGTAACAAACATGTTACTAATTTAACAACTGCAGTGATTCACTTAACAAATGTGGCAAGAAAAGTCGTAAAATGGGGCAAAACTCACTTAACAAATTTCTCACTTGGCAACATAAATTTTGGGCTCAATTGTGATCATAAATGGAGGAATACCTGTATAGCCAGGTTTTTAGGGCCTTGAGAAATGCTCTCTGGAGGAAGAATGTCCCATAGAGCAGGAGCCACTGCAGAAAAAGCTCACCACCTGATCCCCACCAGCCGACATTTTTGGCTGACAGGATCTGTAGCATGCCCATTCTGCTCAGCTTGGTTGGATGGGTAGAGACGCTTGAAAAAGGGTGATCTCTCAGGTACCCTCGTCCTAAGCCATGGTTGGTTTTAAAGGTAACCACCAGCACCTAGAATTGCACCTGGTGTTGCCTATGCCTTGTACCTGGCATCATTTACTATCTGCTCAGCTACACAAATCCTTTTATTTCTCTATCAATATGTAATTAAATATTCAGTAGTATCACCTACAGATTCTGCCTAATTTGAAATTGAACACTTTCTATTGCTTACAGGTGAGGGAGGAAGTAGAGTACATGATAAAAACATCTCTCCCTTCTAATGTAATATTGGGAGTGACTGAGCATTTGTGAATGCGTTCTCTGCATTCTTCTTGAGGTCCTTCTCACATATTTCTCTAGTTGTTCTGAGATGTTTTCTACGTAATACTTGCATTGAAGACTATAATGCAGCCAAGATCTCAGTATCCCAAAGTCCATTTGCTTTTTTTGCTTTTCTCACAAGTGTCAAATAATCTACTGCTGGCCTATTGTGTTTTATTTGATTTTTAAAACATTGAATGTATTTTGTAAGCATTTTAGTTTACTGGGCTTTGTTTCCTCTCCGTCTTTATTTTAGGCTGCATGGTGTTTAAAAATGCGAGCATTAACGGAAATGGTTTATGTGGATGAAATTGAAGTGGATCAGGAAGGCATAGCTGAAATGATGCTGGATGAAAATGCAATTGCACAAGTTGCACGTAAGCTGCATTTATATCTGCTCCAAAATGTATTGCAAGAAGCAACTCATGATTCCCTCCCTAGGATATTCCAACATTCCTTTTCAATGGTTAATTTCTTTTTCCCCTAAAGCTGTTCTATGGAATGAGTGACTGCTATCAGTTAAACTATTATCTTGTATTTTCTTTTCTTTAAAATTATTATCTTCAGTTTTGATAAAGTAATACATTTTTATGTCAATTAATATTGCAGTTTTAGAATTCAAGCTTGCATTTCGTGTTAAAATGTTCATATGCCTATAAAATATCAGTTGTCTTTAGTGAGTAAATAATCTTCATGTACATTTTGTATTTGATCAATACTGCAACAAGCTAAAATTGATTTTCAAGAAAAATCCCCAGTGCACTAATTAAAATCTCCAGTTTTAATTACTTTATTATGAATGTAATTCCAGAGCTTCACAGGTAGCATTTTATTTGCATAAGGGAATTATCTTCTCTTTACAGTTTTGACTGATTCTGAGTCCAATTACAATGTTGTGATTAAATGAAGCAATGCATTTTTAAACAAACAAATAATAGCATTAGATTTTATTTGTGGCACTTCACTATTCATCTGTGCTTTGCATCTTCTCTCTTTGGGTTTTATTTTAAAAAAACCCGGGAGATGGAACCAAAAGATAAATGGCAAAAGAAACATATATAGGAAAGTATCTATAAACATCATGATTTTGTTTGTTTGTTTTGTTTGTTTGTTTGATAGGACCTGGTACTTCACTTAAAATACCTGGAACTGGTCATGGTGCTGGGCCTAGCAAGGCTATCAGGTACTGTACTCAGTTTCTTAGTGAGGTTAACTGATTTGGTTATTTTTTCCTTGTACTTAAGTGATAATTATCACATAGAATTACAGTATAACAGAGAGAAATAGATGTATTTTATTTCTTAAGTTTTGAGACTAGCTGATTTGAGCTTTTTGTAATTGTCATCCAGGTGGCAGCTCTATTAAATTCTTTTCATTTGAACTGGTCAGGATAAGCTTTACGGGCTGGTGGTTTTTTTCTTTCTCCCTCTTCAGCCATTTTCATTTTGCCCTGTATTTTGTGTATCGTAAGCCTGAGAACTGACAGGAGTTATCTAATTATTTATATTTTTAAGTTACTTTAGAAGTCTTCTTGCCAAAGAATGGAATTAAAATTTTTAAAAAAATTGAGTCTCTCTAAATACATTTTATAGGAATCATAGCAGTTCTTTATAGCTCCTTTGTGGTTGTTCCTATATATTCAGAAATGCCTGTCAAGTTATAGTCATGGACTGAACTTTGGCTCAAGAAATTACTCAACTGTGTTTTGTTAAATAGACATATAAAATACATTGTTAATTTTTTTACCACCACCACCCCAAATTACAAGTGTGATATCTGGTTTGAAATCAGTTTTCTAGACTACATTCTATGAAATACCATCAGAGATTTAATAAAGCTCTGTGAAAAAAACATCATTGATTGCTTTTTGTATTATAAATGGACAAGTAGCTGAAGGAGAGCTTCAGTCTATTTATTAATTTTTTAATGTGTTTTTCTTGCTCTAATAGGATGCAAACTTAAAATGATTTTTGTTCTCTATAGTGGGACAGAAAGTGCTGGGATATTTTTCTGTCTCATTATGGATGACAAATCCACAATTTTGTTGTAGTCCTTAATGAGAGAAGAAGCTACTAGTAGGTATGCATTTTGTCAATATATTCAAAGCCCAACATGTTTTATAGCCAAATAAGTTTGGGAATACATTAGAAGCAGTAAAGTGTGAACAAAAATAGCAATACAAAAAGAGGTATCACATTGTAAAAGATAACATAGATGATCTCCCTCAAAAAAAAAATAAGAATTATGTAAGTTACATTTAATGGGGTAGTGAGTAAATCCTATAGGAGTGTGTACTTAATAATGATAAATATAATACATCATTTTGTGCATAGGAAATTAATGCACATATATCTATATTAATAGTTCCATATGGCAATCTGTACTCTTTGATTTTGCAAATAGCAATAAATGCTTCTGTTTATCATTTTATCATGATACTCTTCCATGTTTGGATCATTTCAGGCCAGTGACACAAACAGGGCGACCCCTGACAGGTTTTGTACGACCTAGCACACAGGCTGGGAGACCAGGTAGCATTGAACAAGCCTTAAAGACTCCAAGAACTGCTCACACTGCCCGTCCAATGACTAGTGCTTCAGGGAGATATGTCAGGCTTGGAACAGTAAGGATCCTCCTACATTTGTACACTTGGAAATTGGAACTACATGTATACAGCATAGGAAGGATTATTAGGTCGTCGTCCATCCCCCCCATACTCTTTTTTTTTCTCCCTGCTGTATTAATAACTGATTAAAACTAATAGCTTCTTTATGTTTGTTTACATGATCAGACTTTTGGAAAATATGTGTATTCTATATAATACTAATAGACTTTGCTTATTATTGTTTAAAGATCAAATGTTCAACAAAATGCACAAACATCCATTTATGCATAGTAATGAGGAAAAAATACAGTGTGGTCTTATAGTCCTGTAAGCCCCACAGGATTTAGCAATGCTTTATATCACACACCTTTGATTAATAAATAAATAATATGCTTTCACGTTTGCCTTGTATTGAATTATCAAGCAAATTATAGTCTTTTTTTTTACTGTTTGGTACCTGCTCTGCATGTTACAGATAACAAATGATATGTTCCATATTTTCCTGTGCTCTTTATTATTTCCATTTGATTTTCCTCATTATTATGTAGTAACTTTTCATTCCACCCAATGTCCTTTGTTATTGGGTAGCTTAGACATGCTAACAATAGAAGAAAAATGTGAAGCGAATAAATATTTTTTTCAGAAAGGGAGATTCCTATTGATTACAGTTTGCTGAGAGCTGTCCGAGTTACTGTATATGACTCTGGATGGGCATTGCAGAGCCAATTTCCTGTTAATCTCCATTGCCGCTGTTGCTACAGAGGAGCAGGTGAGAGTCCAGTTGACTCAACTCTAGGAGCAGTGGCAAGAGCTGGGAATTGTGCAAGTGTTACAATTTATTCTCATGTATTATTTTTTATAGGCACTATATTGATTTCTCAGAATTGTATACTGTATTGCCAGTTATAATTCAAATGTGGTGTGTCATTTAGTTTGATGCTTTTTCCCACTACAGGCCTCCATGCTCACTAATCCTGATGGTCCTTTCATAAATATATCTAAACTGAATTTAAATAATTATGCTCAAAAACCAAAGTTGGCAAAGGTATGTGCTTATTTAATGTACCATTCTTGATTTGTTCATTTTAAATCTTACCTGTTAATTAAAACAGGTGTTAATAGCTTTTGTGTTTTTACTTTTTTTTTTAAGAGAGATGCCCAAATTCAGTATAGTGCAATTTCTCAGCCCAGAAAGTAAAAAGATGCATGCAGCCAGCACCAGGCCTCTCAGGGCTTCCCCTATACCCCTGAGACACCTTGTACTTCTTACCTTACCTTGCTGCCTCTCCACTCAGGAATGAAAATCCTCCCTGCCAAAATCCAAGCAGTATTTTCAGCCCCTGAGTGATGAAGGACAGTTGCATGCAGCCTGCACCGGGCCTCTAAGGGCATCCCCTATATCCCTGAGACACCCTTCTTACTTTACCACCTTTCCATTCAGGGCTGAAAATGCTACTTTGACTTCAATTCCTTTTCATCTCCAGAGGCTTGGTGAAAGAACTCCCTGCTGAAGGATTTCAGCTCCATGCCTACTTAAAGGATTTCAGCTTTGTGCAAGCAGGCAAAAGGATTTCAGCTCAAACTGGAATGCTTCAGTAGAGAGCTTCCTGCAAAAGGATTTCAGCTGTATGAAAGCAGGCATGAAGGATTTCGGTTCCATGCAATCAAGAATGGAGCCGAAATCCTTCTTCAGGGAGCTTTTTTTCAGCCAGCCTCCTAAGATGAGAGTGTATTCTCTTGGCAGGTGGCAGCAGCTTGCACCCTTCCCTACCTGTTTCCCCATTGGTTTTCTGGAGAAGCTGAGAAGATTGTAAATGATGATCACATGATTATGGGGCACTTGGCAAGTTATTGTAAGTGCAAACAGGTTGCCAAGTACCAGATTGCAATCATGTGACTGCAAGATGGTGATGTGACGTTTGGCAATGACTGGATGTGCTTTACAGGGCGTAAAACACCCTTTCTTAGGCTGTTGTTAATTTGAACCATTGTACATTGAGGCAGTGGTGGGATTCAAAATTTTTTTACTACCGGTTCTGTGGGAGTGGCGTGGCGTGGCTTGGTGGTGTGGCAGGGAAAGGATACTGTAAAATCTCCATTCCCTCCCCACTCCAGGGGAAGGATACTGCAAAATCTCCATTCCCTCCCCACTCCAGGGGAAGGTTACTGCAAAATCCCCATTTCCTCCCAATCAGCTGGGACTCGGGAGGCAGAGAATAGATGGGGTGGGGCCAGTCAGAGGTGGTATTTACCAGTTCTCCGAACTACTCAAAATTTCCGCTACCGGTTCTCCAGAACTGGTCAGAACCTGCTGAAACCCACCTCTGCATTGAGTCCTATCTGTTTTTATAATGTGATCAATTGTTCAAAGCAAAAGTTGATCTTCCAAGATAATTTTCAGAGCATCCAACTTTTCAGTAATGAACACCCCCCTCTCCTTCTTTGATAAATACAGTAACAGCAACACGTAAAAGATATCCCGTTTCCCTGGCTTTCTCCAAGACTTTGGAATAGATTGATGTGTCAGCCTCTATCGACTAATTGGTTGCTTGGTTTTGGGATTATATACTGTATTTTCCTTTGGGGTGCTTATATTTTGGTTTTTGTATTTGTATGTTCTCCTTTTAATTGTAAACTGCCCCGAGTCATTGGGAATCACATGGTCTATAAATTGTAATTAATTAATTAATTTCAGGTGTAAGATTAAGAATTCTTGTCTAACAAGGCAGTAACATTACATAGATTTTTGAAATGTGAATTCTTTATTGCATTCAGATTTTTACTAAATCTGCTTTTAATTTTAAATGAGCTAATAAAATACTTATTTCTAATTAAATGTAAGTAGAACTTATTTGCCACCAATTTGATGACACATTTTACATTTGTTTTTTCATAGGCTTTGTTTGAATACATTTTTCATCATGAGAGTGATGTTAAGAATGTAAGTATACTTATTTTTAAAAGGTTAATGTTCTTTCTGTTTTTATTTTGAGTGTGAGATAAATATGTAAGAGTTGAAGAAAACAAATTCCTTATTTCTTTCATCCATGATAATGGTATTGCATTTTCTTACTTCAGAAAAATATACAATGTATTGCTTTTGTTTGAGTTCAGTTTTTTTCATGTTAAATAATTTAAACTTAATTTGTTTAATTTGCTTAATCAAATGATTCTGGTTTCCCCCAAAAAATATATTGGTCAGTTGAAATCAACAGATGGTTTCTGAAATCAAACCATCTCTGTAAAGCATTAAAATAAAAGCAAGAATAAAAGCAAACATGTAGCTCCCTGGATAAAATAAAAGCAAACATGGGGTTGTAATATTCAACATGGAAGTTTTCACATTTTTCTAAAGTATCATAATAGGATACTTTGGACTCTTCCAATAGATTTTGCAATTAAGTAGTTCAGTTATGCAAGCAAACTATTCTAAAGAAATACCGGCCTACTATTCTTGTTTTTCCTTCCTAGTGTAGATTTGTGGAAGGCTGGGTATCAGATTTAGGCAACAATGAAATGTTGATACATCACATACAATACTGTAAATATCCCCCCTCCCTTCATTGCAGTGTACTGGAGTTCTAGAATGGAAATTGAAAACCATTTGTATCTTGAAAAACTTTGGAATTTACTGGGTTCAAGGGTAAATTAAGCCTGGCAAACTGCCTATAAATATGGTGAGAGAGTTCATTGTCCAAAGGAATATCTGAATTTTAATCAGTATTTGTTGTTGTTGTTAGTCGTGAAGTCGTGTCTGACCCATTGCGACCCCATGGACAACGTTCCTTCAGGCCTTCCTGTCCTCTGCCATCCCCCGGAGTCCATTTAATCTGACGCCGACTGCTTCAGTGACTCCATCCAGCCACCTCATTCTCTCTCGTCCCCTTCCTCTTTTGTCAATCTTTCCCAGCATCAGGCTCTTCTCCAGTGAGTCCTTCCTTCTCATACTGATAGATGCTGCTGCTCAAGACACTCCACTCCTAGCCCTGCACCTTGCCCTGGGAGCTCAACTTTTGGCTTGGGCTTGGCAATCTGCTTTCTGCCCACCTATCCACGCATCTACTCACTTTGCAAACTGCATGAAAAAAAGATAACAGATTGTAGTTTGCCAGCCCCTGGATTACAA